>OX465099.1:1272861-1690361 GCA_949987625.1 Chalcis sispes
TTCTCAGTTCATTTGTTCGGAATCAACCACGAATGCTAATTGATTAGCCCGTTCAGTGATTTTCCACTTGCGGTGACTCTCTGAGCGACTCACCCTTTCCTCCTTCTCCTCCTCTTCTTCTCTCTCTCTCTCTCTCTTTCTCTCTCCCGCTTTAATTTTTTCATCTATTGTTTTAAGAAGTTATAGGCACGTATTCAGTTTTGAAAAAAAACGTCTTGTACAATTCTATCGATCGAATAAATCTTTGCTTCTGATTTTTACCCTCTAATAATGAAAAGATAGAAGTGGTTCATTAAATCAGATACGCAGTAAAATCATTTCAATTTAACTGTATTTTACCGTGAACGAGAAGCATTTTTCACTTGCGGTGAAAAGATCGAAATCAACAGAATTTGTTGAAACCGTATGTCGTTGAAATCTCAAAATTAACAGTTCCGCTCAGCGAGTCCGATAGAATATCTAGGCATTTTCTTATTTTCCAAGCAGATCTAGCAGCTGGTGCAAAACCAATGTCAGAATTTCATTGGTAAAAAAAATCATTTACCAAGGTGCTAAATCCTGCGCACGCACGGTATTCGCAACCTTATACGCACTTATGGGCATACGCACGGTAAATAAGGCCTAGTGGCCCGTTAGGAAAGAAGCCGTTCTCGTGCGCGCGACCTGTTCCATCGCGAGCTCCCTCCCTCTCTCTCTCTCTCTCTCTCTCTCTCTCAAGCTGATAAGTAAATTTAAAGAGGAGCAAATGCTGTGCGCTCAGATTTTCCCCATCGCAAACAACTGATGAAAGGCAAAACATATCGAGCTATAACTATTAATTAAACCTTACTGTAAATTCATTTTTTTTTCTTTTCGACGAAGAGAATTTCACGCGGTAAAACAAATTTTATTGGATTCGTAGTCAGAAAGCAAGCCGATATTTCAAATAGAAAAAAAAAAAAAAAAAAAAAGACAAATCACACTATGCTTCTGTGAGAAAACAAAGAAAAACAAAATGAAAATTAATAACGCACAGAGCCATATTCCAACTCTTGCCGAATATGGTGGGCGAGTTGCAACTTTGCCTCTCGCGCACGATACGAAGTCGCGAATGCGCAAGCGACTGCCTCCTCGCGCGTGCGTGAGCTTACTACAAAATCCCGCTGACAATTAACAGTTCCGGCTAGCCACAAATCACTGCCGAGTCGGCGAGCTCTAATCACCACGACCGCGAGACTACTTGCCCTTCTTCTCCTCCCCTTTCCTCCGACTCTCTCTCGCTCATCTTTTCTCCGCGATACTTAATGCGCTTAAAGAACTTACCGCGCGTTAAAATGTACTTCGAGAACGATTTCTCGCGCGCCTCTGCGTTACAAATGCTACACGAGAGTTGCGGCTCGGCCACTGTAAATTTTTAGTACTGTTATTTTGAATCAATGACTGAGCGTGTATTTTTCAAAATGATAAATAACGATCTACGTTGTATTTTTTAGATAAAAAGCAAATTATCGATGCGGGAATTATGTAAATAGGAAAAACTTAAGCTTTATTAATTTATAGCGCAGATAAAATATATCGACTATGAAATACTACTAAATACTAAAGCCGCGAATTTCAGTTCGTTTGAAAATTCGCCACATTGCGAGTTCATTCGCCCAATATACGAGTAATCAAGAAGCATCGCGAGTAAAGCTACTCACCTGTTATAATTCAGATTTAATACGTACCAATGACAATTTTTGCATCATTTACATAATGGTATGACTTTTTGGCCATTCTTTCAGGTTGTATATATATATATCGACGTTTAATGCGATAAAGACGAACGAGAAAAGGCGATCAAAAAGCGAGAAGAGAAAGAAGAACTCTTCGTGTCTTCGTTTTTTGTCGCAACGGGAACGTCGTTCATCAATTTTAAAGTAAAATGCACCGCAGCAGTCGCGAGCCTCCTTTTTCGCGTTATTCCAGCGTCAAGTGTGACGGACGCGCGTCGATATAGACGGATATGCAAGGTGCGATCGGATTCGTAAATAGGCGCGTCGTCTCGTGTGACGTCGATTCAGCGTTAAGCCGCCGGCCTCCCGAGGCTCCAGTAAAGTATGCTCGCGACATGGCTATGCTAATATTGCATGAGTAATGGCCCTCGATCGCTCTCGTCGAGGATCGCTTTAAGACACATCCGCGCGCTCTTAATACTAAAATATATTTTATTTGAAAACTGCTGGACAGTTTTTGTATATTTATTGAATCCTTCCCAGTTTTTGTATTTTTAAATCATGAAAAAATATAGTAATTAATAACTGACGGTTCTATGAATATCATTCAACAATTTTCCATGGTTTCTATTACAAACGGCTGGAATATAAGCATTCAGAAATTCGAATGTAACAACATTGGTAAAGTAATATTTTAATCAATAGGCAATGCGAAACGAAAATTACAAAGAAGAAATGGTAAAGGTATAAGCCGGGACACAAATCGTTAATCGTCTTTTTGTTAGCCGGTAAGATTCCAATCATTCATCTTCCATCGCATCGCACACCTCCAATCAGAAATAACTTTTTTCTCGAAACAAACAAAGCAAAGCGCCCGGAGATCCCACGTAACTGCGTTAGCGCGCGATCTCGCGGCTCTAAAATTACACGCGCGGCAACACCAGACGCGCGGTCGAGGCGTAGCTTTTCAAGCTCCGTGCGCTTAAGATTGCTATGCTAATTCCGTTAATGTCGCATGAGTTATGGACCGGCGCGGATAGCCGTTGCCGCCGCGTGTCTTTCGCGATGTACGCACGCGCACGCATCGCCGCGTGCGCGTCCTTTACGGAGGCGGAAGAGACGACGCCTTAAGTAGCCGCCGCCGCCGCCGCCGCCGCCGCCGCCGCCGTGCAATAATATTCCCGCACGCCTTGCGCATATCTTATGTCTCGATAAATTGAAGTCGGCAGTCGAGCCGTCGCTGTGTATGCGCCTCTAAATATATATGTATATATAAAGTACCTTATCTAAGTCCGGGCGGCGGCTCTTTCTCTTTTTCTTTTTTTCTCTTTCTTGCTGCATACACAACTACCGCAAGCGCTCATACCTCTTTTTCTTATTCTTGGGTTTCTTTTTCCCATCGGTGCAATATATATATATATATATATATATATATATATATATATATATATATACATGCGAAAGCGGCACGCGGAAAGTACATAAGATCCGAGTGGCGCTAATCTCGGGTAATTGAGATTCGATAGCGGTTGATGGCACGCGGCAAATGCGATCTTCAACTCGTCGAGAATTTACCGAGTTCTTCGATTATTACGTGCTACAAGTCGATGAGATATGTTTGCACGATAGTTTGCGCTTTGCCGCAAGTGCCCGAATCGTTGCGAACAGAACCGACGTCTTAATATTTACATTAGCTTACTCTCGCGATCTATTTTTCATAATATTGATATGTTCTACATGAAATTTTAGTTTAAAACATTTTTTATAACATGTGCGAAATGGATGCAGTTTTTTTCTCGACTACAACCTGCAAGGAAATCCGAATGGAAGGACAAAGAGAAACGATCTAGAGGAGTCTTCTGGAAAGCTCTCGGTGGTCGCAGACCTACACGACCCACAAACATACGCGTACTGGGTGTAATGAGCAAAACCAATACGCGAACGTGTGCGTGTATACTTATATGGCAATTGGAAATCGCCATTACGATCTAAATGCTCTCTCACGACTATCTGTAATGAAGACGCGCGTTCGTTTGTATTTCTGTGAGCGTAAATTTCTCGAACGCAATAGCGGACGAGCTCGAGGATCGGCACCTCGCCTTATCCGTCCACTTCGCGGTTATTTCCCCGTTATGAATGTGCCATTGACGAGATATGAGGCGTGCCTAATTACAACATTTACCGATGCCGCGCATGTCTCCTCAATCAAATCTACCTTCCTGCCGATTGCTCCCTGTCGTGGAACGATTTAATGCGCCTTTGGTAGCCTTTTGAAACCCTCGCGTTCGACCGACAATGCGATTATATGTTTTCGCGATGGCTTAAAGAAATTGATTAAGAAGTTGGAAAATTTTGTGTATAAAAATTGAATAAACTATTTAAAAATTAAAAAAAAAAACATACGCCTTTTTATTATTTATTTAATTTTAAAAGTTATACATTATTACTCATTATTTTATTTATTAATTTTATGACGACCTTACAGAAAGATGAATGGTTACAGGGCGGCAAAATTTTCATTAACTCTAGAAAGAATTTAATAAGTAAACTAACAACTATTGATTATAGATAAATTAATTTTCTTAGTTTTTGCAATATATTATTTTGAAAAGCACCTTATTCGTCGTTCATTGGGCTTGTTTTAAAAAAAGAAGATACGAGAATTTGCTAATAAATGAGGTGGCAAAACCGAGTTCGTCACGGGGCAATCGGTCGCGGCGCACCGTCGTCGCTCTATTAATTTCGCTCTATTTGACCGCGACTTGTCCACGCTTAATAGAACGAGCGGAAAATAATTCCGGTCGAGTCGGCGCATCGATCTGTGTGCGTCGTCTGCTCGCGATCGCGCGCGCGCGCGTCAACGTCTCGACGAATTTCACATCATCGGGTTTATTGGCACGTGCGCGTGGTTCCATAGCCGTCCGAGAGACAGAGGATGGTAAGCTTCAAGGTGCCTCCTCGGGCTCTTTTCTACGCGCGTACCACCCAGATCGCGAGGACATTCAGCGATTCGTGAACTTGACACGTTTGCGCTCGAGTTATGTGCCGCGCCGAGTTCTCGTTCTCTATTTCTCCTTTGGCTCGCTCGATTCTCGACGCAGATGCAGCGGGGCAAACTCGGTAAAGAGCCGCTGCTAATCATGACGAAGGGAACGGGCGCTCGCGGTCGCCGCGACGATCGCCGGAGAGCTCTCGCGACACCCGATACACCACGGAAATGCAGCAGCTTAAAAGTGGGATAAAAAGCGAGAGAGTTTCGCGCTAACGCCCGCTCGCGCTCGCGTGCGCTCCCGATATCGGAAATGTAAGCCTGCCCTACTTGTTTACTCCTTCGTCTTTTGCAAATCGAGCGATCGAATAACGTCGGTATGATCAATTTTAATGTTTGCAGAAATGAAATGTAAATGAAATCGCGTTTGACAAGGTGAAATTTAAAATTGAATGATGTACTTTTAATTTGCCGAAGGAGAGAGAGGGTTAGGATTCGCATGGAAACCTTGCCAGAGAGCAAAACCAGCCTACTTATTCGATAATTATTAATTCAAGAAGTAAATACGAATATTTAATACTTGCTCGCGTTTGGGTTTGAGTAAGCCTTTGCGTGCTTAACATAAATAACCAGTTTGATGCTGCACGATAGTAACAACTGTACTCGGTTAATTGATATGCTTTTACCTTCGATAATCGTTCGTTTATACACACAGATCAATTATAAGTTAACGACTTGCACGCCGGTGACTTGCGAGTTGTCCGCAAGAAATGAAATGGTTCTCTTTTATTTTCGAACGTTTGAAAAACAAGTACGCGGATAAGTGTAAGGGCTCGACGATGTAACGCTTTCATTAATGCCAACAATTCCAGTGTAACTGTGATTTACGAAACGAGCTTACGCGCGTGGCCTCTTTTACGGTCTCGCCGAATCTTTATTATTGTCATCGCGTTGACATTTAAGGGTAAAAAATTTACGCCCCACGGACTTGAAAATTACTGACGAATCATTCGCTGCTTATGATTTACGTAAGTTATATATCTTTCTTAATGTGCGTTGACAATAAATTTGTCCATGAAAGACGCGACTCTTTGCTTTTACATTTATCTAATAATCCGTATGATTTTGAGAAATTAAGGCGTATCGTTAAAAGTAATTCACAAACCTTTGCTATATATCTATAATATATTGTACGAATTTTACAGTGAGAAAAAGTTTTGCTCACAGCGTCGATTAATAAATAATTTTCGTGACTTATAAAAAGCATGTTTAATTTTCTCTTTACAGTTAATGTAGTTTAAATGATTCGTATAATCAATTAGATCGTTAAGATTATTTTCAGTATAAATGCGTAAGATTAATTATGTCGCAGCATTCTCCGTGGGTGACAAACATTATTAATCTGTGGAATAACTTTTAGATATTGGGTACGTCAAACTGTATTTAAAATTTTAAAATTTCATTCCGATACTTATCGTTTCATCAATTTATAGACAAGTTTCAAATTCGATCACGTTTCATGATTAAAACAACTACAATTGTCAAGAGTAATTAATTATTCGATTAAAATGATATATAATTATTAAATAAAAATTTTATGCATTAAAAATTTACTTTTCAATAATAAAGTTAATAAGTTTACTATTTAACAACATATCATTGTAGTTACTTCTTTTACTAATTTTTAGATTTTTTAAAATTAAAATATAAAAGATTATACACAGTTTGTACAATATTTAAAAAATGTTAAAAACCACGCCTCCGTATAATGAAGTATGTCGCATAATTTTTTTTTAGAAAAGAAAAAAGATGACATTATACCACAATATTCGTGCATACTTTGTTACACGACGACGATGCTTTTTTATCTGATACCTCGGCTACTCTTTCCCGGTGCAAAATTAACGAGGTCAGTTTCGAGGCTGTTACATCTACCTGCCGCTTTTATTGTTTCCACCTACTAAATCGCAAACTTGCCTCAACTCCCTTATAAAAAAACACCGAAAAAGAGTTGACTGGTTTTCCGAGAAGGTAGAACGCCAAGTGGATTTGAACCTTGCTCCGAGGAAGTTCTCATTTAAGTGAAGGAGTAAAGGAGTGAGAGAGAGAGAGAGAGAGAAGCTTCTAGCAGAATTCCCCTAATTTGTTTGAGTGAAACAATATCGAGTTACCGGCGATGTTTATCTCGCTGAAACCGGCGAGAGACGCACGTGCTGGTGCTTCGCTCTCTCTCTCTTTCTCTCTCTCTCTCTCTCTCTCTCTCTCTCTATATATATATATATATATATATATATATACGCGAAGGTTCATCACCGCGCTCCCACTTTCCTTATACCCGCGCCGGCTACTGCGCCAACTTATCTCCTACGAATCTGATATTATACGCTTCTTCTTTCTCTTTTGGATATAAGAAGACCGACGCACGACAGCTATGGCGACGACGACTGTCGGTAAGAAAAAAAAGGACGTCGAACTGCTCGAGCACAAAAGCAACACCGAAAAAGAAAGAAAAGGCGGAGGTGGAGGATCAGGACGAGAAATGAAAGAGTTGAATAACCCTTTCGGGTTCACGCTTTCAGAGTTTCGTAGCTCGAGGAGTCGCCTAGAGGGCGAAAGTATCCACACAAGGTGCAATCGGCAAAATTATTTCCCCAAACTCTTCCGATAGATTTTTTGATTTTTTTAGAATCAAATAATAGAATTATTAGAATTTCGAAACTTTCAACGATTTATAACGACCTATACAAATATGTATTACATGACTTGTTTTATCTATCTATTTTTTTAATTATAAAAATAGTATATTTATATTTAGTTATATAAAAACAGCATTATTTATACAACTGTCAGATTTTTCGAAAGAAAAAAAAATATATTACATCACCCAAACGAATGATATTGCACGCTTTTTATGAAGTGAAAAATTATAATTTTTTTATAAGAGTCTAATTAAAAGCAGATAATTTTCTCTCGTCAAAATCATTAAAACATTTATACACGGATCAATTTTAAAATTCGATCGATTCGAGGGGATCAAGCTACGTGTAAAGCTACTCTTCTTTCGGCTCTTTCGAATATCCTTTGACAAGCCGATGCGCCACCCAGCGCGCGAAATTAGGCCTGTATCGAGCAAAAAAGGATCTGAAATCTCAGCTCGGGACACAAGACTCGTTATACACCGCTTAAGATTCTTGTATCGGTGCAGCGCGCCATCAATCATGGATCCGCGTACCGATCGGGTATTTTCGAGTCCACTCCACCCTTTTTCAGCCGTGTATGTCTTACAAGTAAGATCGAGATTACGCGGAGTTTATACATACTACATGGAGACAAGTGTCTTCTCGAATATCTTATGCAAGTGAGACTTGTTTCGATATCGATTTGATGGCCGTCGATCTTTCGAGGTGCGCGCACAAACGGTATTCCTTTTTCTCGCCGAACAACTTGTATCTTCGATGGAGTTTTGCTCGGTTGACTTGGGTTTCGCGCTCAGTTTCCAGTTGTAAAAATTTTAGCCAATACCGTGTCTTTAAGAACATTATTTTATTCCTTTTTTTATTTTCAAGTTGCCATGTACGCGTCAAATATGTCAAAAAAATTTTCAAAGTGACACGTTATGCGACGAAAATTACAAAGTTCTCGATTCATAATACTCTCGCGACGTTCGTGCGATGAATCAAATCTAATACGACACATTATGAAACATTAAATAATGAATATAATAATAAATTATAAAACTACCTACAATGATGCACGAAATAAAGCAATTTTTTAAAAAAACTTCAAAGAGCTGCATTATTCATCGAATCGGTATGTCGAAGCTTGAAGAAATAACATCGGAGACTCGTACATTAAGTACACACTCGAGTTAAAGCGACCGCAGTGGCGAGGTACGCGGGACGAGCGAGGAAGGTGCCGAGAAGCGAAAAAGCGAGAACCGCTCCGAATGCTCTGCCCTTTTCAAGAGCCGGATGCGTACCTTTCTTCCTTCTCCCTCGCTTTCCATGCCGCTCTTGCAAGCAAATGAATCTGGGCACGAGGAGCTCGTTCGCTCGTCGCGCACAAATGGACAGGAAGTAGCCCGATCACGTGTGAATAAGAGAATTGGATTAAAGCAAAGAAAAGTGTAGCGGCTCCGACGCGGAAGCGTTTGTGTATGCGACTAATGCCTGCATATATCGGCTCTATATGTCTGTATTTTAGATGATATTGCAGCTTTAATAAGTCGCTTCTGTCATTTCCGGCCCAAGTTTTTTTTCGAGGCGGATGGTTTTATAGCCGCCGATTTTTCAAAGCTTTCAAAAATTGGGATACTTTGCGGCTACCTCATAATTTTCTGGTCATCGGGTATTGTCGTGAAATTTTTTAAAACATTGTAACTGCGTGCGCAACTTCAATTTTGTTAAAAACAAAGTAAATAACTGGTTGACACGAGAAAGAAAAATGTACGAGCAAGAGATAATAAATAAAATAAAAGGAGAAGACGCAACGCAGACGAAGAACTAATTAGACGACGCGCGCGCGCGAAATGTGCCGATGGTATATCGGTCGATGGTACGGCGCGATTGCGGCTTACGGGCGCCCCGTGTCCAGCTCCATCGAGGCACCGAAGCCAGCGGTGGTAGCCTCTGGAGCAGCAGCCACGGCAAGAACGACGAAGCCAGAAGAAAAGGAAAAATAAAGGTGCGTGTGTGCGCGGTTTCGAACGTGGGCTTCATTACCGGCTCGTGTTAATTAGTCGCAGATAGCCGATCAACTTGGTCAAAAGAAAGAGCGAGAGTAAGAGAAAAAGGGAGAGATCGTTGAAGAAACCGCTGCACGGCGAGCAGCGGCGGTTCTCCGTCGCTTCGCCGTTTTTCCCCAACGATCGACGACGCGCTGACCTCTCTAACAAAACACCGAATGCCAGCTTGTACGCGTACATTCGTTACCGTGCGTGTGCTCGCGTTAATCGACACGGTTATTTTCAAGACGGCGTTATAACCGCGCGATTGTTTTTATTCGCTAAATAACAAGTTCAGTTTGCGAATCCTAGATCGCGCGGAGTTCTCTTATTGGCTTCATTCAGTCGATGCGGGACGCATTCGAGCTTTGTACCGGATTTCACTTTTACAATTTTAATTGCGTAATATTTTGCTCTAGCTGGGCTGCGCTAATGGCTTAAGTGTAACGACGACGTATATTAGCTGGTACTCTCAACTCGAGACAAGATATGTATTTTGTGCTAATTTATAAGCGACATTTATAAAGTTAAATTACTGTTTCAATATTTAACTTGAGAAAGGTTATAAAACAAATGACGAAATTAAATTTAAAATGGACCAACGCGGTGAAAATTTTGCTCGTTCTATCGAGGTAGTTAATTTAAAGTAACGCGTGCGATGGAATAAGTTATAAAAAGAATTGATGCGACTAAAAGTTAGTCAAGATACAAATACATTGCCCGCACTTGTAACGAAGCCCTGGCTCGGATATTCTGCCCCGCAATTCATCAAAATTCATTGTGCATTGTCCTCGCGTCGGCGAGGCAACGTAAAACGACAGTGCCGCAGACAAAGCGGGATAAAAAAAGAAGCGGGGAGGAGGGGAGGAGGAAAGGGAAAAAAGAGCTTCGAACAAAACGAGAGTAAAGAACGACTGCAGATTCGAATGCGCGCACGCAGCGCGAGAGGAGCACGTGGGAGACACGCCTACGGACAACCTGCCCATCGTGCAGGTTGACCGCCAGCAGCATCCAGCAGCGCGACTCCTCGGGTGCAATTAACATCAGCGGCAGCCGGAGAAAGAGAAAGAGCCAGGGGAGCTTTAATGTTAATTAATGAAACGAAACACTGCCGACTGCCGAGCGCGCGTGCGACGTAAGTCGGAAAGACAAGACGACTACTGCACGGAAGAGAAGAAGTAGGAGGAGGAGGAGGAGGAGGAGGAGGAGGAGGAGGAGGAGGACGACGACGACGACGACGACGGCGGTCATGGCGGCACCTCGATACATCTAACGTCGGAAAGGAGAGAGCGCGTGTGCGAGGCGCTACCGGCTAGCTCGCAACTCTTGTACGTACGTTGCGCATTGTTTATGATGCCCCGAGAGAGAGAGAGAGAGAGAGAGAGAGAAAGAGAGAGAAGAGAGGAGAGAGAGAGGGAGAGGGAGAGAGCGCCTCCGCGCCACGCACGAACCCGGCTACGCGTCGAGAAAAACATATTGTCTTTATTTTATAGACACGTTTAATTTTAATTGGCCTATTAAATTGCTAATTGATCGGAAGAGCGTAGAACTGGTGAAAATGATAATTGTACCAGAACCAACCGCGAGCGTAATACATGCAAATACCAGGAATTTGTTGAATTATATTTTGTGCTTGTTAGAGCAAGAACATTATGCGAGGGTTATTCTTTCATTTAATTTTCTTTTAATTTTCATATAAAATTCGTTAATTAAGCGGAAGTAATTAAACTAATTGAATTGCTCGCGCTTTTTTATAAACCCTGCAAACAGACAAAATATGCAGTCGCCCTTAGCTCGCACGATTTTATAAAGTTATTTTATAAATTAGAAAAAATAATCATAAATCAGTGGACCATTGCTAGCATAGAGAAAATGTCATTTATAACTTTAAACTAGAAGCAATATTTGACCTAAAATTCTCAAAAGTATCCAATTAATTCAAGCTACTTTTTATAGGGAGCATTGATAAATTTTGTTCTAATGGAGTTATTGAAAACATTTCGTTTGAAGGCAGCCTTAAAGACTTTCGAACCGAAAAAGTAAAGTCAACATCTTTACAATATCGAATCGTATTTCATCAATCTTAGATACATTTCTCGAGTCGAGTCCTCAACTTTAACTTCTTTGATATATCTATCCAAATAATAAAACATTTTTAGGGAGGGGTTTAAGTAGTTGAGAAGATTCTTAAGATGGTAGGTAAAATATTCTGAAAGAACACCCACTCCCCACATTTAATCATACGGCACAGTAGAGAAGACATAGAAGTAAATGAAAAAGAATGGAGAAAACATGGAATACAGCGAGCGAGCGAGAGGAAGAGAGAAAGAAAGAGAGAGGAAGAGAAACACATCCACAAGAGCACAAAACGATGGTTCCCCCAATGGGTGATTTTTATGAATGGAGATCATTTATTCGCATTCAACCGACTCTCAAGTGCAACGTCAACCTGCCATTGTGTTGTGCTCCGCGTATAACAGAGATTAAGCCTTAAGTCCATGTACTGACAAAAACACAAATAGGCTGATCTGACATTGTGCGGGCAAAACATTAGCAATATAAGTGCTTCCCTTTTCACTATTCTTGTACCATAGATATGACTTAGAAATAATGACGTACTATTCAGCTTTTTTCAATCCCATAACTTTTTTATTTTTTTTTCGCACATATGCTATGTAAATTTTTGGGTCATCAAATCTCTAAGTCGATATAAAGAATTCACGATATAAATATTATTTCCTATGTTAAAAATTAATTTTACCCATTAAATATATACTTTATAAACGATAAAAAATGTATGTTCAAATATCTATTCTAAGATTTTTCAAGCTTCACCGCAGTACCGATAAAATTAAACATTGGAGCAAAACTAATGATGTCGAATGTAATAATCCACTTTGTTTTTCTTAAGCGAAACACTTTTAAAATAAAGAAAACAAAAGTAATAGCTCCGAATCGTGTTGTGGAGCGTATCTTAGTTACCGTGCCACTTACGGTCGGCGCTAGTTCACGGCAAATCGTCGCTCGGTTTTCAACACGACATAAGAGATCTTGAAAATGGAATCGTGCGCTATCTGCGTGTGGTCTTATAAACAACGAGTAGCTCAGTCTCCGGAAATGTTCCTCGAAATTCATCGTTCATGCAATCCCACGCGTCCATTACGATGAATATCCCTACCAATGTGAGCGAGTCCGCGTGTGCGTGTGTAAACTCGCGCACCGCTTGCGTCTTGTACGTATGGCGCGTACACGAAAATGAAGAGGAAGAGCCAAGAGCTGCAAGGTGTGGTCCAACATTATCCAGCGTTTCCTTAATGCGAGGTACTAAATTTCCACTCTTTTTGCTGCCCGTATCGTTCGCCCGTAACAACCTGTTTCTAATTTTCCTTTGTGTTATATAACGGAAAAATAATACGTTTCAAGTTTCTTTGTATTCTGCGAGCAATAATAATCGAGTCTTTATGTCACAAGTCAATATATGTATGTTTCACTAATCGTTTTTTTTTCAAACTAGTTGCCGATTGAATAGAAAATTTGAAACTCATTTCTTTTTTTACTTTGTTTTTATAAAATTTTTTTTTTAATTTTATTACGAACGAGGCTCTAAAAAGTGTCAAATCAACGCAACATTCATATTTGAATATCAAAATTCTTGAAATGACAAACGAGTTTATAATTTTCCTCGGATAATATAAGTGGCATAATTAAACTGGTTTATAATTGTTGCTTGGACGGGATAACACGATGTTGAATCAAGTACAAATTAATTAAGAAAATGATTTGCTGACAAAATTGTATGAAATTACTGTCACATTCATCAATTAAAAATGAGTTACGAGTAAACAAAAAAATTTAATTTAATTACAGAAGGAACCAGTATTGTATCTTCTTATTGCTTTCACATACTCGTATTTCAATATTTTGTTTATAAGATAAACTCGTTATTGAACTGTTACGAATGTGAACGTTTAAGAATAAATAAAATAGAGCAGGAATTTACAGGTAGGGACACGAATATCGCCAGATTGAGTCCCGTTAGCTTTTTAAAGTCAGGTACCAACTTGGTGCCGGTTATCTGATGCCGAAACGAAGGAAAAAGTGCCGTTCACTCTCAGGGGAATCAGCGCGACAAAGCTGTCAAACTAAAAGTCTGCATCAGTTAAAAGATAAAATATACACGGCGTCCTCCTAATGCTCCCTTTTTTATACTCACACTTATCCTAATAGACGCGAGCGGCGCGTGGCACACTCTTAGTTATTTATCGGGCCACTTTGAAAAGTCAAAAGGAGCAAATCGAGCAAGGTAGCGGACGTCGGCAGTGAGAAGAAGAGAAAAGAACGCATGCGTGGCTTCGAAAAAAGAGGGAAAAAAAAACAGAGATGTTGTTTTTGGCGTCGAGAGAGCCCGACATTAAATGGCCATTAGTCCGAGGGGCCGCTCTTGACGCTGCTCGGGCATCAGCAGGTAATACGGCGGTGTGCGTTTCCGATCTCCGAGCTAGTGGTAGCGAAGAAGCCTCTCCCCCGCAGCAGAGAAATACGTGTATATATAACAGGTGGAACCCGAGCGGACGAGGCCAGCGTCCACGTGGAAGATTCATCATCGGCCCTCTTCCTTCTCTTTCGGCAAGGTGGTCTGCACGCGAGGGGGTTTCTCTTGTTCCTGCACCGAGAGCGTGGACCGATTCGATTATCGCGAGCTGGCGCGCGCCAGAGGGATCGATTTATTATCGGCAAAGGTGGCACACACATCGGCCGCCTATGTACGGGCGTCGGTCTTACGGGGGTCCAAAGATCGGCGTTTGCCCGGCACATGCCATATGCGAACTCGCTCACCCTCCCCGACGATAAATTATTCTAACAATTTAGGAAAAATGCAGTAATGATACGGGGAAACTAATGAACAAGAGAAAAAAATAGAGAGAGAAAAAGCTCTTTAATAGGGATTAGTTAAATGCGAGGCCGCTACGCCTCGCAAGTTTTTTCTATATTCGTAGTATTTTTACAATACTTGTATTTCACTGTATGATTTACAGAAAATCGAAAAATTTATTGATTAATTATTGGTCGATTAATTTGTTTTAAAAACTTGACTCGGATTTTAATTATAAGGATAACGTCACGATTTTCGATTGCGTTTGAAATAGAAAACGATAACGTCACAAATTATAATATCGGCAACTAAAAGCCATTATGAACAGATGATGGAATTACTTTATCGTAATATACAGCTAAATTTCACGCGGCGGTAACAAGCTTTGTTTAGAGAAACGCACGTGAAATATGAATCCAATTAAGGATACTGAATTCAACAGCATATTTGTGCATTGTCATTTCGTGGATGCCTCATCGCCACTGACATAATGGGGAGCTCAGCACCTCACCTGCGCGAACTCGGGCATATCTCGTCCGTACATCGTCGTGTCGCAAGCGCAAACGTAAACAAGGAGCAAAAAAGGAAGTAAGAGAGAAAGATAGAAATCAAACGAACACACCCGGCCCGTCGAGCTACCTCACGCAGGGGTTGCCATTCGCCGTTGCGGGGAGAAAGGGACTCTCGACAGTTGCGGCTAGAAATGAGCCGCGCGCTACCCGAAACTATCGCTCGCCGCGCTGATGAGTGCATTTTCTGAGCGGATCGCATCGGCTATGCGCACGGCACGCCACATGGTGTAATTAAAGAAAAAAAAAAAGTGGGAGAAATATAAAGCGCCGCGTGCTCTTTGTGCCACGTGCCCTCCGACGCCATATGGTCCAGCATTGGAAAAAATTAAACATCCCTCTCTCGATATTGGTTTCAGCGCTTGAGGACCTGCATCGCTGCATCATTCGTTTCCCTGTTTTACGATACACCCACATCGTTTCATCTGTTCTCTTTCTATTTACGTAATTTTCTTCGCTAGCTATTGTAAATATTACACATAATATTTATAGTTTTAATATTAAAAAGTAGATCTTGTTAAAAAATTTTAAAATTAAAATAACAATTAATTTTCAAATCATTATAATTAAATAAATCAAAATTTAAAATTGTAATTTTTTATTTTTTAATGTAGAAAATCTTTTAACATAAATAATTATTTAATTTAAAATTGAACGACATTAAATAAAAATAATATAAAATTAATACAATAAAGATATAAAGTTTAGCCTGTGAATATACCCTAATAAATTTACATTGGTTTACAGCTTAAGACTTAGCCACACCCACCTGTCACAAATCTTCTAAACAAAGAGTATCGCTTTCTTTTCACTTCTTCGTTGTTTTTCGTACGAAAGACAGCTAAGCAACTATATACCTGCCCTTCAACAATCGTCGCTTTGACGACGTTCTATAATTTAGCCAAGTCGACTTTTTAAAAATTTTACATTTCTACACGGACTACGGGAAGTCTAGTTGTCTTGTCTTCGTACAATAAAAGTGCCGATTGCTACAACGATCCCGTAGAAAGATAGTTGTATTTTGCGCTTCAATACCTTTAAACTCTAATCGCCGCCGGTCAAGGATCGAAAAAATCTTCTTTTTCTCTGTTACTTTGCCGTAAATATAATCTCGTGATTTTCAGTTAACTCTGAGCTTTTTAGGTACAAAATTTATAAATTTATCTTTATAAAATTTAATAAAAAATGTTTAATTTTATGTAAGATAGATAAATTTTGATATTTTATATCTTTTCCTTTGCAAAAATATTGGAGTTGAATGTCTATAAAAAAATTTACAAATACATGAAAATACTTTGCATTTTTAATTAATTCACGTTTTACGATGTTAAAGATAATCAGTGAAAGTTTTTCTATCAAAAATATTTTCATCGGCAGACAAATCGTGAGAAGTAGATGCGATTAAATATAGATATTGCACAATTTTTGGAGACAAGCGATTTCATCAACCACAAGATAACAAAAAGTTTTGTCAATTCAGAAAAAATAGAAAAAAAAATTTAAAATAGCCACTGTTCCGTGAACAGTAGGTAGACAAGGAGTATCAAACGATCGACTGAAAGGAAATCTGACGGCATAGATGTTTGAAAGGATTGCGAAAGATTGCGGCTTGGAGCTTATATAGTGCTACAACGCGTTTAAGAAGCTCAAAGTATAAGTAATACAAAGATCGAAAAGTAGGTGGAAAAGACGATGAAGTGGCTCGAGTGGGAAGTACGTTTTTGGACTTTTCCGTGGCTAAAGAGAGTTTGGGCTTTTCCCATAGGCAAAGGGCTTCTGCGTATTTGAGAAAAAAAAAGGAAAAAAACACGGCCACCTAATAATAGAATGGGTTTCCAGGTTTTGGTCGGTTCTCTTTCGCGTTCTCTCGCTCGGCCTCTCATGCATTCTCTTTCGTCTTTCTCTCTCTCTCTCTCTCTCTCTCTCTCTCTCTCTCTCTCTCTCTTTCTCTCTCTCTTTGGTGGGAAAAGACCGAGGCGATCCCAGGGTCCTGTATACCGCGTTACCGCTATTATTATATCCTGTGGGACGCACAAAGAGCTTCAAGGACGCGACATCCTCTCTTTCTCGCGCTCTCCCTTTCTCTCTCACTGCGCGAAGTAAATCGAGAGTGAAGATGGCGAGCGAGTATAGATGACACCGTAAGAAACTCGTCATCGAAAGCGAGATGCGGGGGTCGAGGTAACGAAGCGAAAGGATTGGGAAAAGAGTGAATTTCATCGAGGACCTTTGTATACGACTAGGCAATTTCGTGCGACAAAGGAAAGCCTCAGGGAATATACTTCTTTCCCTTTCTTTTTTTTTAGTCTTCCTGCTTTGACGACGCTTTTTTCAACGTTTTCTTTTTTTCAGAATATTTTTCTCATGAGAAATCGAAATTCTCTTTGTCGGAAATATGAAATTTAGGTTAAATCATTTCGTTTACTTAAAAAAAAATTTTTTTTACATTTTAGGTACTATTATGAATAAATAAAATAACAGTATTAATTAAATTATAAAATAACTTTTTGAAAATCATCATAATTAAAATAACAAGTTTATAAGAAGTAATAAAATAAATAACAATATTTATAGCTTGAAAAAATGGTGTAAACATTATTCGAACATTCTTTTTTACTTGTGTTTAACATCAAATCTTGAAACGTTACTTTTTTATGTCAAAAGAAAACATTCATAAGATTAAAAAAAAAAGTAGTATGTATATCGGAAATATTGTGCATAGAGGCTACCCAAAAAAGGAAAAAATTCACGAAAAACGCGAAAACAGACGAAACACAATGAGCTCAAGTACTCGAGCGGATTTTTGTTCCATTTTCTAAAACGCGGCTCTTTGAAAGTAGCTCGCGCAATCTTAAATTCCGCGAGCATAAAGACCCGAAAAATCAGGTGTGCGCGAGCTCGAGCGGCATCCTTTGAGCTTAGGTGTCGCCCGTCACCGCCGCCGACAACGATGATGACGACGACGACGACAACGAGGCGTCACGCGACCGAGCGCGCGACAAAAGACTCGAATCTGCGTAAAGAGGCGAGTTTGTCTCGCACCGTGATAGACAAGCGAGGCCCCGGTGAAACTTCAGAGACGACCGCCGCAGCAGGTCCCGCGCGAGCTCTCGAGAGACAAGTGGAAGAATCGGCCCCAAGCATTTCTATACGTGACGCGGAATTTTTTATGCAGGGACCCGGAAAAATTCAACTTGGACAATGTTACAAGAATTTCGCAACCCGATGCATTTACGTGCTTTTTAAAAGCATTAAATCGTGCTTTTTTGTAATATTTAAATTTTATTTTTTCATATTATTAGTATTATTTAATATATAAATTTTTTAAAGGAACGATAAACATGGTATAACTGGATATCGCATTTTTATGCGGATAATATATTGAGAATAATTTGAATAAATTTTTTTTTTTTAAATTTCATTTATTTCTTTTTCAAGAAATTTTTTAATTTATCAACCCCAAATTTTTTTTAATAATTCTTACGTAGCAAACGACAATATTTTTCCTCGACCCATCTCTTGTCACAAAAGCATTCCATTAACGTTTAGAATAACAAGGAAATAGGTATATTAAACCTGTTATTTTTCAAAAATTTACCAATGAAAAAAAAAAAAAAAAAAATAATAATAATAATAATATAGATTTAAAAGACACGGGAATAATAGGTTATCGAAAGTAAAGGAGAAGAGAAAAAAACCTGTGAATGAAAACTCCCGATAAAATCAACATGCTTACAGAAACAAAGCTGTGAATAGACGCAGATCCAAGGTTCGAGAAAGACTACCGATACACCACGATACGACACGTTCCATTCAGGTGGAAGAAAAAGGTACAGGCTTCCTTTCAATTTTGGCAGTTTCACAGAACTGAATGGGAAAAAATTTTGAAGCCGATGCTCCGCTTCCAAAGAAAGCGTAAGGTGCAGTTATTGTCGCCGACGCATGAATGAAGCAGCGAAAAGAAAAAGACAGAGAAGAAAAGAAGAATGAAAGAACGAGGCAACAAGTGTACTAGTGTAGTATGTGCGGAATTTCGGGAATTCGGCAGGGATTTATAGCTTACGTCCTTCGAGAGACCACATCGATGGCGATTCTGAGCGCAAAAAAGAGAAGGCTGCTAAACGATAATTAAATCCATTATACATGGTAAGGAATTTTTATGACGACGATTTTTTACACAAAGCTCAGGTAAATTAAAACATGCTACGAAGTTTTTTGTGGTTTGTTTACAATGCAATTGTGCACTATTTTAGAGGAAAATAAATGTGCTCAATGTTACCATATATTATATATCACACATTACGAGGAAATTTTGAAGGCTACTCAAATAATAAGAAAAAAGAATACTTACGTAAATATATCGAAATAAGACTAGTTTATCATTGTACGCGTGAAAATAGTTTCATAGAATGAATCAATTTTTCAAACAAATTCATTAAAAAAGTTATATAGTTTGAGGAAGACATTGGGAAGGGAAAAAATGACGCTGGACAGTATATAAAAACCGAATAGAGAAAGTGTCTTCGAAGAAGACGACGTACAAGTTATAAATTTTCTCGTGGCGGAGAGTCGATGTATTTGTGTACTGTAAGAATACTTTCCAAGATTACAGAAGGCTGGAATGCAGCTTCCCTCAAGTACGTATTGTAATCAGGACAATGCCATTATAAAGGTTGCTTGTTGCTGGCAGTAGAGGCCGGGGGGTTTCGTTACTCGGACCGAATAAGACCATTATTTGCTTCTTACGCCCGCGGGGCCTTCGAGTCGGTGTCTGCGTGCGAGAGAGCAAGATCCGCTATACACGCTCAAGTAGGATTACCTTATGGAGTTTCTCGAGTGTTGCTTGACGGACGTTGCCTAAACGCCATCGCTTTCTTTTCAGTCTCGCTTCTCTCTTCAAGTTCAATTAAAATTTCTTTTTTCCTTACGACCATTGCGACAACTACCTGCAGACTAACCAGTAATTTTTCAGGTTCCAAATTTATCGTCAAATTTTGAGCTTTTAAAAATAATATTTCGCGAAAGTCGGAAATGAATGTATGAGGAAGCAAAGGAAGCAAAATTAAAATTAAGATTAATCGATAATTTCGAGATAGCTTTGACGAAAGTTAAAGAGCGAAAGTTCCGACATAACGGAACCGAAAAATATTAAAGTGTGTTTCAGTGATCAAGAAGTCTGATTGGACGTATGAGGCGTGTAGAAAAAAAGTGCCGATGACAATATGAGGAGCTAGTTTGAAAGAAATCTCCGGGAGATCTCTCGCGATAGTTGTGAATGAAGTCATCTGAGCGACAAAGCCGACAGGTACCCCCTTTAAAACGAAGAAAGTGATGTGGAGTGAAAAAAAAAGCCGAAGTAGAGAGAGAGAGAGAGAGAGGGAGAGAGAGATCTTTGGCCCACAATGCCGTGGCGATGCTCGTGTGCGACCGATTCACCTTCCGCGGACGCACGCACACGTATAAATCTTGAAATCCGTCTTGTTTTCGCGTCGGAGCATCCGAGCGCACCGGCTGAATTTCTCGAGCACAAAATGCTTTATAAAGTGGGAGGGGCTTATAAAGTGACCTTTTACGAGCTGAATGAATGAGCGTCACGCGAGCCGATTTCGCTCGATTGAATTTTCCAAATTTCCTCCTTTTTTTTCCTCCTTTCGCTTGTTTAAGGTTCGCGTGTGAACTCAATGTGTCGCCCAGGGAGACGAGGCTCTTTCCCCGTTCCCAGTGCAAGCACGCGCGAGCGCGCGCGGCCTTTGAAAAATCCCGTGAAAAAGATAAATCTTGTTTTCTCCTGTCCGTGAAGCCGTTAAAAAACTATTTAACCGTTCACGTCGCATTACGGCCATGTATTTGGGGCGGTTCAAAGGTCAATGGCCAATAATGTATTAAAAATACAATGTAGCTAGGGACGAAAAAACGAAAATGTATTTTCTTCAGTTTAATATTTTGATTTTTTTATGACATTCTAGCATCACAACTCAATTTATTTTTCTAAGCCTCACTTTTTCTTATTCTTCAATCTTTGCAGCCCTGAATAAAAATATTATCAAAAATAACTGTTCACTTTTTGTGTGAAACTTTTAAAATTTAATAAAATACTATTGTTTTTAATTTAATTTATCAATAAATTATCAATGTATAAACTAGTGAATGTCGCTTATTATTTTTTTTTTTTCGAAATAATGTGTCCCGCGTTTTTAGCTCAAGGAGTCGATCACTATTAGACTAACGAAAATGCAAATGCAAACTGATTGCGCTTAGAAATGTTAAAATACGATCAAAGTTTAATCTCAGAAATTATTGCATGCCATCGATAAATCAAAGCTCGTTTTCTTGCCCTCGTATTCTTAAACATTGGTGTTCTTCATCTTCTTTCTAAAAGAGTCGAGCGCACGATAATAATTTTGTTGGACAAGCGAGAAAACGGGCGCGTCTAAAAACAAGTATAACCCGAAGTGAGATATAAATATAAAGGTTCGCAAAGGGAGAAAAGAAGCGGCGATGCGCCTCACGCACGTTATTAGATTTATGGAAAAAGCTACCGAATTACATATACAAGCCATTGATCCCTCGTCTGCCCATTAACATTTTAAAGAGCTTGTTTTCCTCTCCGTCGAAGGACTTATAACGGTAGTTCGTTAGCAACGCGATGTAGCGTCGATTCCGCGAAAAAGGTACCGGGGCTATATCTTTTCTAATGACGTTAATCAGTCAATCGAAGTGACAGGAAGGATTGAACTGGCGTCCGCTTTCTACATAACTCTTTCCTCCCCGAGATGGAGTGCAAATAAAGGATGCAGCCATAACCTGTTATCCTTCTCTCTCTCCCTTTTTCCCGTGGTCTACCTCGGTCCTCTAAGAGTCTCTCCATGCTTTAGATGCTCCTCTTTGCCTAGCGATGCTATGCGCAGAATGGCTAAGAACGAAGAAGAGACAATATGCGCGGCGAGTATGCCTCGTCGGATTACATCGGCCGACAATGAACTTCACGAGTGGTTTTCACACGTGCACGTTATACACTTCGCTCTTTTTATGCGTGCACGTGGCTTTTCTTTCTCTCTAGGTGAGATTGAAATGATAATGCACGAGGAAGAATTTATTGGTAAAACATACTTTAAGTTATTTAAAATATAATATGGCTAATAGTTGAAATTAATTATAAGACATTAGTGAATTTGAAAGGAAATGTACTCATTGAAAAAAAAAAAAAAAAAAAAAAAAAAAAAATGATAATTTTTTACAAATTTTTTAAAAAATGAATACTTTTTAAACTTAAATTCGTTTGCTAGTGTTTTATTAGGCAATTTTATAAGAACGTAATAAGCCTAAATTATGAGCCAATTGTTTTGTTTTAATAAAGATAACAAAATTTTTTTTTACGAATTTACGGATAATTTATTTTTTCGTCAGCGAATGATACATTTTGCAAAATTTTTAAGCCTATAAATTTGAAGTAGAACGTAACTTGAAACGAAAAGAAAGTTTTAAAAAATTGGCAATCAATTAAAAATGAAAAATTTCCCAAGCACGGACACATTTTTTCTGCACCACTGACATTGTTTAACGAGTCATGCTTATTCGCGCGGAGAGTAGTTTCGCATGTATGCCAGGGTTACCCGATCGACCAATTATCCGCCAGTTATTTGATTTATCGGCTCTCTTGTTTCGTGGGCTTACAGTAGAACTTCCACCTATATTCTTTTTCTCTCTCTTTGTCTCTCTTTGTCTCTCTCTCTCTCTCTCTCTCTCTCTCTCTCTCTTTTTCGTTTCTCAGTCTCTTGCGCGAATTGGCTTGTCGTAAAACCTAACGGCTCTCGCAAGAAAAAACAATGCTAAAAAAACCTGCGACAGCAGAAAAGTCCGAGCTCGGCCAAAAGCATACAAAGTGACGAGAGATTTTTACCGCAATGCCTGTATAAACATTCGCGACGATAAAATGACCGATAAACCAAATATAAAAATTGTCCATTTAACTTTGTGGTGAAAATATACATTAAAAATATTGAAACCATCAAAGACGGAAGTTTCGAAGGTTTCGCCGTCGTTTGCGAGGATTCGATGTCAACGCCACGAAATCCCGGTGCCCTACTTAAGTTACGCACATTACGAAATGCTCATTTCAAACAATAAGATAATAATTCACAGGAGAACATAAATGTGCAGCGCAAGCACGGGTTTGGCTCCGGTCCATTTATTTTTCAAACAAATTACTTAAAAGTATTTGACATTGTTATATTTTACCGTTTCCCTTTTTTAATTCATCGAGCAATATAATCTGTGCTTAATCATTCGAAAAATAAGCGCTTTTCCTTCTCGACATTTTGACGTGCGATTAATGAATACAAGCTTTTATTGCTACATTTAACGGCGTTTAATTGATAATCCTGCTATTTATATCAACGATTGGTCGACTTGATATTTTAGCAACCCATATAAAATATAAAATTTAAATGCATTAACGCGCTCTTTTTTGATATCGATTAATATGAGGATGAATAAGCTTGGGAGAAGTGTGTCCAGGTGCACTCGCGAGATGCCGATTATCGCCGGTAGCGTCGCGTCCAGCAGTCCCTATCACGGTCGCACCTACTCTTCTTTGCCTTACCCACGGTCAAAATATCTGCGTTTATAACGGCGAAGGAGTCAAGGAGAGCGGCGTCGGCTAGAGGAGCACCACGACACCTGATCCGACGGTGCAGCTCAGAGAGGAGATGGAGAATAGCCGAGTGTCCCATCGCTTTGAAGACGCGTGACCCGGAAACCGAGCCGACGGCCATATATTTTTGCGGACAAAGACAACGAGAGATAGATCTAGATGAGGCTCGTCCCCTGCCCCTTCTTGGCACCCCCGCGAGTTGCGACTTGGTGCATTCTCCGAGAGACGCGAAGTTCTCGCGTTGGTAACGAGAGAAGGAAAACCCGAAGAGCCCGTTGCGGAGGAGGAAAGAGGAGGCCGAGAGAAAGGGGCGACGGTTTCTACGGCGGCGGTGGCGGCAGCGGTGGCGTCGAGGTCAACTGGCTTTGGGGCATCGTGTGCATCGTGCAAAGCCACGGATCATTCTACCCGGAAATAGTTTCCATCGACTTGGCTGCCTTGGCTCCTCGGGGCGACTCTTTTGCCTCGTTCTCTCGGCCATGCCTAACTATGTACCAGCTCATTTTCCGTTACCGTTTCACCGATCTCTTTTCATCTTCTATCCTTCTCTGTCTCTCTCTCTCTCTCTCTCTCTCTCTCTCTCTCTCTAGAGCAGCTCTCTTTCTTTACTCTTTCTTTTTCTTCCTTTCTCCGGTTCTTTCTTGGACACGCGCAATAAAAAATGTTGATTGTTTAACCATGAAATCGGAACTATTTTGCCGATACCGCTGGATAAAATTGCACAATTTCAAATTTGGTTACGAGGTTCTGATCATTTTAGATTAAAAATCAATTGAAACAAGGTCTTTTTTGGTTCATTTCTTTTTTTCAATTCATTTATTGGTATAAATAAAATGAAAATACGCATTACTACCTCTAGTGTATTGTAAAATTTCTGTTACGGTATAGAATAAATTTTTTCAATTGATAAAAATATGAAATTATGCTTATTAATATTAGACACCAATTATTTGGATAGCATTTAATCAATTTTATTCACAAAAATATTAAAAAATGCTTATTTGGTTAAAAAAAAAAAGAAAGAATTTTCTTTATTCATTTGCAGCTTAGATTTATTACACTGGAAATGTAGTAATCACTATACTGCAAGTCCTTATTCAATTTGTTTCATCATAATCTAAATAATTTAAAAATTTTCTTAAATTATTTTTCATTTTTACTTACAAATAAAAATTTTATGACATATTTCGGTTGTAATATTTTAATAGAGCGTTGCATGAAAAAATGGAAGAAAAGAAGCTTTCTCAAATAAATTCTTCCGGGACAATGTGAATTACATCTACAATATAAGTATGACCAACATCTTATTCAAATACTTAATAATTGCTCGTATAAATTTTTGTACTCGTCAACCTCCCCCGATCAGATTATATTTCGATCAACGAGTACAGGGGGACCAAACAGAGAGCCACACCTTTGGAAGTCAGGCGCATAGCATACCTTTATATATACACGTATACAACGTAAGCGACTTCCTTCCTTTCTCCTTCTCTCTTTCGATTACTCTTCTCTCTGGAGTAAGGGATAATTAGTGCGAGCGCGCAACTTATCGAAGTGCATCGACTCGAAGATCGCGGTATCCTGTCTCTGTATGCGCGATTCACGTGGTGTGCGCGCAAGCTTGATTTATGACGGTATTGTGTCTCGTGCGTTTCCGTACACGGGGCGGGATATATGGAACGATTATGCGGTGCTCGGTGCGATCGCGAGAAATTACATTCCGGATATTTATTAGGTGGAGATAGTCGTTCGGGCGATTCGCGACGCTATAACCTGCATGATTGACCGCTCGAACGAATGTTCGCTCGATCCGATAATTTATATCGATATTTGACAAAATTTTAAAATAGCTATCGCTACATAAATTTACATGATTTTACACTTGTCATCTTTTGATTTGATAAAGTATAAAAAAAAATTTTTAACTCGTCGTCTGTTAAATTAAGTACTTTTTAATAAACTTTTATTTTTTATATGAAATATTAGAATCACGCGTAGTTTAAAAATAATCGTTTTAAAGTAAAAAACAAAGTCAAAATGGTGAAAATTCAAAGGTAACTCAAAAAGTAAAGCAACGCAATCGCATTATGAAGACCTGACGCGGAGAAGGAGCGTCGGTGGAGTTATCAATCGAGCATCTACCCGCGGACCGACGCGTGACCAAAGTTGCCCATCTTTGTTTTCCTTTACCTAGGCTCGTCCAGCGCGCTCAAGGCTACGGTATCTTTCTCTAGTTCGTCAGGCAAGTGAGCAGCGCCGAGAAGATGAGGAGGCAGAGAGAGAGAAAGAACGGTCGTCGTGGCGTAACCTCATTAGTCGCCTGATGTCTTTCTTAATTGCCCGCCTCTCCCCTGTTTATTTATTGGCATTGATCGTGATCAGCTCCACTTCGGCACTCTGCTACTCGTGAGCCTTGTCGTGCGGCTACCTCTCTCTCCCGGGCGCTTTCTCTCTCTCTCTCTCTCTCTCTCTCTCTCTCTCTCTCTTTCTTCCAGCTCTTAACTTCTGTTCCTTCTTGCGATTTTTCTTTGCCTTCTCTTTTTTTCGTCAAGCTCTCCATTTTCATTTACTTTATCAATTCAATTAAAGAGAGTACTTTAATAACTTCAAGAAAAATAATCAACAATTATTCAATTTACGTAATATATGAATTTAAATGTGTTTCACTTGAAACTAATTTTCAAGAAACGTCGCAGCTTCCGTAGATCTGCTATTCTTTTTTTTCATTCTTCATACGTGTTTTTCTTAATGCGCGACCTCGAATTTATCGGAATTGCCGCGCACACGCACGCACAACTTCAACTAGGTGCATCGAATCTCGCGCACCGAGCCAATTCACTACGGTGTGGCACTGTGCGCTCGGAATAAAAGTGCAAGATTCTAGTAGTGCACGGAGTCGTCGGTGTATAACGCGAGGCATCGTCTCCGTCGTGAACAGGAGGACGGTAAGGCAGTTCTCACGTGCGAGCGGCTATCGAGCAAAGGATCGGAACCTGGTTTGAGGTGTGCATGTGTGCAAGTACTTATAACAGCGTTTTCGACGAGCGAATCGAGGAAAACGAGGGACGCGGACCAATTAACACATCGTTCAATAAGTCCCGAGACTAACCCAGAGATGGTGCTAGTAGTACCAAACTGGCCACGTTTCCATAGAGTGCGAACCTTTACATGAAACGTGTAAAAATTTCACGTCGATCGGATCACAGACAGCAAAGTTATCGAGGTTAGAGTAAAGTCACTTTGTAATTTGTTTGAAAAATGGAAAAAAGCGAGTTTCGCGTGTTGATAAAACATTGTTTTTCAATGGGTAAAAACACCGTAGAAGCCCAGCAATGGCTTGAAAAACATTACCCGGACTCCTCTCCGTCCAAACCAACGATTTGTCGTTGGTATGCTGAGTTTAAACGTGGTCGTACGGACACAAACGATGCGGAACGTTCGGGTAGGCCATTAAAGCCGTTACACAGGAAAATGTGAGTGAAGTGTTAAAAATTGTAATGAAAAATCGCAAAGTGAAGGTCTGTGAGATTGCAGAAATGACACAGATATCATCTGGAAGCGTATTTACAATCCTTTATGAAAAATTGAGCATGAAAAAGGTTTTTTTCAAGTGGGTGCCGCGATTGCACCAATGCACCATGCCACAAGTCCATGAAAACAATGGCAAAATTGAACGAATTGGGCTTTGATTTGCTTCCCCACTCCCCGTATTTGCCAGATTTAGCCCCCAGCGACTACTGACTCTTTGCTGATCTCAAAAAAATGCTCCAGAGAAAAAAATTTGGCTCGAATGAGGAGGTCATTGCCGAAACTGAAGCCTATTTTGAAGCAAAGGATAAATCCTTCTATAAACATGGTATAGAAATGTTGGAAAGGCGTTGGAAAGATTGTATCACTCTAAAGGGAGATTATATTGATGAATAAAAATGATTTTTGAAAAAAAATGTTGTTTTCGTTGTTAGTCTCGGGACTTATTGAACGATGTGCTATAGATGTATTCGACAGACACTTGGCACGAGAGTGCGCTCGCTTTATTTTTGATTATTCTTTTTTCCTTCGTTATGTTTGTGATACTTATGCTCGTTAAGATAACCGAGGTAAAGATTTTTCGAGGAAGAAATTGAAGAGTTTACTGGTACGTCGGCAAAATTTCACGCTTAACGAATGGAAAATGATTAATTTTATTTATAACTTAGTTTAACAAATATATTCTTACACATATCAACACACATCTAATTCTTATCGTAAAATTAATTATCGATAATTATTAAATTTTTCAACGAACCAAGCATAAAACAATACTCTTGCGCCGAGCTCTACTACCGACAAATTAATAGGTACCTAGTGAGTAATAAACGCAAAAGCTTCAGCATCTATGACGTCGAAGAAAAGGTCAGCCAGATAATCGGGTATTTTACTACCTGAGAAATTTTGTGCGATGCAAAAATTTATTTAGTTCTCTCACTCTCTCTATCTCTCTTGCTCTTGGTTGAGCCATCCAAGTGCGATTCAATAGAAGCCGCGCGCGATAAACTCACAGACAGCTATTAAGTAAGTTTACTTTGGCGACCGCACGAAAGAACAATGTTTTAATCAGTTTACGGCTTGGAAAGATTGCACACTTGCGCGCACAAACGATTTATTAACTTGCTCGTCTCACTTTTGTGTAATATCGAAAGAAAAGTGGTTGCACTAATTATTGCGCTGAAGGAGTAAATTTTATGATTTCCCGAGATAAATAAATTCACATTTTAAAAAGATTCCATGGGAATCCACTACTTTGCTTATTTTCAAAGATCGTATACCCACAAACACACACGCGCGTCTTTTTTATTGCACTCAAATGCAAAAGCGTTAATTAATTACTCGTGAGTTATCAAAGTGGGTCGACTTTATTGTAAAATATGTTATTGTTTATTGGCTTATCATTATAGAAATTCAGTACAATATCAAACTGTGGTATCGTAATTATAGTAGATTAGGCTATAACTTTCAATCGACACTGTAGTCATACAAAATATTATAAAACGCACTTGGGTATAGAGGCTTTGAAAAAATAATCGACGGCAAAAAAGTATATAATAACGGTAAAAAAAGTAAATTACATAAAGATCGCTCCGTTACACTTTCGCCTTCTTTTGCAGCCGAAGAGTCTTAAAAACAGGGATCCTTATAGCATGTATTAAAATAAATAACGTTAAAACTGTTTCAATGGGGCATAAAAAAAATCTTTGCGATAGCTCGATACGAGGAAAGGGCATTGTACTTTTTTACGAATAATTTTTCTCCAGCCTTAAAAAGCGATGGCACACGACAGAAAGAGAAAGAGAGGGAGAAGGAACATAACGATAAGAGGAAGCAAAGATAAAAGAATCGAAAAGGAACGATCACAAATCGTCGATAAGGTGCTTGTAAAGGAATAATATAAAGGCAGTAGAAAGAAATGCTTGGAAAGAAAAGCTTTCTGCTGCCATCTTTCGTGTATCATGTTTTTGTCTCCTGCATGTGTGCGTCGATGTTCTTACACACTTATAAATATATGTTTGTATTCACATATTGACCCGAGGACACACAAAGACTGCGAGTCGCTCCACGAATACGAATATTTTTTCCTCTCCGGTCGTCTCTCGGTTATAGAAAGGAGATAAAAAGTAAAGTCTAATATACTGATAAAATAAAGAAGCTGGAATATCATGCCAACACCCGTTGCTTGCTCGATAATATTGTTCTACAAATCCAACAGAAGCCTTATGCCACTACATAGCATATGTACGCCAGTATACGCGGCGTGCGCGCGGTTTACGTAGGCTGCTCAAACTGGTTCTGCGTTCGCGCGCATACGTACATTTGCACAAACGGAGAAAGAAGAATATGTTCATTGAATATATGTATTTCAAACTATTCAATTGAAGCGAATATTTTTATTTCAAGAATTTGTAATACTTGGATGCAGAATATCAAAATTTTTTAATTAATTTTATAAGACTTGCTACAACTTGATGAAAATACTATGGTAATATTAAATGTAGTAGACCATACGTCAAACAATATTTGCCAGCCAATAAATCTTATGAATAAACAACGCAAATCTGGAAGAAATAAGAGAGAAATAAAGTAAACGAAAACGTCGAATTGGAGAGTGAGAACGAGATGAGCGCGTCGAGGCGCAACAAGAAAAAGGAAGTAAAAAAGAAAAAGAAAGAGAAGAGCGAAGAGTCGTTGAGTTATCGAAACATTCGACATTTCTTTCAGTTGTACCTGTATTCCGTGCTTTATTGAATTGGGTTGCATGATTTACATGTAAAAGAAAGAGGGAGAAACTCTGGCTACGCGCAATCTCGCACGATTTTCAGCAGAACTCGCTTACTTTTAAGGAGCGCGTATGCGCCTGCGCATAAACAAGTAAAGGAGAGAAAAAGAGAGAGAGAGAGAGAGAGAGAGATTGGGGACCTTTAACACTAAGTGATGACGACGTGCCTTTTAAAATAGCGAGGTGACAAACGTCCAAGAGCAAGCCTGGCGAATCCTCTTCAGCAGTCTGAAAACTGGTCCATCGAGTCATCGAACGCTGACGAGAATGTCGAAGAATTTCTTTTTTTCTTTCCTGTGGCTTATTTTTTTACTTCTTTTTATTTAACTGAATCAAATACTTTGTTTAAGAATTCTAATAGCATTAATATAAAAGACCTTTTCGGATAAACAAAGATTTTTATCCAGCCAATGCACCAAAATAAATACAATATACATGTAGGTATTATTGTTATTAATGTACTTCGGTTAATGTTAGTTATGCAATCGAACTAAAAGAATTTTTATTTTTTATAAAATGCCTATTTTTAAGTATACACCTGAGTATATAATAAAAAAATTGTATAATGTTTAATGGATTGAGACGGTAATGCATTTATTATTCAAAGTATAACATGAATTTATTTTCAAGGTCAACAAAAAAATATTTGCGATCGAGAGACGCTTATTAATTTCGAGGAGTAAAAATCTTAATACAACAATCGCATCGTATGCATGAAAGTAAAAAATATCGTTGAAATTATTCATTAGCGGTGGGTAAAAGTGCCGCTCAGTCGATGAGCAGTTTAAATAATGACAGAAAATTAAGGCTGCATGTTCACGCTTTAAAGTACATGTACTTCCAAATCGTCGTACTATATCAATCTCCCATCGGTTCCTTAATGCTTATATCCGCGATGAATAAGTCAAAAAATTAATATCTCTACATAAACTTTGTATAAGGTTCTTTTAGCAATGAAATATTGATTTGATTTTTTTTCTTAAAATGCGTAAATTTTATTTTTTAATTAAATAATACTCCATCGATGACGATTAAAATTTTTAATTGCAAATAACATTTAAGTACGTTAAATTATGACGAATAAATGAACAAAATTTATTATTAGGCATTGCAAATTAATACGCTATAAATTAAAGTAAATGAAAATGAACAAAGCGCCACTGTCAAACGTGGTATTTTCTGATTTTTCTGAAAATAAATTTTCCCGTAACATACAAGTATCCACGGAGAGCGAGTTGATTGCGTATACATTAGACAATTTTATCTGAGTCTATATACACATGTGCCACGTGAGTTCAAGATATCTCTCTCTGTTTCTCTTTCTCTCTCTTGCTCACGCTATCCATGTCTCGGCTGCAGCGGTGATCTTTCTCTTGCGGAGAGAAACTCGGCTGGACGCCGCCACGTTGGCGCCGCTGCTCTCCCACCCACATTTACCCGCGTTCGAACTCAAGCGCGCGCTCACTGCACACAGTCGTAGACGAGGCAAGTGGATGATAATGTTTGAAGAATTTGCACCTGTGACTTGAGCACTAGTCGCGATGCAAAAGATACAATAAAATCACCGGCGACGGCGATACGTTCGAGGATGCCAAAGAACAATTTCAAGTTATCTGAAGGCTCCAATCAATTATTAAAAATTAGCTTTTTTATTTATATAAGCAGATTTTGTCTCTCAAAAGAATAATAATTTTAAATTACAAGAAGAGTTAGTGGACCCATTTATGAATTTTCCGAGACATGTTAATCAAGTTTTCTATGGTTTTGATAAAAGTAATTTAAGGCTTTTGTAATGCAAGATTTTAAAAATATGCAAAAATAAAAAAAAAAATTAATCGCAATTAAATACACAGTATATAACGTAAGAGAATTTGCAGGATATTAAAAATCCTTTCTCCGACAAACCGAAACCGTTTGGATCGTGCTCTACACGTTTGATAACGCTCGAGCCGCAATCGCTGCACGTGGACCGCAAGGAAAAAATATACATAGAACATTATCAAATCCGGTGCGTCCGCGGCGATTCAATTTACAGCGGATAATTCTCCCGAGAGCGGGAGAAGCTCGAATCAGCCAGCCGTGATCTTGACAAATCGCTCGCGCACCACATAACGGCAGTGCCCGCGCGCATTTGCAAACTGCGCATTGCACCGTTTTACGTTAAAGAAAGCGAGTAAAAAAAGAATAAGAAAGACAAGAAATGCGAAAGAATGAGAGAAAAAAAAATAAAAGGCGGGCAGGTCGATCGATCTGGCGCGTTGCGGTTTTATACGCACCCTCTTAAGGAGAGGAGTGGAGCAAGAGAAAAAGCGGACCTTAAGAGACCCATGCTACTGAATTACTGACAGCCAAATAACAGGCCGATCTCTCTCTCTCTCTTTCTCTCTCTCTCTCTCTCTCTCTCTGTCTCTCTCTCTCTTTCGCGATGTCGGCGCCTTTTTTCTCTCTGCCCCGTTCTTCTTTATCTCTTCCTTCCACGTGCCGCCAGCGTCGCCGCGCTGCCGTGCAACCTTTCTCCGCGCGCGCATCCGATTCTTGCCAGAAGCGCAAGCATGCCGCCAACTTTTTCGGCACTTTTGTACATTTGTACCGCGCTACTCGTTCTTTTTTTTTTCTTATTTTTCCCTTTTTATTATTTTGATGATGATAATTTTACGCGAGTATAAAGCAAAATTGAAAGTAAATTTCGAGATTGAAATCAAAAGCGTCTTTTGTTACGCTTATAATATTGTTGTACTCGTTTGTGAAATAAAACTACGATAGAACTTTATTATAAATTACTTAAAATATTAATGAAATCTAGAATACAAATTAAATGTATTCTTTTTGATATTTATGAACAGATTAAAACTGTTTGTATAAAGCATCCCGTGTTGTCAAACGCTGATGAAACGCTAATAACCTGGATTTTTTGCTTTCGATTCGCAAGCACCCAGCACCTTTCCCAATATGGGCCAACTCACGCGCACATTATGCACATCGGACAGCAAACTTCTCATTTTTTCTTCGTTTCCCTTTCCGCCTCTTTGCCTTCTTATCTAAACGACGTAGGTAAGAGCATCCTTTTGAGAAGCCGCTCGCGAATGTTGATTTTGTGGCGATGCGAGACAGACCGAGTCGAGGGAGAGGAGAGAACGGAGAAGGGCTCGGAACGTAGTCGGAGACGCTGCGACAACTCGAGAACCGTCGTTGCAAACGCGACACCGACGCAACGACTACATACACGATCTTGGCCAACTCCGTCTCGACGAGCGTTGATGTAGTAATCCTCCTCTCCATCCTATCTATACATATACATACTCCATATATATATATATATATATATATATATAGTACATACAAAATCATGTGCACACACGCCACCAAATGAAATATACGCGCGTGATGCATTATATGCATTTAAAAATTACGTTAATGGGAAAGTGCACAACTTTCCCATAAATTCTCTATGATAACATTTTCGAATGCGCGCGCGCCTCTGCACGATAGCTTAATATAACAAGATTCTTCAAAACTCGATATTTAAATCATGCGCGAATAGTCCCCTATGTGACCGTATTTTTTATTTTACTTATTTTATTGGCTAATGTTTGTTTCGCGGGTGATGATGCAATAGCGCTGAAAGAAGTGTCTTGCTTTTCGCCAATCCGTATGTACGAAAAATTCGTTGCTTGTTCGAGATATTTATTTAACCCTTGACATCCACACCCTCAAATTTCAAAGAATTACTTTAACCTTCGTAAATCAACTTGGACAGTCTTGGGTTGCAATAATTATTGAAAAATATATTTGGTAGAAATAGACTTAAAAATGGCTTTACGAAAGAGTAATATTCAATCACGGTGATAAAATTTTACAAGTCGCTTGACATAATTATGCTTTTACTTGATGAAATTTTCATCGTGGCGTGGCGATTAAAAATAAAGAAATTTTTATTCAACGTACCGCTAACAGAGCGCTTAAAAAAATGCAAGATAACGCGATCGAAAGCAAGGAAGCGAATTATAAAATACGAGGCATTTGTGCGCGCATGCCTTTGATATATGTTCGCAAGGGGATCGGATTCTTAAACGCGCGGCTGTCCGCCGATTTAATTATAGATTATGTCTCCGCCTGACCTCTGTGCCTGCGCAGACTTTTATCCGATCATCACCGAGAAAATCACTGTGATCGTAATTATTGTACCCACGAGTGCTATGGCCAGTGCACATAACGGACGCGCTACCCGCGCGTACCGCGAGTTCCAAAGTAGCTGACTTATACAAGAGATGGCAATAATTAGTCTTTTTAAAAATAACGAAAAATATAAAAAAAAAAAAAAAAAAAAAATTTGTTAAATTGCGAAAAAGTTCATTTCAATTTTTATATTATACTATTTGTACAAGTTTAAAAATAGTTTCAAACTGGATTTATATAAAAAATATTATTGATTTTGAACGAAATATAATGTTACACATTGACATTTGTAAAAAAGTGCTTTTAACATAAACACGCATTACAAGTCTACTATCGCTCGAAATTAAACCGAAAAAAAATAAATGTTCTCGCGTATTTCGCGCTCGGCCCGAGAAATCATAGACGCGTGAGCATAGAAAAAAGCTGCGTACTGTTCAAAGGCGTGGAAGAAATCCGCCTAAGGCTTTATAAGAGAAAAAGAGAAAGAGAAAGAGTTGCAAATAGGAACACGAGAAAGGCTCATATAAGACCTGTTACATGGACCAAAGGTAGAGCATATAGAGAGCGACCTAAGCGAGTCGGGGTGGTCTCGACGTCAGAGTTGACTAACTGCAAAACGACAGCCTGCCATACTCGCTTCAACTCCCCCGTGTGACGCGATTTAATTTAACGGATAACAAATTAATGTTCCATTCCGACACAGCTCGGCTATTTTTTTTAACTTCTCCCCCGTCGTATTAATTTGAATTTTTTTACTTTGAAAGTTAGACAATATACCTAAATGTATTCTAAACAATCAAACAATTCAGAATACTTTAAGAAGTGTAATATTCGATTAATATTCAATCGTTAGCTAATATCTGACCAACGTTTCTTAAAAATTTATATCGGATGAATAGAGATTGGTAATTTTGTTTTAATACCGATTATAATACTTTTATCTCAAATACATTTGAAATCAAGATTACAAGTATCATAATAGAATCGGTCACGATATAATTGACACTTAAATGCATAACACTAAAAGGTGCAAAAAATGAAGATTAAAATGGACAGCGTAATGGATTACGTAACATTTTTCCATTTATATAGCTACTTAAAGCACCTGATAAGGTGCACGTGTTAGAGAACTTAATGATTTCCGCGATTGCAATACATGCAATTCCAACTAATTAAATGATATTTTAAGTTTTTACAAGGCACTTAAGACAATTTGAAACATCGAATGTATTTGTATACTAGATGTACTTTAGATAAGATTAAAACAGTTCTGAACTGAATTAGGCGCAAACTTTCACTTACATCTGAACTTCTACTTTTGTTATCGCCACGCTGGTAAAAGCTCTTTATGACATACGTGCATAGGATACGTTTACGCATAACTTTTGTTTCAATGATGGTTTTAACAGAAAATGCCAAATTTGCTATAAATTTCAATTTACCTTGCATTGCAATCTCTTGCCGAAAAAACTTCAACGTTTGCATGCGTTAAAGCGGAGACTGGCTTGCAAATTCGGCTGAAAGGAACGAAAAAAATGTCACGCGTACCTCGTTTGCGACGGCGATCAACATTCAAATGTGTGCAGATATTCGTGCTTTCCTTCCTCCAAAAACGTCGAACCCGTTCACGCGTCGTAAGTTCAGAGCCGAATCCGGCAGTCGACCGTCCTTGCGGTAGTCGTCGTCTTCGGGTGATCCACGATTATGGGCCGCACTCGTGCGAGCTCTTGTTTGCCCCGATCTTTGCCGATAAGTGAGCTATACCATCCGAAACTTTTTTTTTCAGATCGAACAGTTTTCGATGTCGTATGGGGAGATCTTTCTTTTTGTGTCCTCGGCTATTTATTCGGCCGAACAACAGCAAAACATGCCGAATATCTCTACGGCTCAGTTTCTCTCCACCTTCTGTCGATACTTTGCAAGATGAAAGAAGAAAAAAATTTTAAGTAGAACTCGTAACAGTACCGGGAGGAATTATGTTGTCAAACGCAAGACTGAAAGTATTTATTGTAAGAAAGTCGAATAAAACTTTCTGCATCGGTGAAGGTTTAAATTTTTAATTGAATTCTTCCTAAATAAATAATTTAAATATATGTTGGATCGCTCTCGACGTTTTTATAATCATAACTTCATATTTCATTCTTGAGATAACTGTTTAAATTGTTTATATTATCTTTTAATATAATTTTTTTATTTAATACAACTTGACAATTCAATGTCATTGATTTTTGAAATCTTATATTTACGTCATTTCAAAAATGTTAGCAAACACAAGATTTTGTTAAATATTTTATCCATTTTCTTAAAATTTATTTAATATTTTTGTATTCTTATTAAACCATTTAAGATAGTTTCTTAATAGTCTGGAAATACTCAGCGGCATATGAAGAAGTGTATGAAATTGTCACTACATCGTTAGCAGTCTTCGCTTCCCTCGTGATTCAATTGTATTAATTTATCATAGGCATTCGGTTAGATCAGACACAGTTGGTATCAGTGATTGCGATAACGGTCGCAAGACCGCTTGTTCACTTTCTTGTCCTCCCTTTAGCCCTCTCATTTCATCTCTGTACAAATGCAAAATTTCCAGCGCAATTCTCTGTTCTTTTGTTATTATTGTTATGGCCGCGGTATTTTTAACGCAAAATGCGGCACACATAATTGTACGCGAGCGCTCGCACTCGAGTAACTTTCTTCGGCTGTTTAAGGAAACGCGAGAACTGTGCGAATCGCCGTCTTCGCTTTCTTGCGCTCGATCCTCGGCCAACCAGGCTCGAGGGAAAGAAAGGCGAAGATCGCGGGCGTGCGAGTTGCACAATAAGAGAGAAAAAGATACCGAGAGAAGTACACGCGGGAGAAAAGTGCTATGGAACACCTGCGCGCGATTTCTTTGCGTGCGCGGGTATGCATACGTATCGCGCACAGAGAGCCGAGCCGATCGCAGCCAAGCACCCGAGGACGACGTTTGTATATACGAGAATGACGTTGATGCCGTCATTTGCGTAGCAAGTGATATGCTATGTCTGCGTGCGCCTCAACAATCGCTTCCTTAAATGACTAACTTTGCTATCTGCGGAATACATTAGTTCACCGCGCTTGTAAGGCAGAGAGTAAGAAAGCTGCGCTTTCGTAGAAGTGCTACGCGCGGTACCGCTGCCATAGATCGAAAGTTAAGATCTAGTTTTGTTTTGCATTATGTTACTTTAGTAAATCTCGAATTTTTTGCTTGTAAATGGCGACATTACTAAATTTGCCATGAATCGAAAACGATTTCGAGTTCCAAGACTCTGGCAACTATTGTTACAGCTGTACCTTTTATAGAATTTGTTATAATACATTTATAGCTTTTGAAAACATTTGGAAAAATGATGATTTTCAATTCAAAATGCTAGGAGAACAATTGACGTTGATGTAAAATGATAACGAAACGAGATTCGTAACCAAAAATATTATGCAAGAGCGGTAGCAATAAATTATACCGTATTTTTTTCTTCAGCAGACATTCAACTATTACACATTTTAAATTCAATAAACATTGCATTATATTTAAACTTATTGGACCCCTGGTGTATAGGCAACCCTCTTCTGCGTCGCGATAATTCCGGTCACGCACCAGGAGGAGCAATTACTCTCGGTCGTGCTCGCGGCAACTCTATCTCTTTCACTTTCTGAATTACTAATCGCATGTCATCGTCAACGCATTTATCCCAGTCATTCATAGGCGAAAAAATACGCGTTGACAACGGCAAAGATTTTCGATGATGCACTCGCGCACGTTCGAATGTGTGCAACAAAGTGGGCGTAGTAAAAACGAGACATAAACATACCGTAAAAGTTTTAATAGTTCGATATGTTTCTTAACCTGCTGGCCTCTTCTGTTATGATACGGCTTTAATCTTTTAAATCATATTCAGTCTTAAAATCAAGTTAATTATAAATGGAAGAAGAAAAGGAGAAAAAAGAAGAATATGTTGCAAACTTCAATTTCTAATAACAAAGATATTAGGTGTAGTAAAAAGAAATCCATTATTTTTGCATTAAATTGAAGGTTTTATTTATCATAGATAGAATGATACGATTTAGGTCAAATATGCACCGTTTTGTTCGATAACTTGTTGCCATTTTGGAGGTAATTTCATAATGCCTCTCTCGTAGAAACCCTTGTCCCTTGTCAAAAAACTGGGACAGTCGATTTTCACAATCTTCTCTTGAGGCGAACTTTTCACCTGCAAAATCATTCGTCATAAACAGGAACAGGTGGTAATCACTTGGTGCCAGGTCCGGACTATAAGGTGGATGCATAAGAACTTCCCAACCAAGCTCACGGAGCTTCTGGCGAGTCACTATCAATGTATGCGGCCTGGCGTTGTCCTGATGGAACACAATTCCTCTCCTATTGGCCAAAGCTGGCCGCTTCTGAGCGATTGCTTCTTTCAGACGGTCCAATTGTTGACAGTACAGGTCCGAATTAAGAGTTCGGCCGTAGGGGAGGACCTCATAACACATCGTTCAATAAGTCCCGAGACTAACAACGAAAACAACATTTTTTTTCAAAAATCATTTTTATTCATCAATATAATCTCCTTTTAGAGTGATACAATCTTTCTAACGCCTTTCCAACATTTCTATACCATGCTTATAGAAGGATTTATCCTTTGCTTCAAAATAGGCTTCAGTTTCGGCAATGACCTCCTCATTCGAGCCAAATTTTTTTCCCTGGAGCATTTTTTTGAGATCAGCAAAGAGCCAGTAGTCGCTGGGGGCTAAATCTGGCGAATACGAGGGGTGGGGAAGCAAATTAAAGCCCAATTCGTTCAATTTTGCCATTGTTTTCATGGACTTGTGGCATGGTGCATTGTCTTGGTGAAAAAGGATTTTTTTCTTCTTCATGTGCGGTCGTTTTGCTGCGATCTCCTCCTTCAAACGTACCAACAAGTCAATATAATAATCACTGTTGATCGATTTACCTTTTTCCAGGTAGTCAATGAAAATCACGCCATGTGTATCCCAAAAAACAGACGCCATGACTTTGCCAGCAGACTGCTGCGTTTTTGGACGCTTTGGGCGGCTTTCGCCAGCCATGCGCCATTCAGATGATTGCCGATTCGACTCCGGAGTGAAATGATGTATCCATGTTTCATCCATGGTCACGTATCGACGCAGGAAATCCTTTTTATTGCGAGTAAATAGCGATAAACAGCTCTCTGAATCGTCGACTCGTTGCTGTTTTTGTTCCACTGAAAGCAATCGCGGCATCCACTTGGAAAAAACCTTTTTCATGCTCAATTTTTCATGAAGAATTGTAAATACGCTTCCAGATGATATCTGTGTCATTTCTGCAATCTCACGGACCTTCACTTTGCGATTTTTCGTTACAATTTTTAACACTTCACTCACATTTTCCTGTGTAACGGCTTCCAATGGCCTACCCGAACGTTCCGCATCGTTTGTGTCCGTACGATCACGTTTAAACTCAGAATACCAACGACAAATCGTTGATTTGGATGGAGAGGAGTCCGGGTAATGTTTTTCAAGCCATTGCTGGGCTTCTACGGTGTTTTTACCCATTAAAAAACAATGTTTTATCAACACGCGAAACTCGCTTTTTTCCATTTTTCAAACAAATTACAAAGTGACTTTATTCTAACCTCGATAACTCTGCTGTCTGTGATCCGATCGACGTGAAATTTTCGTGGAAAATCTCGGGACTTATTGAACGATGTGTTAGTAGATGATTCCCTGCCAGTCCCACCAAACACACAGCAAAACCTTCCTGACTGTCAATCCTGGCTTGGCCTCCGTTTGCGCCGGCTCACCGCGATTTGACCACGACCGTTGTCGCTTGACGTTGTCGTAAGTGACCCACTTTTCATCACCAGTAACCATCCGCTTCAGAAATGGATCGATATTGTTGCGATTCAGCAGCGATTCGCAGATGGGCATTCGGTCCATGAGGTTTCTTTGCGATAACTCGTGTGGCACCCATACATCGAACTTCTTTTTGTATCCAGCCTTATTTAAGTGGTTCCAAACGGTTTTTTGTGCAATGTTTAGCTCCTGGGCAATCGAAACAGTGCTTACGTGACGGTCGGACTCGACGATTTCCAATATTTTATCGACATTTTCGACAATTGGCCTTCCAGAGCGTGGTGCATCTTTGACGTCAAAATTACCGGAACGGAATCGACGAAACCAAAATTGCGCGTGATTGGCTGTTACAGTATCAGGACCATAAACACTATTCACATTTTCAGCTACCTGGCTTGCGTTTTCGCCTTTATCGAAGAAAAACTGTAAAATATGGCGTATTTTCTCTTTGTTGGTGTCAATCTTTGACGCGTGCTAAAAAAATACTGAATCAAGCAATCACAAAACTGTATCAGAAGCTTTTTTAGTACGAAATCTTATCTTTCTAACGCCATCTAGTGTAACCCGATCGCACTTTTACAACGGGAGATACAGACTACTAAAGCCATCTATTGGCAAAATAATGAATTACTTTTTACTACACCTAATATTAGATGAATAAAGTTATAATGTTCCAGATTGACTAATATTTTGGGCAAAGAGTAGTTTTGGTAGAAAAAAAAATGTTCAAATATTTTTTCTTATATAATTCAACACACAATAAAACACATTCCACACTTTCTCCAGTTAAAATGCATTATTTAAATTTATCTGGCTAAGATTAACGAAATTTAAAAAAAATTGTGAATAAATAAAGGATATTTCTAAATACAATATTAATAAATTATATAAATGTTAAAAAATTATTGGCTTTCTCGCTGCACGTTGCTATTATTATTATTCGACGATTTTTACGTGGTGCAGTGCGCGTATTGAGCAAAAGCAGCGGGATCAACTTGTAGCTGACTCTTTCTCCGCGTTAATTTTTTATCCTTTTCGCGTTTGTTGTCAGGATTTTACGTCCTTGAAATGGCGCGTGTTAAAGATGAACCCTCCTGCAGTTAACAATCATCCGCGAGAAGAAAGAGAAAGAGAGCGAGAAAGAGAAAAAGAATATAAGAGCGCTTGTATACGATCTTTGTGTGTAATGGAAAAAGAAAGGCCATTGTTGTAGAAACACTATAGTTCTCGCACAGTTAAAATTGAATTACACTTGAATTTTTTATTATTTTTAATATTTATCAACTTATTATTAATGAGTATATATAAAAGTATGCAACAATATATGACATTTACATTATTAAAATTTATTGAAAACTATCCTGCGAATGCAAAAGTCATTTATTTTTCTTCGAAAGTAGAACAAATTATATTATGAAAGGTAATCGCTCTTTTAAAGGTGCTTATATTACACGTATTATCCTACGATGATTTAAACCCCGACTAATTTTTATTCGGTTGATAAAACAAACAGTTATATAAGTATTCAGTGTTTACGAAGACCTTACCGCGACCGAAGCCTGTGATTTATTAAGCGATGACTATAAAAGGTAAAGAAGGCCAAAAAACCAACAAGAAGAAAAAATGTTTGAACGTTAAAATTTAGCAAAAGTACGAGATAATTTTAAGAAAATATCAAGCCGCGCCTCTTTCAATTGTCGATCAGCAATCAACTGCAAGGCTTTCCAGCGAGCTTTGCCTTCGCGTAATGACACATCTATATAAGAATCCTACGAATGGAATACTAGTGTGCGAGTGCCGAGCTCGTAAAAAAAAGTCCTGAAGTCAGTGACAACGGTTGTGAAGCGAAATTTACGATTAAGGGGTCATAAGCTGGGGTCAAATCGTGAACATATAGCAAAACAAACTATCGCTCTTTCTCTCGTCTCGTGCGCAAGTTAAACTTACCTCGATGACGCGACATCATTACTTTTTATTTCAATTAATTTTCTCTTTCCAGTAATAACTGCTTATGTATGCGCTTATAATATCACATGCTTATTAAAAAAAATGTTGGTAAAAACGAATCATTTTTAATAATGATTTCCGTACATCTATTTTTAAAACTTTGTGTTGTTAAGATTTATAAATTTCTTAATTAATAAGTCATTCATCATAAATAATACTATTTAATAATAAAATATTGAAAAAAAATGTCACATCAATTTTATTTCGTGAGAAACATTAATTTCAATATACCATTAATTCACATGGGTACTACAATCGAAAAGTTAGGATATGAAAAAAATATTTTTCTGAGCATATATCAAACATTGCAACTTGAATTGGAAAATTATAAATTTTTGTTCAATTATGTTTTCAACACCTGAGAGCAGCTTCTGTTTCACAGTGCGATACACGCATACACACCAAGTGACGTATATTAAAAAGAGAAGAAAAAATAAACGAAAAAAAAGAAGGCGCGAGAAAAGCAACAGAATAAAGCATGTACGACGAGGCGCCACATCGGCCCACGTACGCTTAATGGCTGATCAACCATGAATTTATTTGATACAACAGCGACTCTTAAGGATTTTGAAATTTATGAGACGATATTTATTTAAAAACGATTTTTATCTCTAGAATAATTCTGGCTTCTTGGAAAAAGCGACAGGTTGAAAGGAAAGAGTGAAACAAACAAAAGTCAAGTCGAGTTTCGAGCAGACATTTACGATTTTTTTTTCGAAAATTTCATTAAAACTGTAGATATGGATGTAAAAATCAGTCCTATATACAATAGTCTTATGAAAAATGCAATTATTTCTTATGAGTAACTCTAAAATGTCCAATGGATAATGATAAAACGTAAAATATTTTGAGATTTAATTATATTTATCCTTTTCACAATTGTTATACAAGCAATGTACTTTTTTTTTTTTCTTTTTTTTGAAAAACTTGTTTTCTAAATCATCTATTAGTTTTTATTCGCAACATTAATCAATATTAATTCTCAAGCAAGAAATAACAATGTTTTTCTCTAACTTATACTCTGCAATTATAAAAAGTACATGTGTCTAATCACGTGTACAAGGGTAATTAACATAAACCTAATGACCGTGAATTTCATAATTGAGGTGTTATCTATTGTTTTAATTACATAAAAGAGATCGCGAAAGGTCTAGTCTAGGCGATAAAACAATTCTGAAAAAAATTTTCCCCTCTCATATAAACCTATATCTTTGCACTATAAACGCTTTAGATTTTCGCGTAGGAAGTCGTGTGATACAGTGACACCGGGCGCCACCGTGTCGGGCAATTCAAACTCTGTTGCGCATTTTGTTCCGACGCCGCGTTGACAATGAGCTATATGCGTCCAAACGACACGATGTCATTCTCTTTCTTCCTTTAACTGCATCGCGTGACACGTGGTGCTAAACCTACGGGCAAAAGGACTGAAAATTGTCTCGTATGTACGAAAAGTCTCGCGACTAAAAGTGGCCATTAATTTTACTTTGCCTTACGTACTTTTAACACCGAACGCCCTGTCAGTCAAACTTTGCATTTTATCTACTATTCGCTAGATTCACGATAAAAATTTTTATTCATGTCGCTCTGTATATTATAAACTGAGCGAAAGATGAAATTTAAATGCGAAAATTTTTAATATTCATTAGTCAAAAATCAATTAAAAAATTTGTTTTATCGGTATCCACTCGTTATCTTTATTTAAAACAATAAATTGAAAATGATTATGCTAAAATGCTAAAGAAAGAAGCAAAAGTACTGTTTTAACAAAGAAAACTGAAAAATTATTGCAACATAGGTTTAAACCCAAGTATTTTTATCAAAATTATACAACAAAAAATGCATTATATCCTGTCTCTGAAGTCAGGTAACAATGTTGCAAATAAGGAGAAAGAACAGATAAAGTTATTCATCCTTAAAACTTTAGGCGGTGACTTAATGATCCTAACAGTAAGACATTGCGGAATCGATAGGGAAAGAGCCACAACTGCAACAAATAAGTGGGTTCGCCCGTATAAATAGGAAGAAGGGAAGAGTAGCAAAAGCAGCGTGTGTTACCGTTGCGATCGAGCAGCGTGTTATAAGGGCCTCAACGGATACTTTGGTTATAGCAATGATGAGATCGTGATCGATCTCTAAGATCGTTTCTTCGATCTGTCGCGCAATGGACTGCTTGCATTGTTCTACTTACGTTACTACGATAAGCAAGCTCAAACAATCACTTATACGTATCCGATATGCATATAAATATACATAGCTAATTTATTATTAAATTTTAATTAATTTAATTTCTATCGAGAATAATTTTAAATACATGGTATTTGAAAAAAGGAATGAGCTTTAGGCAAACAAAAAAAATATGATTTTTCAACAATAGGAAATTTTTATACCTTTAAAAACCTATAAGAAAAATATTAATTTAAAATAATTTTATTAAAAATAACATAAATAATCAAAGGAATATTTCAACTTTGATGAATAAATAACAATGATTGAATTTTTAAAAATATATTTGTTTTTAATTCCCACCAGAAATTGTGGAAGATAAAATATTCACAACAGACAGTATAGGTTTAAATTTTATCGACTGTTGGCATCATACCTTATAATAGCTATAATAATTAAACTTTATAAAAAAATTATTAAGTTATTTGGAATACCTAAATTATCTTTGGATTATTGAAATACCTAAATCGTTCTAGTCGTTACATTTATTATTAATTTATCAATAAAATTAATAATTTGAAAGAGTTAGTCATTGCTTTATCCACTAGATGGCTGAATAGAAATGCTTCACAGCCGTATTGGATAAAGTTGGGAAATCCTCACAGTTAAACAAGTGTGAACAATTAGACGTTAGCGTCCCTAAATCCAATGTTGATGAACGATTCTGTTCTCCAATTTAGTGCTCCCACATGGGGTGCGCATTTAAATATTTTTAAATTAATAAAAGAATCTTCAAAATGAGTAAGTATTTTAAACTCAATATTAATAAATTTTTATATAGGTTAATGTGAATTATTGACAATACAATTATCACATGTGTATTTATTAAATATTCAAAAATAAATACCGTTTTACAGTTTTAAGACGAATTACTGTTACAAATTTTTTTTATGATAAAAAATTTAACAATAATTTGAATACAAAAGATCTATTAGTTTCTTTTAACGATACGCACGTGTAAACTTAACTGTATATTGCTTGTGGGCGTCTATGTATATATTCTTTGATGAAAGAAGAGGTCGTATATACCTCCTTTGCATCGACAGGTGGCTAACTCGTTTAGTCATGTTTCTTTTTTTATACATCCAAAAATTATCATTTCTAACTTAAAATATTTGTATTTCAGCCTTAAATATCAAAATGTTTTGTAACAAAACTTTTTCTATATTTTGGTCATTGGTATTTTTTGCATCTTTTAAGACAATTAACGCCGGCAATTATTCGGATATTGATTTACCAGAAAGTCATCTAAAATACTATTTTAATTCGTTTCCTATGGTAGCTAAAGAGTGTCAAAATGATACAGCATGCCCATATAAGGTGAGGAAAAAGTTAAACTAGACAAAATTATAATAAAAATAATTTAACAAATAAAATAGTTTTATTTCTATTGTCGAATTAAAAATATTTTTAGAAACAATTTGAAAAATTTAAATATGTTTATAAATTATAGTTAAAAAATTTAAAGAAAAATAACAATACAAAAACGATTTTTATCCTAATAAATAAATTAATGAATTACAGATTTTTTGTGACAATGTTTTATTTTTTCATTACTCTATTTAATATGTAATTTTTATAATATAGAATCATTTGGATAAAAAAGTATGTTGGGGATATGAATCAGATTGCAAAGCTGAAAATTCTTTTTCTATACCTCGGTGCCCTGGAGATCATAAAGGATGGGTTGCTACAAAAAAAGCCCAATTAGATACATTTTATACTCAAGGCGACTTTGGATACATACGTGACCAACGAAATGAAATGATGGTTTTATGTGAACCTTTATTTCTGGTGAGAAAAGCAAATTATCTTTTCCATTATTAAAGATGCTCATAAGAATATTTTGATTTAAAAAATAATTGGATACCTAATCTCAGGATGATTCATCATTAGAATGTTCAGAACACATGCGATTCTGTCGTGGACGTAATATAATGATTAATTTTACTGATCTCATAGATAGAAAAGAACCTATCAGGTACAAAATGGACGTTTTGAAAGAAGGTCAGATTGGCGGATATTGCACGTAAGTTTTTAAAAATATTGTTTGTAAAGTAATAACAATATAAGAAGGTATTTATTTTCTAGACTAAATGAACAAAGACTAAAAGATCAAGCAGATCACATTAGTCCTTTACAATCTTGGGGTCCAGAAATAAGAAATTTCCAAAAACTATCGCGAAAACCAATAGTAGAAGGTGACTGTGACATTGTCATTGAAAAGCCTACTTATATTCTTAAAATTGATGCAGGTATGTATACTCTTTTTTTTTTAATTTTAATTAACAAATATTTATACTATTATGTTATTTATACATTTTAGTTGTAAATATGTATCATCATTTCTGTGATTTTTTCAATTTATATGCTTCATTGCATGTTAATTTATCGCACCCATCTGTATTTAGCACTGATAATCATATTATGATTTGGGAAAGTTACAGGTATTAATTTTCTTTTTTTACAATAATATTAAAATAATAAAATTGACAAATAATATATTCATTAAAATAAACAACTCTATAATTTTTAGTTACCGATCCGCATTTCAAGATACATTTGAAGCTTTTACAAGACATGCATTATGGGATTTAAAAACATTTAGAGGAGAAACTGTATGCTTTAAAAACGTTGTATTTCCACTATTGCCTCGAATGATATTTGGATTGTATTATAATACACCCTTGGTAGGTGAAAAATATAATTTTAATATTTTGGCTCCTTATTATAATAAATTTTTAAAATAAATCTTATGAACTACATTTAGATTTATGGCTGTGAAAATAGTGGACTCTTTACAGCATTTTCTGATCATATACTCCATAGACTTCGAATACCTTTGCATAATAGAAATGATTCAAAATTACACGTAACACTTTTAAGTAGAGATACTCAATATAGGAAAATTTTAAATGAAGATGAATTAGTGAGAGCTCTTATGAAAAACCCTAGCTATAAAGTAAAAAAAGTAATTTTATTTTAAAAGATTATTTTTTAATGTTTTTAATTTATAATTTAAAAAAAATAATAATTAAAATTATTATTTTAGGTTATTTATAATAAATATATGTCTTTTAAAACACAATTGGAAATAACGAGAAATTCTGATATTTTTATTGGTATTCATGGGGCTGGATTAACACATTTTATGTTCCTTCCTGAATGGGCAGTAGGATTTGAATTGTAAGTTTGTAGAATAATTTAACTAAAGCAATATAGATCGTATCATCATTATTGATTTTATTGCTTTTAGGTACAATTGCGAGGATGCAAGCTGTTACAAGGACTTAGCTCGACTTAAGGGTATCAAATATCTAACGTGGGAAGATAAAGAAAAGTTAATTGAATATGATCCAGTAAGGGAAATAATAATAGATTATTTGACTCCATAATAGAATATTTATTAAAGTACAAAATTCTCACGTATGTTTACAGGGCACTCATCCGCATGGCGGAGCACATGCAAAATTTACAAATTACAAATTCGATGTCGATGAATTCGTAAGAATTGTTTCTATGGCTGAAAAGCACGTGAAAAATCACGATGCATTTAAAAAATTTGTAAAAATACAAAAAACTAAACAAATGGAAATTAACGAGAATATCAAAATTAAAAAATTTAAAGAGGAATTATAATGCCCACGTATAAAATAATTAACATAATTTGCTTAATTATTAATGCACAAAAAAATATTACAATGTTGACTTGACTGAAAAATTGAAATTTTGATGCCAAAAATTTGTTTGTACTATCTTACAATTGTTAAAAAGTACATCTTATCAAAATATACAAGTTAAAAAATAGCTTTGGCTTATAAAATAATGTACTGAATATTGTTATTATTTTTATAAATATATAAATTTTATAAAGAATTACAACTAAACGTAGGTTATTTTTTCACACACTGACACGCGATCATATAAATCATTTATAATTATTAACACATTCCCTGCCGCGTGCCAATTATGGGCATCTTAATACTATAATGAATTTTTAAAAAATTCTTTATTTTACAATGATAATACCAAATGGCTTGAATGGAAAGTTCAGCGTGGGGCGCATAGCCCCCCCCCTCCCCGCGGCAGGGAACGTGTTAAAAATGCTTCATTTAAATTATATAAATTAAATTCTTTTTTTAACGTTTAGAAGATACTTTCCTCTAAAACGTAAGAGGACAAACGTTATATTGACAACCATGTAAGTGATAATTATCAATACTGCTCGAGATTCATCAACATACAAAGTTTTCATAGAAATATTTATAGCACCAGTTAATACATTTGCAAAAAGAAAAAATAATAAACCATTGTCGTTAACTGCTTCAAAAATTTCTAAAGTTTTTACTATATTAATACTCTCTTTGGCATTTAAATCATCTCGACGTAAATGTTTAGCGATTTTTCGGCGTGTCTTCTCTCGAACACAACCAGTAATGCATTCTAAAATCACATCTATCATCAATAAAAAGGTAAGAATCAAAGTACTTAGAGTAATTATCCATGCGCAGTATCCAGCATTTGCCAATCTCCTTGATATGCGAAAATACTGTTCACAATAGTAAGTAGCAAAAAATGCCAAATTAGCAATAACATAAAGTTTAACCGTTAATGACATCGATCGAGTGTACCCAATGTGAAATTCATACGTTGACAATTTGATATTGAAAACGAGTTGATTTTCAGCATTTTGATAAGTAATGTGAATCATTCTTCCTAAAGCTATGCCAAGTAAATAAAGTCCAACGTATCCAGGTATTGAAACCCAGCCTTCTCTATTGGCAGACAATAAGTCTTCTCTAGGTTCTGTACTTAAAACCCATTCTTTTAATCCTTTTGTGCTTAATGCATATTCGTGCATTATTAAAATCCACAAACCAGTTAATAACGAATATTTCGAACTTAGGCTCTTCGAAAGAACTCCAGTAAAAAGTTTGACGCAAGCCAGTGTTAGAAAAAAATTCCAATGCACACCATATTCTGTAACATGTCGCTGATAGCCTAAAAATTCTACAGCCACGTATCGACCAAAGCCCAAAAGCAGTAGAGGTATACAACCTTTAATAATCTTTGAAAGGCCTTCGAAGAAAGGTAATTTCTGAGTCGATTCAATACATCGAGCTTCTGGTGCAACGATAGCATTGGCTATAATAAAAAGACCAACTCCTGTGTCCATCAAACTATAACCGTAAGTCTCGGTTTTGACGAATTTCCTTGGAAAACATGCAAAGTCCACTGCAAGTATGCATACGGCTGTCATGATACTTGTCAGCGCTCGAAAATTTGTGATAAATGCAAGTTTACTTGTATTAGGTGCAGGAAAAAACTTAAAGGAATCTCGAGGTTTCCAAGCAAGAATAGATAAAATATTTGCTGCCGATATGATTAGAAAAACTTGAGAAATGGCTATCACTTTTTCTGATAAAATAGTACAGCACAAAATACAAGGTATAATTGTCGAACAAAATTCCAAAAGAATTCTCGACTGACGATTTATTTGTGGTCCAGATAGTGTTATTAAAGTAAGTGTCAGAAGAATACTACAGATATTTGGAAGAATAGTAAAAAGAACATCACTAGCTGATGTCCCGCTTTTATTTGAAACAGCTTCCTCTTGTTCTCGTCGATAGCGCTGGTAATCTCCTTCCATCTTCTTTATTAAGGGGTAGATTATTTTTAACGTAAAATTAGTATAATATATCGTTCCAGCGGAGGAACAAAGTATTATATCAATTTCATTAATCACATAAATGCTTGTCTATTACTTGCACTTTCAAAAAGTTTACAATTAACTTTTATTGTCTTTAAAAGATACAATTTATAGTGTTTTACAAACCAGAATCAAAACTCATGGCATACGGTTAGAGTATTTTTCCTATACTACCTCCATCTGTCGTCTACCGATGAAATAACACATCACTACATACTATATATAAATGTTTTTATCTAAATAAATGTTAAAAGAATTCTCGAAATCGTGATAGCACGGAAAATTCAGTCAAATTTAAAAAAAAATAATATTGCCTGATAGGTGGGCAAATAAATATTTACTTGCGTAATATTAAAATCTATTATTGTAGATTCATAAATTCAATAATAATTGTATATTCATTAAGCAAAAGATAATAAAATCAGATAAAATATCAAATTTGTTTTAATTAACTAATTATAATATTAAATACTCTCTTATAAATGATTTATGAAAATAATCCTGTAATATTATTAATAACAATAACATATATTATAAAGAGTTTATTCTTTATAATTAGCATAATAAATATAAAACAATTAACATAGTATTAAAAGAAAATTTAGTTTATAATGCATTTATTTTAGTTTTCAAAAAATATTCATTCAATAATATTTACTTACTGAGAATAACTCTTGATTATCTTCATTTTTATAAAATTATTATATCATGTAAATTAAATAAAAATATATTTATGTTTCAGATGTATTAATTAATAATGATAACAAATTTTAAAAAGTCTTTCCCATTTACTACCAAAGTTCAAACAACTCTTCCTTCAAAAAAAACGAAATTCCAGTTAACTAACAACGAATATAAAAATACAGATGAAAGTAAATCAGAAATATTTTATTCAAAAATAGATGCAACGGTTAAGCAATTTGAGCCAATAAAAATGAACTCATCTACAAAAAGAAGATATCTACCACTGGCTGAAAAAATGAGGCCTAGTAAATTAGATGATTTTATTGGACAGACACATCTTATTGGACCAAAGAATATTTTGCATGATTTATTAAAAAATGGTGAAATTCCAAGTATGATACTTTGGGGCCCACCAGGTTGTGGTAAGGTATGTTTGAAAAAAATATTCCAATTCATGGATTGACAAATGAATTGTGTATTTGCTATACATTGAATAAATTTAAATACTAAGCTATATTCTTTCATTGATGACGATTTTACAAGTTATATTAGGTCACAATTAATTAATTGTGCATATTTATCTATTATAGACTTCTCTAGTTAATATAATAAGACAGGAAAGCAAAAAGTTAACAAATCAGTCTTACAAGTTCATTGAATTATCAGCAACAAATGCTAGTATTAATGATGTTAAAAAAGCTGTTACAGAAGCAAAACTTCAATCTAAAAGAGGTCGTACAATAGTTTTTATGGATGAAATTCATAGATTTAATAAATTGCAACAAGATATATTTCTTCCACATGTGGAAGTTGGTACATTTATTTTAATTGGAGCAACTACTGAAAACCCATCTTCAGGTTTAAATTCAGCATTATTAAGCAGATGTCGAATTTTTGTTTTAAAAAAGTTAAATCCAGATGAACTATTTTCTATACTTTCTAAAGCTGTAGCATCAATGGAAGGAAAAATGTTAAAAAACAATGAATCTAACAACGAAATTTCTGTAGCAAAATTTTGTATTGATAAAGAAGTCATTGATTGGTTAGCAGATGTTTGCGATGGTGATGCAAGAGTGGCATTAGGTGCATTAGAAATATCTGTGCAATCAGAAATATTGGAAAATAATTTAAGTATTAAGCCGATAAAATTGAATTTAAATAATATCAAAAACTCTTTGAAAAAAGCACAATTTTTAAATAATACAAAAAGTAATATTCGTCACATGTATTCTGCACTTCATCATTGCATATTAGGGAATGATGATAATGCTGCATTATACTGGTTAGCAAGAATAATGGAAACAAAAGAAGATCCTGTGTATATTGCCAAACAATTAGTTAGAATAGCAGGTGAAAGTATAGAGTTTAATGATGAAATCGTACTGAGTAAGTTATTTTAGATTAAAACAAAAATCCTATAAATAATTTTCTAAATTCTTAATATTATATTTTTGTAACTTAAATATGTTTTAAATGTAAATGTATAATATATAAATATTCTGTAAGATATTCAATTATTTCTTAACTAAATAATAATCTTAAATAAATCTTAATTCTAAAATAAAATTATTTTTTTAAATAAATATCAATATAACTGTATCATTGAAAATCGATTCTAATTTTTTAATTAAGATTATATAATTATGTAAATACTGATATTATTATTGTATTTTTAATAGGTACAGTAACTCATACTATGCATGCATGTCAAATGATAGGGATGCCAGAATGCGATGTAATTTTAGCACAATGTGTTATGTATTTAGTAAGGGCAAAAAAATCTACTGAAGTTTTAACTGCATTTAAAAAATGTCAAAATATTATTAAAAATCACAAAGGATCACAACCGAAAGTTCCTTTGTTTATAAAAGATAGATCTGGAGAAGGAAAACTTAGTGCTACTTTTGGTATGTATAATTATAAATATAAATTATAATTATTTGTACTTTGTACAGTAACATTACATAATAATCGTATATATATATATATATCTATACACATACATAAGCATATGTATCTAATAATAATAAATTAATAATATATTATAGGTCCAAATTATAAAAATTTAATATGTGAAGAAAATTTTAATAAAAGTTACTTACCAGCAGGTTTAGAAAATATGAATTTCTTCCATTAAAATTATTGGAATGATAAAAGCCTTTGCATTACCTGTAAAGTCAGTTAATATTATTTTTTGTACTTATTTTATTTAATTTTTTTATATTATATATTTTAAAATTTTTATATAACGTACCTTTTAAAATATTTATATTTTTAATAAAAAGGCTTGTAAAATAAAATTCGTTTTAAAACTTGAACTTTATCCTCTTCCGAAATTTCACTTTAATATATATTTCCACTTTTTAAAACACATAAATAAATTATTAATTATTAAGGTAAATTTTTAAACACTGAACACTACATTTTTTTTTATTTTTAAATATTTTACTTAATACAAAACTAAATATATTTAACACATCACTAAGGAAAAAATTCAACGGTAACAATAAATTTAAAATCAAGAACTTTTTAAATTTCGAGAATTCAAACGGTTACAGTGCCACCTAGTGGTTCATTTTTCAATCGTCATATTAGTAACCATTTTGTAATGTATTTTCAAGGTCGCCGGTTGCTGTATGTTAAATGACGCACAGAATGCTTTTACAAGACATGCAATATGGGATTTAAAAACATTTAGAGGAGAAACTGTATGCTTTAAAAACGTTGTATTTCCACTATTGCCTCGAATGATATTTGGATTGTATTATAATACACCCTTGGTAGGTGAAAAATATAATTTTAATATTTTGGCTCTTTATTATAATAAATTTTTAAAATAAATTTTATGAACTATGTTTAGATTTATGGCTGTGAAAATAGTGGACTCTTTACAGCATTTTCTGATCATATACTCCATAGACTTCGAATACCTTTGCATAAAAGAAATGATTCAAAATTACACGCAACACTTTTAAGTAGAGATACTCAATATTGAAAAATTTTAAATGAAGATGAATTAGTGAGAGCTCTTATGAAAAACCCTAGCTATAAGGTAAAAAAAGTAATTTTAGTTTAAAAGATTATTTTTTAATGTTTTTAATTTATAATTTAAAAAAAATAATAATTAAAATTATTATTTTTGGTTATTTATAATAAGTATATGTCTTTTAAAACACAATTGGAAATAACGAGAAATTCTGATATTTTTATTGGTATTCATGGGGCTGGATTAACACATTTTATGTTCCTTCCTGAATGGGCAGTAGGTTTTGAATTGTAAGTTTGTAAAATAATTTAACTAAAGCAATATAGATCGTATCATCATTATTGATTTTATTGCTTTTAGATACAATTGTGAGGATGCAAGCTATTACAAGGTTTTAGCTCGACTTAAGGGTATTAAATATCTAACGTGGAAAGATAAAGAAAAGTTAATTGAATATGATCCAGTAAGGGAAATAATAATAGATTATTTGACTCTATAATAGGATATTTATTAAAGTACAAAATTCTCACGTATGTTTACAGGGTACTCATCCGCATCGCGGAGCACATGCAAAATTTACAAATTACAAATTCGATGTCGATGAATTTGTAAGAATTGTTTCTATGGCTGAAAAGCACGTGAAAAATCACGATGCATTCAAAAAATTTGTTAAAATACAACAAACTAAACAAATGGAAATTAACGGGAATATCAAAATTAAAAAATTTAAAGAGGAATTTTAGTGCCCATGTATAAAATAATTAACATAATTTGCTTAATTATTAATGCACAAAAAAATATCACAATGTTGGCTTGACTGAAAAATTGAAATTTTGATGCCAAAAATTTGTTTGTACTATCTTACAATTGTTAAAAAGTACATCTTATCAAAATATACAAGTTACAAAATATTATTAAAAATCACAAAGGATCCCAACCGAAAGTTTCTTTGTTTATAAATGATAGATCTGGAGGAGGAAAACTTAGTGCTACTTTTGGTATGTATAATTATAAATATAAATTATAATTATTTGTACTTTGTACAGTAACATTACATAATAATCGTATATATATATATATATATATATATATATATATATATATATATATATATATATATATATATATATCTATACACATACATAAGCATATGTATATAATAATAATAAATTATTAATATATTATAGGTCCAAATTATAAAAATTTAATATGTGAAGAAAATTTTAATAAAAGTTACTTACCAGCAGGTTTAGAAAATATGAATTTCTTCCATTAAAATTATTGGAATGATAAAAGCCTTTGCATTACCTGTAAAGTCAGTTAATATTATTTTTTGTACGTATTTTATTTAATTTTTTTATATTATATATTTTGAAATTTTTATATAACGTACCTTTTAAAATATTTATATTTTTTATAAAAAGGCTTGTGAAATAAAATTCGTTTTAAAACTTGAACTTTATCCTCTTCCGAAATTTCACTTTAATATATATTTCCACTTTTTAAAACACATAAATAAATTATTAATCATTAAGGTAAATTTTTAAACACTGAACACTACATTTTTTTTTATTTTTAAATATTTTACTTAATACAAAACTAAATATATTTAACACATCACTAAGGAAAAAATTCAACGGTAACAATAAATTTAAAATCAAGAACTTTTTAAATTTCGAGAATTCAAACGGTTACAGTGCCACCTAGTGGTTGATTTTTCAATCGTCATATTAGTAACCATTTTGTAATGTATTTTCAAGGTCGCCGGTTGCTGTATGTTAAATGACGCACAGAGTGCTTTTACAAGACATGCAATATTGGATTTAAAAACATTTAGAGCAGAAACTGTATGCTTTAAAAACGTTGTATTTCCACTATTGCCTCGAATGATATTTGGATTGTATTATAATACACCCTTGGTAGGTGAAAAATATAATTTTAATATTTTGGCTCTTTATTATAATAAATTTTTAAAATAAATCTTATGAACTATGTTTAGATTTATGGCTGTGAAAATAGTGGACTCTTTACAGCATTTTCTGATCATATACTCCATAGACTTCGAATACCTTTGCATAAAAGAAATGATTCAAAATTACACGCAACACTTTTAAGTAGAGATACTCAATATTGGAAAATTTTAAATGAAGATGAATTAGTGAGAGCTCTTATGAAAAACCCTAGCTATAAGGTAAAAAAAGTAATTTTAGTTTAAAAGATTATTTTTTAATGTTTTTAATTTATAATTTAAAAAAAATAATAATTAAAATTATTATTTTAGGTCATTTATAATAAATGTATGTCTTTTAAAACACAATTGTAAATAACGAGAAATTCTGATATCTTTATTGGTATTCATGGGGCTGGATTAACACATTTTATGTTCCTTCCTGAATGGGCAGTAGGATTTGAATTGTAAGTTAGTAAAATAATTTAACTAAAGCAATATAGATCGTATCATCATTATTGATTTTATTGCTTTTAGATTCAATTGTGAGGATGCAAGCTGTTACAAGGTTTTAGCTCGACTTAAGGGTATCAAATATCTAACGTGGGAAGATAAAGAAAAGTTAATTGAATATGATTCAGTAAGGGAAATAATAATAGATTATTTGACTCCATAATAGAATATTTATTAAAGTACAAAATTCTCACGTATGTTTACAGGGCACTCATCCGCATGGTGGAGCACATGCAAAATTTACAAATTACAAATTCGATGTCGATTAATTCGTAAGAATTGTTTCTATGGCTGAAAAGCACGTAAAAAATCACGATGCATTCAAAAAATTTGTAAAAATACAAAAAACTAAACAAATGGAAATTAACGAGAATATCAAAATTAAAAAATTTAAAGAGGAATTATAATGCCCACGTATAAAATAATTAACATAATTTGCTTAATTATTATTGCACAAAAAAATATCACAATGTTGACTTGACTGAAAAATTGAAATTATGATCCCAAAAATTTGTTTGTACTATCTTACAATTGTTAAAAAGTACATCTTATCAAAATATACAAGTTACAAAATATTATTAAAAATCACAAAGGATCCCAACCAAAAGTTTCTTTGTTTATAAAGATAGATCTGGAGGAGGAAAACTTAGTGCTACTTTTGGTATGTATAATTATAAATATAAATTATAATTATTTGTACTTTGTACAGTAACATTACATAATAATCGTATATATATATATATATATATATATATATATATATATATATATATATATCTATACACATACATAAGCATATGTATATAATAATAATAAATTATTAATATATTATAGGTCCAAATTATAAAAATTTAATATGTGAAGAAAATTTTAATAAAAGTTACTTACCAGCAGGTTTAGAAAATATGAATTTCTTCCATTAAAATTATTGGAATGATAAAAGCCTTTGCATTACCTGTAAAGTCAGTTAATATTATTTTTTGTACGTATTTTATTTAATTTTTTTATATTATATATTTTGAAATTTTTATATAACGTACCTTTTAAAATATTTATATTTTTTATAAAAAGGCTTGTGAAATAAAATTCGTTTTAAAACTTGAACTTTATCCTCTTCCGAAATTTCACTTTAATATATATTTCCACTTTTTAAAACACATAAATAAATTATTAATCATTAAGGTAAATTTTTAAACACTGAACACTACATTTTTTTTTATTTTTAAATATTTTACTTAATACAAAACTAAATATATTTAACACATCACTAAGGAAAAAATTCAACGGTAACAATAAATTTAAAATCAAGAACTTTTTAAATTTCGAGAATTCAAACGGTTACCGTGCCACCTAGTGGTTGATTTTTCAATCGTCATATTAGTAACCATTTTGTAATGTATTTTCAAGGTCGCCGGTTGCTGTATGTTAAATGACGCACAGAGTGCTTTTACAAGACATGCAATATGGGATTTAAAAACATTTAGAGGAGAAACTATATGCTTTAAAAACGTTGTATTTCCACTATTGCCTCGAATGATATTTGAATTGTATTATAATACACCCTTGGTAGGTGAAAAATATAATTTTAATATTTTGGCTCTTTATTATAATAAATTTTTAAAATAAATTTTATGAACTATGTTTAGATTTATGGCTGTGAAAATAGTGGACTCTTTACAGCATTTTCTGATCATATACTCCATAGACTTCGAATACCTTTGCATAAAAGAAATGATTCAAAATTACACGCAACACTTTTAAGTAGAGATACTCAATATTGGAAAATTTTAAATGAAGATGAATTAGTTAGAGCTCTTATGAAAAACCCTAGCTATAAGGTAAAAAAAGTAATTTTAGTTTAAAAGATTATTTTTTAATGTTTTTAATTTATAATTTAAAAAAAATAATAATTAAAATTATTATTTTAGGTCATTTATAATAAATGTATGTCTTTTAAAACACAATTGTAAATAACGAGAAATTCTGATATCTTTATTGGTATTCATGGGGCTGGATTAACACATTTTATGTTCCTTCCTGAATGGGCAGTAGGATTTGAATTGTAAGTTCATAAAATAATTTAACTAAAGCAATATAGATCGTATCATCATTATTGATTTTATTGCTTTTAGATACAATTGCGAGGATGCAAGCTGTTACAAGGTTTTAGCTCGACTTAAGGGTATCAAATATCTAACGTGGGAAGATAAAGAAAAGTTAATTGAATATGATCCCGTAAGGGAAATAATAATAGATTATTTGACTCCATAATAGAATATTTATTAAAGTACAAAATTCTCACGTATGTTTACAGGGCACTCATCCGCATCGCGGAGCACATGCAAAATTTACAAATTACAAATTCGATGTCGATGAATTCGTAAGAATTGTTTCTATGGCTGAAAAGCACGTGAAAAATCACGATGCATTTAAAAAATTTGTTAAAATACAACAAACTAAACAAATGGAAATTAACGAGAATATCAAAATTAAAAAATTTAAAGAGGAATTATAATGCCCACGTATAAAATAATTAACATAATTTGCTTAATTATTATTGCACAAAAAAATATCACAATGTTGACTTGACTGAAAAATTGAAATTATGATCCCAAAAATTTGTTTGTACTATCTTACAATTGTTAAAAAGTACATCTTATCAAAATATACAAGTTACAAAATATTATTAAAAATCACAAAGGATCCCAACCGAAAGTTTCTTTGTTTATAAAAGATAGATCTGGAGAAGGAAAACTTAGTGCTACTTTTGGTATGTATAATTATAAATATAAATTATAATTATTTGTACTTTGTACAGTAACATTACATAATAATCGTGTATATAGATATATATATATATCTATACACATACATAAGCATATGTATATAATAATAATAAATTATTAATATATTATAGGTCCAAATTATAAAAATTTAATATGTGAAGAAAATTTTAATAAAAGTTACTTACCAGCAGGTTTAGAAAATATGAATTTCTTCCATTAAAATTATTGGAATGATAAAAGCCTTTGCATTACCTGTAAAGTCAGTTAATATTATTTTTTGTACGCATTTTATTTAATTTTTTTATATTATATATTTTGAAATTTTTATATAACGTACCTTTTAAAATATTTATATTTTTTTATAAAAAGGCTTGTGAAATAAAATTCGTTTTAAAACTTGAACTTTATCCTCTTCCGAAATTTCACTTTAATATATATTTCCACTTTTTAAAACACATAAATAAATTATTAATCATTAAGGTAAATTTTCAAACACTGAACGCTACATTTCTTTTTATTTTTAAATACTTTACTTAATACAAAACTTAATATATTTAACACATCACTAAGGAAAAAATTTAACGGTAACAATAAATTTAAAATCAAGAACTTTTTAAATTTCGAGAATTCAAACGGTTACAGTGCCACCTAGTGGTTGATTTTTCAATCGTCATATTAGTGACGATTTTGTAATGTATTTTCAAGGTCGCCGGTTGCTGTATGTTAAATGACGCACAGAGTGCAACGGCAGAGTGGTGGTCAAATAATTTTTTTAGAGAGGTAAGGGGAGATAACGAAAAGTGGGAGGTAAAAAATCAGCTGCGAAGTGCCACAATTACTTTTTATAGGTCTTTCTTTTACATTAAGCTTTCGATGTTAGATTAATGCAGCGAGGATCGCTTAACCTAAAAATTAACTTTTTTGGCTTATCGCTAGACAATTTAAAATTGCAGTGTTAATCATTCTCATCACACAGTATGAAGGTTTGGATGTCTGAACATATTTTTAAGTAAGTGGCTTTTTTATTTTATTGCATAACCTATCACCTACGTTTGATTAATTTGTCCTTGGAAATTTCCCGTATTCGCAATCAATATTGATAGTAATTTTGTTTTATTTTAAGTTTGTTAATATCATTATATTTCATTTTCTATTTATTTTACAGTCATCCATGGGAAACAGTAGCATCTGCTGCATGGAGAAAGTATCCAAATCCCATAACACCTTCAGTACTTGGAACTGATGTTATCGATAGAAGAGTGGTCAATGGTGTTTTACATACACATCGTCTTGTTTCTAGTCAATGGGGCTTTCCTCGATGGACAAAACCAGTAAGTTTTCGAATGTATATTAACAATTTGTAAAAATATTTAGAATATAACTATATTCTAACCTGTATTTTTAATATTTGCGATACAATATTATTGTATAAGTGGAACTTAAAATTGATTTTTTTTTAATTATTATTAAGTTTAAAATATTTATTTAATCAAAAATTTGAATTTAATTAATAAAAAATAAAATAATGTAAACATCAATCACTTTATAGTTTTATTTTAGGTAATTTTTGTGTGCTTTGGTTATGAAACATAAAATAAGCTTTGATGTTCTAAGTTCAGTAAAATATTTTTAATCTAAATACTTATTATAATTAAAGTAAATTTTCATTATTATAAAAATTATTTTTAATTATGATTTTTGTGACTATTAAAATTTATTATTGATGTATTTATCTTAAACTTTACTTATATTAATACCATAATTTTGTTCTGTTAAATTAAGATTTAAAAATATTACAAAATATTGTATAAACGTATAACATTGAAATAATTCAACTTTCAAATAAAAAATTCAAACGTAGAATAATGTGTGGCTAATAGTAAGGCGGTAAAAATATATTACAAGATAAAACAAAACCATCATAGATGATTTGTAATAAATGTTTTGAAAAACTACGATATGTGATTAGATCCAAAATATTCCACTATTACACGTGCATCATTAATACAATAATTTTATGAAAATGATTTTAATAAATCAAATTCATATTCATTACTAATATGATAAAAAAGAAATTGTAAATTATTTTTTTAGAATCAAACATTTATAAATTCATAGTTTGCAGTGTCCCTTAAAAATAAAAGTATTTAATCTACAATAATAAAAAATGACTTGTTTCATATTATTTTTTAAAAATTTTTTATAAGAGTAATAATCAATATGGAAGATAATTATAAACAAATTCAATAATTATATTTTTTGATCTAATATTAAAAAATAAATCAAAATTGTGTAAAAAGACAAATTATATTATTCAAAAAAATTTTTAAATTTATTATAAAATGTTTTGAATTAATGAGTATACGCAACTCACGTGGTTGCTGAGTAAAGTAAGGTCGAGGTCGTTTGACTATTCACAGTATTGAGAAAGTTGCTAATTGATAAAAATTCGTCGGTGAAACAAGAATTCTTTTTTTATATACTTTTTTTTAAAATTTAAAATATACGAATATAATTCGTTTTTTAAGGAAATAATCCTTGGGGAATTTGCTTTAAAATGAAAAAGATTAAGTAAATATAATTTTTTTATTTAATTTTTTATATCACTTTAAAATACTTGTGTAAATTCTAGTATATCTTTAGTTTTCTCAGCTACTTTCTAAAACAACAAGCTTTTAAAGAAAATAAAAGGAAAAAGGCAAATCTTTCGCGTGACTTTTTGTGCAAACTCTATTCTTTTTAAAAAAAAAACTTTATGTGTTTACGTACACAGAGCAGTGAGTCTTTTAACCCTTGTCCGATACACCTCTACTACCCTTTTGTTCGAAGCCTTTAACGCGAATTCATTGTCCTGGCCTCTTAAATCTGAATCGCGTCTCGCGTAATCCCGCCCGTAAAAAGAGGAAAGCGTTATCCTCTACTAAGCAATTCTTTGGAGTAAGGAGTTAAAACACAAGAAAGAGAGAGAAGCAGAGAATGAAAGAGTTAGCGCAACGCCGTACCCGGAAATTCGAAACTTGCACGATCCAAATTATGCATATAACAACAGAAGAAGTGAGAGAGAGAAAGAGAGACAGAGAGTGAGCGAGAGAGAGGGAGGAAGGGAGAAATACGCACAAGAAAATCGTTGGGAAATACTGGGGAATTACAAAACAACGCCGTCGTCGTCAGCACGCGCCATATCAACTTTCATAATGAGCGTGCTCAATGTTACGTCAGTTGGCCGTATTCCAGGGACGCCCGACTGCCAGAGAGCTTTAGTTCCCGCTCGCCCCTCGCGTTTTCTACGCTATCTCTACCTCCTACCTCTTTCTTCTTTTCTTCCTTCTCACTCACCCTCTTTATCTCGGTCGCTGTCGCTTCTAAAGCTGCGTTTCTCGCCTCCTTTTCCTACGGGCTTTTCCAACACATCCGTGCATTCAGGAGATGCATCCGTGCTCCGAAGAGAGAAAGGAACAGAGGGAGGGAGTCCTCTCTCTATGAAAGAGTTTCCAGCGTTCACTGAAAATTGTAGCTGTACGATTTCCTTCCTTTCGTTTTTTTAATCACTACTTTTCTATGGCCGGTTGGGATATTGTTCTTTTTCCTACCATCTTCCTAGTTGTCGAATAATAATTGTGAAAATGCTTGGAGAAAGAGCCGTAGTAGACTCCGCGATATCGTTTGGAAAATTGTTTGTTTTTGGTTCACGTAATTGTTACTTGAAAATTAATACACATTCACTGCTACTGTCAGTTCTGTTTATAATAAAAAGTTAAATAAAATTTGTTACCACTGAAATTTCATCTCTCTGCAATTATGAATCACAAATATGTGATGCAAACTTATTTCTGCACACAGTGTCTCTTTATTTAATTTTTTGTTTTAATATTCATATAGAATTGAAAATTAATTTTATATAAATATGTGTATTTTTATTAAAATCTATCTTTTAAATATAATTTCACATTAATTTGTGTGCATTTAAAATTTTTTACTTTCGTCCATCCAAAATAAAAATACAAATACAAATTATTAGATTATTGTTATTTTATTGATTAATAAATTTTAACATACATTTTAACAATTCAATGATATTTTCATTTATAAATATACATTTTTACGACTCAAATTGTTAATAAATATCATTATATACGCCCGATGGTTAGTTAAAATTGAAATTTTGAAAAAAATCAATGTTTATGACAAATGAATGATTTTCTCCTATAAAAAAGACTATTGCAAATGTAAAAATTGTAAGCGAGTAGCTTGTTTTGCTATTTAATGGTCTTTTAATTGCACTTTTTTGTTATAATTACTCTTGCTAATTGCCCTATCAATTTCAGGTTATATTTACCCCCTCATCTTTCTTGCTGCGAATAATTCCTTCTTGTCACATCCTATGCGTTGAAACTTGTTTCCTCCGCGTAAACGAGTTTAATGGAAAATTAATTTTTCTACTTTGCTCAGTTTTCATGTTTTTCTGAAAGCATTTTATCAATAATCTTTACACAACTCGAACGACAAACTTAATAAACATTCCGATCTTTCTTTTTGTTTCAGCTGATCGGTGATGCAAACATCTGCTATGCCAGCGAGCGGAGCGAAGTCGATCCGGGAAATAGACAAATGGTCTTGAAAACGAGAAACGTAAGTGCTACCCTCTTTGCGTGTATAAAATACTCGACGCCTTCGCGACTTCGATCGCGCGCCAACCTTATGAATAGAGAAAAGCATAAGTATAAAGGTTGCGTCAGCGCCGCTTTGTCGCCTAGCTAACGCACGTAATTCTTTTAAAAAATTCAGTAGCGGAAAGTTTTACAACGTTCTATACGATTTTCGCGTTCGGATAGAAGTTTTATACTAGGCTTTTCTTCTTCATACCTGTTTCGTTTAAATATTCACAATTTCCAGAAGCGTCAATTCATATATTTTCTCAAGCGTGCTTTATCGCGTATAGAATGTAAAGCTCGGATAGAACAAGTAAAAGTCACGCGGGATAAATCATTTCTTTTTACAAACATATAATTTAGCTTACTCTATACCTATACTACCTATATACCGTCAGTACAGAATCGTGTTTTCGTTTAAATTTTATTGCTAACTATTACACCAATACGAGCATAAGAAGAGCGAGCGTCGTTTTGATGGACAGCGGCAATTGGCAGACCGCAAAGAAACGCGATATGAAAAATTTCCTTCGGATTGGTTTAATCGAAAAATATCGAGCCGAGCGAGTTTCGCGCCTCGCATTTCCCTCGTCGAAGGCCGCGTCGGTGAATAGCGTGATCGCGGAATCGCGCAAGTGCCGAGAGAAGACTTGGCGCGCTCGCAAGTCCGGACGAATGAAATTAAACGTCAATCGGAGGGTCAGCTGCCCATACCCGAGGCACTGCAATTTTTCCGGAGATTGATATCCCACATATAGCTCGAGTGCGACGGTCCCGCGCAGAGAGCCAGCTTCGCGCGGACTCGGCAACGGCGACAGCGAAGTCGCGTGCGCGCGAGTCCGAGGCGACATTCTCCACTGGGGCGTGGATAGACAGATGGACGAAGCGCACTGCCGAATCCGTCACGTTCTAATTTAGTTCGTGGAACGGTGACTTTATCGACCTTCGCAGAGGCCAATCGACCGAACATTTATTTACTCTCCCACGCTCGGGGATAAAATAAATAAAAACCGAAAGGACCAAAATGTACCAGAGTGTGCGAGAGTTAACCTTTGGTATCGATAAATGTTATCTCGATAATGCTTTTTTCCCTTATCTGCGCACAGTCTCGCGCATTTGTTTTCTTAAATACCTTATTTTTTAATGCTTTTATATTTGCCTGTGTGAACTTATTCGCGTGAAATTATTATTAAAATTCAAGTTGAAAAAAAAAAAAAAAAAAAATAACAAAAATTAAAAACGGCTTCTCGAAAAAGGCTTGAATATTTTTTAAGGAAAAACTTTCGAGTATTGTGCTCATAAAATACTTCGTTACTTCGTCTTTTGCGGTTTTGAATATTCGACTAGGCGTTTTCGCGACTCGCAGTAGCCCTCCCGCGTAGACCTGCACGCATTGGCAGTTTGGGTGTATAGGTTTGCCTTTTTTATCGCTTCTTCGGTGGGTGACGCATGTACGCGTCCGCAGTGTACTTTCGATCTGTCTATAAAATTTCATCTACCGTCTCGCACAAACGGAAAATTTTTCCATCATCGTAAAGCGCACGCATAGAAGTGCATAGGTCTATCTACGGAAGGGCTTTTCATAGTTTATGGTTATTCGTCTTTTGAGGTAATACACGAAGCCGCGACTCCTGGGTACACCTACGTACATACTGCATGCGATTCCACGAGCGAGTGCAGCTCTCGATAAAAGTGGCAGGGAAAGAAAGAATTGTCGGGAAAGAAAAAAGTGTCGGTGAGGTGAGCGAGCAAGAAAAACTTACTTTCGTCAGTTATGATTTTGGGATATAGTACAGATAAATATTTGCAAAATAACATTCTTTTTTTCGCCGTTTATTTATTCATTTACTCGTTCGTGAAAGTAAATTTCTTTTTCGAGTAGTTTCGAAAAGTGTAAGTTAATAAAATATGCGGGAAAAAATATGTCATACTATTTATATTTAGTATACGTATATTCTGCCTGAGTGTAGGTGATACAATCGGGCGTTTGCGTAATAAAGCGTTGATAAGAAGAATAATACATACGCTGCTATGAATGTTGAATCGCTTTATATTTTTGTTTAATCAAATATCATTTTACGATTCGAAAATTTAGTGCCGAAAAATTGTCTGTTTATTATTTTATAAAAAGTATAAAGGATAAATTTTCAATGTTGATTATAACATAAATTTTTTATTTATTACAAATTTTTTTTTTTTTTTTTTTTTGAGTTAACTAGTTTTCTTCATGGCTGCTAATTTTTCAACTGCAATCTCGACAATTTCATCTTTTGCCTTGCAATAGAGTACTGATAATTGCAATAAAGATAGCTTTAAATTCCAACTTTGATATAAATTATGAACGGGAACACACGAGCTATCTCTTTTTGATTTTCTCATATCTGATTGCTTCCATTTTCTTTTTGCCGTGCACGAAAGAAGATACGTTTCGCATGGCGTACACGTATATTCCTTCTGGACCGTGGGATTTATCCCGAGACTGGAGCTTCTTCTTTCCTTTCGCTGCGTTTTTTTTTTTTCTTATTTCAATCCGCCTGCCCTCGTGTTTTCTTACAACGGCGGCGACGTAGATCTTACTTTCGATGATTCGACGAAAAACGCTAAGGAGATCGGCCTAAGCACGAAAACTATCAGGCTCTCGTGCGCGCCTCGTCACGCAAAGTTCGTTTCAACGTACGAAACTTCGTGCGTATAGCGTCGTTCTAGTTTCCTCTCTTTCTCTCTTGGCTGTGCGCATGATCTCACGTACAAGGATGACGAAGTCGCTTGGTTTATCGCCAAAGTTGCATTCTTCATGATATGATTATTGTTTTATTTGCGGAATCTCTCTTGTATGTGATGTCGGTAATTAAGGCTCGCTTATTGTAAGAACTATTAATATTGTGATGTATTTTACAAATTAGGGGTCTGAAAACGATTAGAAAAATTAATGAAAATAATTCAAAATTAAAAATATTTTGGAAAGTATGAAAAGCGTATCTGTAGAATATAAATATTTCAGTATTGTAAAAGGAGTGTACACAAGATTTTACAATTTTTAAATAATATTCGACTTTAAATTCCTACTGACTGCATATAAATTGAGAGTAATATTATTTAAATTCAAAATAATCTGCTTTTTCGCAATTTAACGTTACAGTTTTTAAGTGAACATTTAACAAAAATTGAATTTAAAATAATTCATACAATTGTAAATAAATTTCTTTTAACAATAAAATTGCCAAATAGTCTAGAAGAAAGTGCATTAATAAAATATACATATACATTGCTTTTCGAGTCTGTTAATATTCTCTCCATCGAGCATTTATTAGCACGGGACAGTCAACTGTGGCAATAAAATTGCTTGATTGAGCCGTTGAACTTTATCCGATCGAATTCTATACCATAAAATATGAATTTATACGAAAGAAACCTAATTGATTTCCTAAAACAGTAAAATGATTCCTTTTAATGAAAATACTTTCATCGATCATCATTTTGTTAAAAAAATTAAAAAGTTTGGAATATCTTATTAAAAACCATTATTCAAATAATAATTATGTATCACTTTGTTTCTCCTTCTTAATAAAGCAAAAGTCGATATAATGGGTACGCTAACGATTGAAATGGTTTTTGTTTAATTTATAGTAACAAGCAATCCACCATTAACGTTTGTTTACACGAGCAAGTGAATGGAAACTCATTATTCGTTAAATAATCTTTTTCAAATTTGCATAGCACCTGCATCTCCCGCTCTCTCGCTCTTTCTTGCAAATAATCTTGCCACAATTACATAGTGGTAGATTTTTGTCTTTCCTCGCGTGCGCTAGAGATAACGAGATTCGATCTATATCCCAGTCGATGCGATTGGAAGAGCAGGTTCTGCGCCTACATCTACAGCGATATCGGTGAAGTATCACTTCTCTCTTTCCCCGGTCCTCTCGCATCTCATCCAATATTCGCTGACTCATTTCATCGTCTTCTCTTCGCCTTCTCTGCCTCACCCGGCCGCTAGTTCAATCAGAGAGAACAAGAAGATGGTTCTTCCCGGTTAAGTTGGCGAGGAATATCGACTCGGTCCTTCTTCCCCCTCACTTTTTCTCCCTCTCGCGTTCGAGTATCACTCGAGACTCGGCCCGTCGAATAGTCGAACGACAAACTGGTAGAAGGGGGGCTTGAAAAAGCAGGAGAGGAAAACGAGAGAGAAAGAGAGAGAAAGAGAGAGAGAGAGAGAGAGAGAGAGAGAGAAAGAAAGAAAGAGAGAAAAATTGGTCGACTCTCGCGCATCCTTTCTCCATTCTTCGTTGAATGGTCTTACCGCATTCGGCTCGAATCAACAGTGCCGTGGGCGTGTGAATTCTTTCTTGGGCCTTTTCTTGATAAAGTTTGCTTAGCACAGTGGAGATGGGGAGGATGGGCTGGAAGGGCTTTTACTCTTTTCTTATCCTGAACAGAATCGATAGTTTTGATGGATTATCGAAGCTAGTATTACTCAACGAGATACTCCCTAATACCTGCATGCCTAATATTAGCTCCTCGACAGAATTACTAATACTGGAATATGACTACTTGGAATCAACGATGAATATTAATTTTCCTTTTAATCGTCAACGTTTAGATTTAATGAGCTATTAGTTTTCAATGTGTTTTGGAAACTAGCAAATAACAAAATTCAAAAATCGTTTAAGTCAATTTTTCATTGGCAAGTCTGTGACGTAATCTGTGTCGAATAGATGTGTGATAAAATGCATTATTTAGTGACTCAAGATTGAATCGAAAGACTTATTTGAAGTATAGTAACAATAAATCAGTGATAAATAAAAGAATCTTTGTTAGTGCCGTTTGAAAGTTTATTGCGTTTTTTTACAATGTCATTATCGATAAAATAAACAGTAATCGATTTCATTTGTGAAATAGTTTACTTTTTTGTATTGTACAAAATAACGCTACACGTTAAAAGAGTCACTTGTTTCAATTGATGTATTTCTTTTGTTCTTCAAACAAAAGAGAACGAAGATAAGAAAATCTATTGCTTTTACATAGAATCACACTGGGAACCAACTTTCGATATTTATTGCGCTTCGAATTGTCTCTCTTAAGTATAACTCTCTTGGGTGAAAGAAGAGTTTTTTTATTCTACGCACGACTTCGTGCATCTACAATATAATATCGTTTACAATACTTTGTCATTGGAATTTCTTTACCGTACAATGCTCGAAATAATTTTTCGCTTTTGATGCAAAATGTATTTTCTGATAAATATTGATTTTCCAATTTTTGAAATCATCGCATCGCATCGCATCGATATTACATTGCTACGAATACACGAACGACTCGGTGTCTGGTAGTACATTCGTGAATAAAAAAGGACAAAGTTCGCGAAGAACGATTTCGCGCACAAATGTCTCTTTCGGGGAGAGACGGCAGACCGAAAGCTGCTACGTAAACGATCGGTTATCGATGTGCGCATTACCGCTGCGTCTGCATACAGTGCGCGCGCGTTGTGGGGAGCAGTGACCTCGTGTACACGCGCGTCAAAGATCACCGCGAGCTTGTCGGCGAAAAAAGGAGCGAAAGAAAATCCGGAGGCTCCTTCGAGATGCATTACCCCGAGCACATGATGAACGACCGGCAGGTGCAAGCTCGATGTGGAAAAGACGCCCCGGCAAGGAGGAGAGGAGAGGAGAAACTGGATGGAGAGCGCGGAAAAAGGAGCGCTATATGGTTAACGTCGCGTTTCGTCTCGATGTAGCAGCGGCTTGGCGCGTCACGTTGCAGCTTTTTTCCGTCGCGCGCAATCACCTCTCGTGTGAGCCGAGGATTTTTCAGTCATCCGCCGACTCTCGTTTATCCTTACGCATCCGCCGCGAATGAAAGATGTAAGCATTCGCCATCATTTTTCAATTTCGAATATCTATATACGGGCACGATAAACTCGGCCGCCGCGCAGCGTTAACCCATGCCCTCGAGGGAGTCCCCGAGCGAGACCGAGGCTACGCGACTGACGCTCCCCCTCCCTCGCTCCGTAAACTTCGCGAAACAGGGATAAAGCTCGCTCTACGATGCAAAACCCTGGTTCTGACCAACCTACGCGTCGGGGAATCTTGAATATAAAAAGCACGCAGTGGAAAGGGGAAGCGAAGACATGATAGACGAATGCGGCAAGCACGGGGCTAATTTTTATTTGCGGGCACAATCTTGCGCGAGTTCGCCAGCGTTTCCGCTAGCTTAAGCTAAAATTGAACAATTCCCCGGTGTACGACCCTACGTTATGCACATATTGTGGAACGGACGGCGCGGATACTCGCATATACGAGGGCGTGAGAGGAGATGGAGAACGTATTTCGCGTAAGCCGAGTCCGACGCGATTCGCCAAGGGGGAAATATCTTTTAGCAATCTGCCTCGGGTATACGTACGCGCACGACGGACGAAAATCCGCCGCGCGCCAATCGACGCTTCTTCCTTCGTCGGCGATCTATGCTAAGTGCGAATGCAGTCCGCGCGTACGTACGTGCGCTTTTCTCGTCGAGGCTATGGTAAAAATTCGGCCAATGATTGTCGCTACCGCGCAGACGCAACAGGTGCATAGCGCTAAAGAAGCTACCGCTTACGCGACGGCCGTGAAAAACGTATTTACTTTTTTTCTTTGACTATGGTCTTTCTTTTTTCTTTTGAGTTAGCTCGGGGATTTTTAAGTTTCGAATGACAAACTTTTGACGGCTGGAAGTCGCAAGAGGCGCTTCGTGCTGCCGCTGTAATATTCGTTTGTTTAATACATATTTTACGTAAATAAATGTATACTATTTAGGCTGACATGTCAAGAAATATTTCAAAAAAATGATTCAAAATTCAATTTTTTCACGATTTCTAGGCGATCTTGTAACGCTATCGAAGTAATAAAGTTTGACAGGCGGAATTATTGTATTGAATGTTTTTCGGTTAAATTCCTTTTGCATATATACTTTGTACTTTGACAAATCGATAATAGCTTACTAAATATTAAGTACTATCCTGAGTACACTACTCGTATAAAGCTACAGTATTTTATGCTTCAATGATATCGCCATAAAGTTCATTGAAAATTACAGACTAACATTGTCCCGAAACTGAAACAAATGTTAACTTTATGAATTACAAATTGACAGTGAATAAATATATGATTTTCCTAAATATTTCATGACATTGTTCATTGTTAACAGTTGAAAATAATGTAAAGTATTTGTATAAGTAGTTACATATTTTATGAGTATTAAATGAAATTACGCTCGTTGTGCAATTTGTATTTTGAACAACGTAATTTTCTATGTAACTATTTTGTTGGAGGGAAAAAATTAAAAACTACCTTCAAAAGGGCAATTCAATTTTCATGTAGCATTAGCTTCTTAACAAAGATTTTTTTGAAATGACTTAAGAAGATTTGGACAATTTGTACGCAAATAAAGGAGATCCCAAAATGCTAGGACATCTTATCAAGTACTAAGTCTAAGACATAATATCATGCTTTGAAAAACAAGTTACATAAATTATGCAAAATATCCATTTCTCCACGCAATTTCCGTAGAAAATCTCTTCCGTCATATGAAAAGGAAACCCGAAGAAAATAGAAGCGACAGGAACGATCTCATTTACGAAATCATTAACCGAGCCGAAAAGAGAATGGAAGGGCGCGCAACGGCGACTACGAGAAAATCGTCCTTGAAGCTCAATATAAACGTGCATATATATTGCGCAGATAGAGAGACAGAGAGAAAGAGAGAGAAAGAGAGAGAGGGAGGGAGCGAGAGAGAGAGAGAGAGAGTGAGTGAGTGAGTGAGTGAGAAGGGAAGGGAGATGAGGAGTTTGAAATTTCAGCTGGGAAAAACGCCAGTCGACTGCATTTGCGTAATCGGATTTTGAGCGATCTAGCAAGGCCGAGAAACGAGAGAAGGAACCACAGAGGTTTTTGGCTCCCTCGCACCACGGGATTTTGTTTCTCCTATTGAATTTCCATGGCGACCGCTAGCCCCCAAAGACAAGAGTAGGATATGCCCGCGCACTCAGACTGGGGAAATTAATAACGCAAGTTGCGCGCGTGTATCGACTCCCCGCGGACTTTAACAACACGCGGAATGCCCCACGTACATGGCCGCCGCCACTGACGACTGAATTATTGTGCGCTTGGAGCCCTAAATCATAAAAGCAACAAATTGCACCGTTCGTGAGAGAGAAAGAGAGAGAAAGAGAGAGAAAAAACGAGCTACTTCGCGCCCGTGCTGCGTGAAAAAGAGAAGGGAAAGAGAGGCAAGTTGCACCAGAGCGAAAGAGGGAGAGGAGAGGTACACCGGCAGTAGCGGCAGTCAGTGCCAGGAGTTTTTGAATCGATTGAAATATAGAGTGGAGAAGCGCCAGGTTTAATGAAAAATGGTAACATGCTGTATATATATACATTCATATGCAAAGTCTCTCTCTCTCTCTCTCTCTCTCTCTCTCTCTCTCTCTCTCTCTCTCTTTCTCCCTCTTCTTTCTTTCTTTCTCGACACAACCTTTTTTTTCACAGCAGAGTTGCGTGCCAGATACAAACGACGATGATATTTTCTGTCGATTTTTCCACGCCTAGTCTATATAGTTCGCCAAGAAAGTGGTTAAATACGATGAACTTGACAAGATTACATTAACTATTCTACCTTGTTTTTTTATGTTTTTAAGGCTTTTGTAAAGTCTTAAGTTTGAGTTTTATATTTATGTATATAGTCTTAATCTACATTGATTTGTTGATTTATAATTGTACGATAAACAACGATAGTTGTTTAATCATCAAAATAAACAGCGATATCGAATAACATGTTAAAAATGCATAAATTTCTGTACCACGAACATCCCTTCGTAAATAAATTCCATATCCTTTAACGTTGGGCTGAACGTGCAAACAAGTAAGTTCTATTTCTTACTCTCAAGAGACACGTACGTAAAAAAATGACCCATTTATATGGAATTGTTAATATTTGTTTGGTGTAAACTAAATTCTGCACAAGCAAATATAAAAGCTAAAATTTGAGTTCCGGTAGTACTTTTAGAATGAAAAAAAATAAATAAAGTTGAACGTTTGCAAGAATAGAAGCGTTAGTGCGGTGAGAAAGTTTAAAGGCTAAATTTCTATAATCGGGAAGTCCATCTTGAAACGTTCTTCAGCGACTAACCCGAAAGAAGAAAAGAGGAAGTTCGAGAAGCTGATTAAAATTTCACCGGTGAGGCGAGCGAGGCATTGCAAAAACGCGCGCATAAACGCTTTGGAATCGTCGGAATTATTCGGCGGATTCAGCCGGCAAGATGAATACAGTCCATGCGTCCACCCCGTAGGAATGTAGCTCGCCCAGGCAGACCAGGACGAATAACGTCGAGTGAGAATTAGATTGACGGGGCGGTTGGCTGTGCCTCAAACGCGGCGAGCGGACGCCGGCTAACAATGCGCGAGCCCCCGAGCCGTGCCGCCGTCCGCGCAGACCTCAATTGTGCGGCGATGCTAATTACTCGCAATCGAAAGCTCTTCATGAAACCGGGCCCGCCGAGGCTTTTATCTTTCGTTCTTCATCCAATCTCTCCCTCTCTCTACCCCTTCCCCCTTTTGCTTCCTGATTTTCCCACTCTCTCAATCTTCTCCGGACCCGAAATCCTATTGTTCTTTTCCTTATTATTGCTAATTGGAGCGCCATTAGAACTTTACAATGCGCGCTGAATTTGCGCGCTTTTTCTTCTTTCTCTCGTTTTCGCTCCCGCTCTCGGCAACTCTCTCCCTTTGTCGCTCGTTTTTTTTATTTTTTTAGGTTTTGCGCTTTTTTCCGAGCCCTAGCCAGCCATGAGATCCGTCTTGTTTTTCCCCAGCTGCGATTTAATAAACTTCACGGCGCCGCATGCATATTGGATAGTATAGCGCGTAATCGAAAAATTATTGGACTTGAATAATTAGTAATTAGTGTTTCATTGTTCTCGATATTCTCTTTTGCTCGCGCTTGAACTCAATGACTGAATGGACTTTCGAAATTGCTTTTAATGAAAAAACAATTGGTATTTTTCAAACGAGTGTGCGCTCGGAGAATATACAGTTCGATTACATATTTGCCTTTACTTTTTGTTCTCATGTTAAAATAACATGCACGATAGTAATACTCGATATTTTCGCGTTAAATTATTTCACATAATCGTATTTTTCACCGAAAGCGTTAAAAATCGCTAAAATTATACTAATTTACACTCGCGATCTCAGTCAGTCGTGGCAATGAAATACCGGCGAAACAATGCCGTTATTTTCAAATTTAAATTATTTAGGTTTTGAATAAAATGAGTATTTTAAAGTAATTTTAACGATATTTACATTCATCGCTATTTGTATCGTCAAATAAGTACAGTAAAATTTTCATTTTCATCAAGCCGTATTTTATTATCAGAAAGTCCAATATCCATTTTATCTTTCATAATTTTCAAGATATTTGTAATTTTCCGGAAAAGATAAGAAACTAGCGGTTTTTAACTTTTAATAAGAAATTTCACTTTAACGAAGACGAAGGCAATCTGCGCTACAGTCGCGCATCGTGGCTAATTAAAAATGGATGACCTATATATCAGACAAGAAAAAAAGTTTTTCATCTCCATTGTAACGGCAACGATCTAAAATGTTTTCTTTTAAAAAGTCGCGTACTAAAGCTAACCATTCTTTTTTGAAACATACCCTTAAAACATTCATTGCAATTTAGGATAAAACTTTTATACGCGCGCTACACGTCCTGAAAATTTTCAAAAATAACCTATTCCACTTACTTCCGCTTAGAGCTCGAAATTCTTTTCGAAAAGCCGGGAATGGAAAGTAAAATCTGAATTAAAAACGAAAACGCGTCCGCCCGTTTAACGCGCTCACGAGAGAGGAGGAGAGCTCGTTTAAACCCGTAAAGTCCCATCGACGAGCGATCGAGTCAACGTCGACGGGCTCGTAGGGATCGGCAAACTTTGCTCAGGGGCGCGATCACGGCCGAGAAATTCTCAATTAATCCGCGCTTTGTACCTGTCGATGCTGTTGTGGTTCGCGAACATCTGTACGTCGGCTAATGGTGCGCGAGAAAAAACAATTAAATTGGTCTTTGTCGCCGCTGTCGAATATTCATTTTTAATAAATTTTTGTTTATCGTCAATTGATCGAAAGCAAATTAAAAGTAATGCGATCGTAATGACGCATCGGAGCTGCTTTCTGACAATTTGTCGTTCGAATTTGAATAACTTTAACAATATTAACATATCATTTCTAAAAAAAAAGTTTTTTTTTTTTAACTTATAGTTTATTCGGTAAAATCAGAAAAACGCTAACAAACTAAAGTACCCAGAATTTTTAGAACGGAAGAAATGGTTAAAAAAAAAAAAAATCTACATAGTAAATATGGAAATAGATCGCAGGCAGAGTCATAAATCGACGGGGATACGTGACGTTTTTCTTCATTTATTAGCACAGATTGGGAAATAGAGAAGAGCGCGTTGTCCCGCGCATGAATATAGAAAATTTTTCAATTAAGCGACGGCAGGTCCAAGCGATCAACCGGGGGTGCAAGCAGGTGAAAGCGATGCGCCCGCCCGAGGTGCTGCCGAGTAAATTGCGCGAGCGACGAATAACGCGAGCGCTGTCGCGCGCCCGCGGAGGATCGATCGTCGGCCGTTTTGTGCGCGATATATATACGTGCCGCGTGCGTGTGCGAGAGATTCCCGGGAGCGGAACATTGATTAATCGCGATCGGGCCATTTCAATGGCTTTGCGCTCGATAAACAAAGGTCTTTGAACCGGAGCCGCTGCCGCCACTGCCGCCACTGCCGCCACCGCCACCGCCACCGCCGCGCGACTAAATAGTCCGAGCTGTGTAACTTTTACTTATCGCACCGGGCGACTCGATCGCCGGCCCCGCTACCTTTTAACAGATTCTCACACGATGAGCGTTTTTTTATTTCCTCCAATAATTCAACGTTTAACAAAAGTGCTTTGAAATATTTCATTCAATTTGTTTAAACTACCCTCGGAAGTTTATAACATTTTCAACTAAAACTTTATTACCTTTAGAAATATTATTGGAATAAAAGCGTCGTTGAATAAAGTTAAGCCAAATAATACTTTCAAACGAAAATAAGTGAGCAGGTCGAGACTTATTATTTTATTGATTATTGGATATTGAATGCGAGTTTCCTTTACAAAAACCAAGGCAAACAACAAACGTTTCAGCGAGTCATAGCGTTTTAAACATTCATCCTACCACGAGTGGTCAAACGAATCTTTTTAAATTAGTCAGATATAAATTAATATTATATTATTATATATAAATTAATTGCAATTGTTATTCATTTGTATGCCAAATCTTGTGATTGGCATATTTTTTCTTGTAGAGTAATTGGGTTAAAGATGAATTTGAATTCTACTCAAGGCAATTCGTGATTTATAAGAAGTTTCGCAATTTCTGTTTGATTGGAAAACCGATCGCTTGTTGGTCACCATTGCTTAAATTTTAAGAAACAAAGAAGTAGATTTTAATCGATCGCTAACAGGACCGCACGCGAACTAAAACTGTGCTGTTGGCTTTATCGCCGCTTGGGTTCTCTTGCGATGCAAACTTCCACTCTGCTTTTTGAACGTATTGAGCGTTTTGTAAGCTGACGTTTTCCCAAGAGTCTTCAAGGACGAGAAAGAACACGAACGGAGAAAATATAAAAGAGGAAAGTTGAAGTCTCGATGCAAAGGTGGGGGATCAAATGTTTTCCTATTTCAGAGCTACAAGAAGGAAGAAGTGCGTTTTTCTTGCGCATAGAAACGTCACTCCTCGTTACAGAGGTGACAATGGGACGAGCTAACGCGCCAATTAAGACTCAAAGTTTTCCGTTCTCGGCGTCTCCGTCTCTTTTCCAGCACTTACATGAATTTTTCAGTGCCCGATTCAACGGCGCTGCACGGTCACGAGCTGCGGAAGAGGAGCGACGCACTCTCGCATTCGTTGTCTCCGGAAACTCGCTGAACATTGGATGACAAACGAGATGAAAATAAAAGTTTAAATTAGTTTGGCCTTGTGCGACTCATTTTCCGTTGGAAAGTGTAATATTCGCTCCTCCGCTCTCTTGGTTTGTGCCTGCGCACGCGCCAGAGAGAAAAGGGAGAATTATAGCTAAATTAGAACAAAAGTAACGAGCGACGCGCGCGCCCGGGTAACGGAAAAAATCTAGTTCCCTCTTCCGCTTTGTTTTATGTCCACTTTTTTATTTTTACCTCTCGCGCTCAGAAGCGCGCGCGCGCGAAACTTTTCAACGGGAGGAGATCGAAAAGCTACCGTCCTTAATTAGACTACAAAATCTTCCCGCATCCACTCGAAATCCCGCGTTTACGCAACAGAATGTCTAAAGTACAACAATGGAGCTGCGCAAATTAATTATGAATAATAATGCTTTAGGCTCTTTGGAATTGCAGCTGACATTTTGGCTCTTTATGGAATTTATCTTAAAGAATGAATCATCGCTATAAAATAATTTTTCGTATAAAAAGTTATTGCAGCGTAGAAAATTATTATTTTGCGCGCACGTATAACAATGTTCTTCACTTCACAAAAGCTTTATATATTGCATTAACTATCCGACAATTAGCTAATGGTCGTTGCACTTCATCGAAAACTTTACGCGATCGTATTTATCGAGTTTAATAATTCCATCCCCTTAAATAGTTAATACTTTGCATATTGATAGTAAAAAAATGCCAGTATAATTTTCATAGCTTTACTATTATTTTACAATAGCTTGTGATTTGTTTTTCTTCTTGAAATTGAATTTGAATTAAATTGAAACGTCATTGTCATGCATTACCGGTACTTTGGCCACAAAGTATCGCGTAATAAAGCCTCGCGACGTTAAACTTTATCATTACGTGGCTTCGATACAGTACTGCGGGTGCCGGCACTTAGCTTAGACAACAAAGCCGCAAGGAGACAATCGATAGCAAGAGCGCGTCGCTCGTCTCGCACTGAGGATCGCGTTCGTCGGTCATCGAAAGAGAAAACGTATGACGGTAAAAATTATCTGCTCGACGAGCGTAGGAGGTGCGTTATTTTTCGATTGCCAATATCACGAGAGCGACGAAGAAAAGCAAGTCGACGGCATAGGCCACGCCGTTTCTGCAATCCTCGCGGTCCGCAATGCCGCGGGCGTTAATTTTCCCACGAAACATATTGCAGCCGCGCGATTCAATTGTTCCAACTTCTCCGTTCCCTTCCCTTCCGCCTCTCGAGTACATACACGCATACGTATAGATATAAGCTATGAGCCCGCGAGCTCGTAATAATGCTTCGCATTTGTTCGTACGTTCGCTCCCTCATTCTGCACTTGTATTGTAAAAGGCACAGCCCACGATTTATACGTAGGGTGTATCCTGACACAATCCGTTGGTCTCTTTCTCTCTCTCTCTCTCTCTCTCTCTCTGTCTCTCTCTCTCTCTCTCTCTCTCTCTCTTTTTACTCTTTCGTTTTCTTCTACCGCCGGGATGTCACTGATTCTGCAGGTGTGCGCAAGACTTGAGCCTTTAATTCTCGGGCTTGTGTTGTAATTTTATTGAAAACCTATGAATGAAATGAAATGACTTTTTCGTTTCATGAAAAACAAAAGCTCTTGAAATATATTGAATGCCTCATAGTTGAAAATCAGTTTTTACGTAAATATTTATTTATTAGCATACGCAGACATTGTTATTTTTATATTTTGTAAATATTGAAAAAATTAAAAACGTTTTATATAGTTGGTGAAATAAAACAATATTAAATTTTAAATTTCAATTTTTTTTCTCATCGTAAATTGATATGCATATTTTTGTTTGAGCACTTTAAATAAAAATTTTTTAATCAATTTTATAAATCATAAAAAAAAGAAAGTAAACAAAGATACTTGAATTTGAATGGTATACCATGGCGATTTATATAACCTTTCTTAGCTTGGTACAGAGTGAATAAACGCGTTCGTAGTATGTGTGATTGTAAAAATCAGTCGGAGTGTTCGTTTTTCTTAAACTCGGAAAAGCGTCGTCTTTCGGAGCGTATCGTGCACTGTTCGCATGCGATAACGCGTTTCTGTCGCTCGAAAGTGCAAAATCGCCCCATTACGGTTCAGGAAAAAGTTGCTTTCTCTCTCTCTCTCTCTCTCTCGCTAGCTCGCTCTCTTCCTTCTTTTCATTCACGTCCCCATCTCGTTGAGTTTGGCGCAATTTTCCCTCACAAAAGCGTGGAGCATGAAAGCTCCTCCTATCCCGTTATAACGAATCTCAGTCCCGAGGTATCAATTTTTTTCTGGTGATGGAAGACGCTTACTTCTATATGTATGGGTACAAGTGTGCACTCGTGTTTGTGGCAATATATCTGCGTGGAGTTGAGATCCTTTACAAGGATATTTCGTCGGCGGTGGATCGATCGAGTTCTAGGGCCGCGCGCACGCTAATGAAATGTCACCGTGCTTCACGGCAGCGACGGCAGCGGCAACGCTAGTGGTCGCATTGACAGGCCAGATTTCGCTCGCTTCCTCCCACGCGACTATGTATACATATAATTATGCGTCTTTTATTCATTATTAATTCCAAGTTTTCACCAAGTTTCGCGAACATTAATCAAACATAGCTTTCTTGATTCAAATTTCATGTTCATTGAATATGCATTACAAGGAGTCTGCGAATTCTTGAAAAAATGAGGCGACACTCGCTGCGTGGAACTTTTAAAAATCAATTTATTAGTTCGGATCGACTGCCATCGAGTCCTTATTACATTCGATATTACAATATTGCATTAAAATTGCACTCCCGATACGTGATATTGCTCTCTGCGGAAAATGCCAGGTGCGGATCAAATTATTTTTTAATATCATTCGCGCGCTTTTTTTTTTTTTTTTTGGTTTTGTTTTATTATTAATATTGTCTCGCATGCACATATTGACGAAATTGAAAAATGTTTACGAGCGTATTGTAAAATTAACAAGGAGTAAATTTGTTTGACGATTTTGATTTTAATTTCTGTTGCAGCTAACGTTCTACAACTATATCACGGTCGACGAGACGGTAACGTACACACCGCATCCGCGGGATGAGAACAAGACGCTTTTGACACAGGAGGCGGTCGTTAAAGTCCACGGCGTTCCGCTTACCGATTACATGGAAGATCTTTTGGCGTCTAAAATATCTTTCAATGCTGGAAAAGTAAGTCATTTATATTTCTTTCCTTCTATCTTTTATTTTTGTTTTATTATTATTATAATTATTATTTATTTATTTATTTTTTTTTCGTTTTTAATAAATTTTAAGAAAAAATAACTGAGCAATTTGCTCTTAGATATAGTAATGGATAAAGCTCGAATTAAAACGTGAAATTTTTGCTTACCGAGTAATTGTACCGATATTTTATGCAATTTCAAACTGCCAACGCTTGAGATTTCTCGTTTCTTCGAACGGTCCACAAGAAATCTTGTGACCGTCGATTGTTGACTTTTCGAGTCAAGTTTTAATAACTGGACCAAGTTTTGAGACATTCGCTTCTGAAACACACAACATTCTAACGATGAATACGTTTAAAATTTCGTGTCTGCCTTTATTTTTGTTTTTAAAAATTTATTTTAAATCAAAAAATAATCATTTCAAATCTAATTCGGAATTCAGTTGTTTACTTATTCAAATTTCAGTGTCTATTAAAGTTTAATTTAAAAATTTAATTAATTTTATAAAGTTATCGTGCGTAATAATCGTTTAACTATCTGAATCACACGTTTCCTTGTAGCATATACCTACTTTATATAATAACGATCGTGAATATACGATAGTATTGATATATGAATCCGAGTATGATTATCCTAGATAAATTAAGTATCGTAAATTAGTAACATTGAGAGAAAAATTAGCTTACATGAGAGTGCACCTGCCACTTATCTTCAAAATATAAATTTTCAGGTCGATTTCTTATCGATCGATCGATCGAGCTAGTTCTGATTGCGATTAAATTTGAAAAAATTGTCTTTCGATTAAAGATGGAATCGAATTGAGAGTTGAATAACCGTAATTAAGTAGCGATGACCGTAGACTGTTAATCGAAGATGATTAAATAATTGTATTGCAGGGCCGACAAGCGATCGAGTGGGTGATCGATAAAATTGATTCTGAGGTTAAGGATTTGGCGACCACCGCTGCAAAAACGACGGACGAGCTGCTAAATACGACTCGCCGGCAGATCGACGATCTGACGTCGATGACGAAGCGCAGCATGGACGAGATCCAGAGCGCGGCCAAAAAGTCGTTCGAGGAGGTGCACAATCTGACGACGCCCCCTTCCTCCTCCTCGATGCCAAAATTATAGCTGAGGTTTCGCACTAGCTTCAATCTTTTCAATTAACCTCGGGGCGCGCGCAAGAGAGAGATAGAAATACGAGCAGCGGAACCGGGGCCTATACACACCCGCCCACACACCGAGTGAGATTGAGAAGGAGGAAGGGGTGCAAGGGGAGAGGTAGCTACGGTAGCGGTAGTTGTAGTTCCAATTGGCTCCGAGAAATTCCGGAAAATTACTTTCTCTCTCTGTCTCTCTCTCTCTCCCTCCCTGACAGTGGGGACAAACGTAATTTTCTCGAAGCCAAGAGGCCGAGACCGGATTCGGCATCGGTTGTGTGCGAGTGCGCGCGTTTCCGCTTAATGGCAAACGTCAATTTCGCGACCAAATCCGCTTTCACGGATGCCTGACGATCGCGAGCGACACACACGAGAGAGCTCGCAAGGACGCGCACCTCTTGCGCGCGGGCACACGCACAGTACGCGACATTCAAGACTCACGAAGCCGCCTCGAGCTTCTTTTTCGTTCTTGAAAAATCTATCGGCATTTATTGTCGTTGAATTATTTTTTGTTTCGTTTCGACCTCCTTTTTTCGCCCTTTATTACCGTTATATTGCCTGTCAATGGTCCGTTCTGCCAATGAAACATTTCGTTTTTTTAATCAACTTTGTAATTTAATTTTTAATTTTCTATTTTGAAAAAATCAAAATTTACTATTTTCATTCGAAATTATTATGAGAAATTTCTATTTTAATTTGGCTTAAAATTAAAATTCTTTTTATTCGAGGTGAAAAATTCTTTAATAAAATTAAAAGAAGAATTTGTTGGTGCCATTGCTGATTTTAAAATTGTTTTATGATTGTTTGTTATGGTATCAATTTTAGATAAGATTATCCATATTGAAAAATAATTACGCGATAGTTAGTCGGAGGCATAAAATCCATTTATTTTTCAAGAACACACGGAATATTTTCAAGAGTAGATAGTAAATAAAAGTATATGTATCTTTGTTAAAATTTTTTTAAATTTATAGATATTTAATGTTTTTAAAAGAATTTTTGAAGAAGTAAACAATGTCGTCAGCGTTAGTGAAATATATTAATTCAACAAAAAAATAGCAAAATTCAAAAGCTTTTCATTATAAGTAACTGAAAAACGTTTCATTCTTTGATGAATGAATGAATTATAAATTATTTTGTTAAACATTGAATAATGATCTAGAAAAACATAATCTATATATTTCGGTTTATAGATCACTCAAATCATAAAAATAATATTATTTTTTATGTCGATGAATACACTAAAAAAAGGCATTTTTATATTCGAAAAATCAGTCGCATAAATTTAAACAAAGAAAAAAAAAATAAAATAAAGATGCTACTGTTTTAGGTGCCTTCTTTATAAATAGTTTCAAAGTAAAGAAGATTTGTGTCTTTGCCGAATGGTAGAACTCATAGTATATTAAATGTAATTGAGTTTAAAAAAGCTCAATAATAATCCACTAGTGTAAAGATTAAAACTCTGTAATGAGTATGTTCGAGCATGACATAGTTTTTTTTCAAGACCTGTACTGTTATTTTACCATTATTTTCATATCCTTCGAGTATAATTATTCATAAATAAAATTTTTTTTGCAAAAGCATGTGCAAATGTTATTGTAAACATTTCCTCATTATCAATAGAATAAAATGTAAAGATGCTGTACTGTGAAATACCATTTTTTTTTTGTCAATTTTTGTGGCAAAGCACTGACACAGTTATAGTAAGTAAAACGTTTCTCATATGAAACTGATGGCATACGAAGCAATATTTGCTGGAAAGTACTCTCAACGGCGAAGGACAAATGCGAAACTTTGGCTGAGTCTAAAAAAGCATTTCAACTGTTAATATTTGAATATTTATTTTAATTTATTAACCCTAAAATTACCGACCAATCAAAATGATTAGTCGTCAACAGAATTATTTCTTTAAATTTAAATTAATATTTTATGACGATATTTCAACATTTTTAAATATATGTATATATATATATATACGTATATGAATTTACTAATTTACAATATATGTATAAATTAAATGAATGATAACGGTCGGTACTTCTAGCATTGATGAAAAAATTGATTTCACTAAAATCTTACATACAGCTGTACATAAAAATTATTATCCAATACATATTTTTACGTTGTAATTTTTATGTTGTCGTAAAACTATTTTGCTATTTAATTCAAAAAGTATAAAGGAAATAACATTGCATATGCAAAATAAATAATATGTATTTATTATTATTACAATAAAGCACATTATTAATGAATGGTAAAAATACCTCAATATTAATTTGAATTCGTACAACAACCTACACATCCTCTGAAATTTCCATACTTTAAATGAATATTTACTTGCTCCCTTATAAAATGTTATCAAAGTTATTGAAGATTATGAATCAAGCGATAAATTTTATTCTAAGTTACGACTTTTTAATTTTCGTACGTCTTATTGGGAGGTCCCGCAGAGCATTTAAAATTTAGAATCCCATTTGTACTTATGATTTCAACTTGAAATTAAGAACAACGTACGCAGATAATTACACAATTTCCGTGGGGCGGTACAAGAGGAACTCGGCGTTCCCGCTACCTGGAAGAACGAATCGGCGCGCATCGAAATCCCAATGATTAGCGAGAGCCGGATAGCCTAGGAGAATAAAGCCGCGGTGTTACCGTAGCCGCGCATACACTCGGCGCCGCAACTGCACTCGGCTCAAGTGCGGAACGGCTCAAGTGTGCACCGACGCGTGGACCGTTGGCGTCCGGCTGCAGCCGAAATCGATCTCTCTCTCTCTCTCTCTCTCTCTCTCTCTCGAAATTCCGGGTGCGCAATTGCATACATGCGCCTGTAATTTCCAAGTGCGCACACCTGTGTGTGCGCGCGTGTGTGAGTGTGTGCGTGGATGCGGCAGCGACCGGCCATTACCGTATAGCGAGGGGCTGCGAGAACTCGAGAGACAATTTCCAGCCGGTTTGGCTCTGGAAACTCAGGGATGCGAGTCGAGGAAGAGAGATAGGGGAAGAGGTAGCCAAAGAGAGGATGCATAGAGGGAGGAGAGAAACTGCGGCTAGTATCGCGCAGCTTGCGCGCGAGAGTATAAACGTCGGATTCAAAACGTCGCGTTATGAGGGTTCGGATAGAGAAGAAGGGAAAGGGAGAGTGGTAGAGCCTATGCAAGAGATAATTGATGAGTGTGCGGTTCATCGCGCTCTCGGAGCTTGAAAGCTCAAGCGCGACCGCGCGGTCAAATATTGACGCAGTTTGATTGTGATCACAGGGAGAGGACCTTTGTGGCTCTCTCTCTTTCCCTCTTTCCGTCGTTGTTGCCGTTGTTGCGCGCGTATGAATAGTTCTTGGATACTTTTCGAACTCTCGCGTATCACCGCTGCTTGCTCATGCGTTGGTATATATATTCAATGCCAGGTTGTTTCGGACGTTTGGTCAAGTCGAATCGTGTGATTAGACGATGCGGTTTCTATACCACTGGAATAAACCACTGGAATAAATTGAGTTTCTTTTAAAAAAACATCTGTATAATGAATTTTATATTTTTTCTATTTTTCTTTTTCCATTAGAAACAAAAATCTGAGATTACCTTACTTGAATGGGTTTCGAGATTATTTAGATCTTTTATCACTCGATTAAGAAAAATATTTTTTAAGACTTTTTTTGAATGAAATGAATATAACTTTTAATAACGATACAAACAAATTCAAAACGTTTCACGAATTCGGAAAGTATGGACGAATCGATATTAAAAACTGTTGAAAATTCAACTATTACGCAACGAGGAAATATCGTAATCGAAGCATAAATCCGTTCGACAATCGGGACTAAGCTTACTTGCTACTATAAGTTAGAAAAAAAACAAAAAAAAAAAAAAAAATAATAAAAAGCAGCAGCGAACGAGCGAGTGGAGCGATTAAAGCCATCGTCGCGCATTAGCGAGAACAAAGTACGCAAAGCCTCGACGACCTCGAAAGTACACAATTAGCGCATTGCGGGAGGTGATAGCAACGGCTCTGTATTTTAACTGTTTAAGCAGGCGGCTATGTACTCGTATTTTAACCGGTAGCGCGAGCTCGTTTCTCTCGAGCAGCTTTATCGAAATCCTCGAGAGATTGATAAGCCACGGCGCCGCTATTAGTGCTCGAGTCCTCCTCGGAAGATATCTCCCTAGCAAGTCGTTTGTTTCGAGGTTCGAGTCAATGACTGCCTTACGCAACTTCGCCTCGCGTGCGCACACAATGAAACGGTAGATAAAGCAGCGAGGGCGTCGTCGTCACCGACCTCGTCTCTCTCTTGTTTTGCTCTCGCGACTCATACCGTTGTAACAAGTTTCTAAGGGAAATTGGATTATCCCTCGGGGAGTCCTAGAGAACGAGATGGCCGAGCGCTCAGCACGTATACGACGAGTGACCGACGCTGAACCTCCTCTTCCTTCTTGCTTTTCCGTACGACGAGGTGCTCGAAACTGCGCCTCGTTGATTGACCTACTGGCCGACGTAAATCGAATTAGGCATCTCGACTCCGCGCTCACCGGAACCAAGAAACCATCCTCGCAACCATTCTCGCAACCGTCGTCGCAACCGTCGTCGCAGCCGTCCTCCCTGTCGTCCTTCTCGCTGACGTCCTTCGCCTCCCCGTTCGCTCCTTGTCATTTACGTGGCCTTATCGATAAACCAACAGCCGACGCGTCAAACGGCCGCGAAACGACTTATAAATGCAAATTGTTTACCGCCGATGATGGTAAAGCGACGATAAAAAACGTACGGCCGCAAATAAGTAAAGTCAATTTTATTTAATCACTTAGTGAATGTTGCATTTAACGTTAAGCGCCGTTAAAAGATTATGCATCGAAAGAAATATTTAAATACTGCGTTCTAATTCGTATTAAATTTCATCGGCAAAACTTAATTGAAATTATAGAATGATAAATGAGCGAAAAAATAAAAAAGAAAAAATCTGCAATAAAATAAAAACAAGTCAAATAAATGGTACTTAAACGAAGTGAAAGCACAATTCTATTGTTAAATACACAATATAGACTTTCAACCATAATCGTTGTACAAGAAAATCTGAGCTCTCAGCCTCTCAAGTTCTTTTCTGCCTCTCTCACCTTTCTCGGCGTATACGTTCGGACGCAGCGTTCGCTAGTTCAGACGGAATTTCCTTCTTCATCGAAGAAATTAAATTCAGTGAAAACCTCGTACATAGCTGCGCACTGCAGCTCGCTTGCTCAGGTGAAATCGCGTGCAAAAGTTAGTCCTCCACCTCTGCTGGTGCTTTTCTGTCTTGCTCGTGCGACGCATAAGAGTGAAAACGAATGAAATCGGAAATAGAGGGAGAGAGAGAGAGAAAAAGAGAGAAAGAAAAGCTAACTATGTAGCTCAGTCTCGCCAAAGCGAATTCTCGATTCGGCGACACGAGGAAAAACGTACCAAAAGAGCCAGACTCCCAGAAAGGGAAAAAGAGAGTGAGAGAGGCAGAGGGGGGGGGGGAGGAAAAAGAGAAAGAGAGAAAGGGAGAGAGAGAGAGAGAGAGTGAGAGAAAGTGTACACTTTCTTACTCCTCTCTCTTTTCTTCTGTGTGCTTCTAAGAAGGATCCCTCTGACTTTCAGAAGTATATTCTGTATAGAGTAGGTTCGAGAGAGCGAGCAAGCGAACATCGTCGATGGCTCGCTGGCTCATGGTTTACACATCGCGATGATGTTCGTCACCCCGTAAAAGCTCCGATGGCTATCCTTTCTCCCCTTTGCTCCCTCTTGCTCCCCTCGTTCTTCTTCTTCTTCTTCTTCTGATCTCGAAAAAAGAAGACCAGCGGTCAAGAAGAACCTCCTTCGAAACGAGCAAGTGCGGCACTCGCAATTCACGAGCCCGTGAAAGCCATCCTCTCGATTTCTTCTCGGCTCGCCGCTCTGTCTCTTTTTACTAACCACTTTTTTCCTCGAGAGAGGCGTTGCCTCCCGGTAGGAGACTGCGGCTCTAGTGCTTTTTTCAAATTCTCATGCGATGCCGACTATTGCTTTTTATATTGTTATCATAAACTTTATTGGAATAACATTTTTTCTAAAACAATTTTCAATCGTATATAAAATAATTATGATTAAAATTAAATACATCCGTCGCTTAAATAATAATGTATTCGATCGGATTGATTCTACCATTGAATGTACAACGAGCGTTTCGCTTTAAATAAAATTATTTTCGTTTTATCAAGTGATCGTTAATGCACAGCTGTTCAACTAAAATAAGAATAAAACTGCGTTTTGTTGCTCGATGTAAGCTATGAGCTAGAAAATATGAACGGGCATAGATTTTTGTTCAGCCGGCCTTTTTAATTAAAAGTTTATAAACGAGGGTCGAGTACGAAAAAAGTTGAATTTTCATTAAAACATAATCTCTTTGAAAAAGTGCATATTAATTTCCGCGCCGTGCTTTATTATTCACGATTCAAGGATAACGTAATTTCTTGTAGGCGGATAAAAATAAGGGGATTTTAAGCACGAAACTTTTGTTCTAAGTCATTCGCGTGTAAAAGATTCTCGCGCGCGAAAGGAGAGAGAGAGAGAGAGAGAGAGAGAAATGAACGTGATGTATATTTTCATTATATGCGCACGAAAGAAAAAATACTAAACCGACCGATACTTGGTGAAAAAATTGGCGAACGAGAGTGGACGAGTTGGTTGAATTGCCGTACGCACCTATGCGCATAGAAAAAGTTTTGAAAAACTTTTCGAGTGGGCCACTCAAACTGGCTTTTTTCGACCTTCTATACCATGGCTCGTTATTCCGCGCCGATTTGCGCAAATCTATGTAATCGTGTAATACGGAAAATCATTTATCGGAAGTTAGATGGAAGTTTCGATTTATTGTGGAGCGCCGATGGTTTAAACGTCCGTGAAAGGATTTAAACGCTTATATGTGCTCGTATCGGCTTAACAAGATGCAACTGATTTTCAAAAGGGAATTGAGAGCTTACGAAATTGTATATAATATTTTACGCGCAAATAGCGCACCATTTTGTATTCTTGTACACAATCCCTTTTCTTTTATTTTTTTAGGCAATTAAATAAACTGGACCCATCAAAATTAAACGAAGTTGATTGACTTTTACTATGAAAATTTTATATTTTTCCGTTGTTTTAATGTTCGTTGTTCGTTGTTCCGTTATTAAACGAAATCTTTTCATCATTATTCCATTGGAAGTGCAACATTGAAACACCGTCGCTTCGAGGCAGAAATTAATCTTTGTGAACTTTGAAATGCAATTAAAATTGAATTTACTGCGGTACACAAGGCGCATCAACGTTCCATTACGTTTCTATTTAATAAAACAAGAAATTCTCTCTCGACTTCTTGTCGATGGAGCGCGCAACTCGCCGAGAGTCTTTTGGAGAAGATTCCGCCGCGGCACCGCGTGCTTAATCGTTCCTCAGACTCGCGCATTCTGATGAGGTTCATCTTTTTGAGCGCGTTCGAAATTAGTCGACGGTAAACTTCGAATTTCCGGTTCGTGTGTACGTCGAGGAAGGCAAGTTTTTGAGAATGCCCCGCCTGTACATCTCCTCATTAGCAAACAGTTGCTTTTACGCTTCTTTTATGATTCATATTTGGTGCGCTGCGCGGTACAAGCAGTTTGGTCTAGCGTTTCTCGCTTTTACGATCGCGCAACGTACGTTGGCTTTCGAGCTTTCTCTGCTCTCTCGAGCGACTTTCTACGACACTTGAGTCCAATACATTTGCGTGCAAATTGCCGCGAACGCTACTTTTGCTCTTCTACACTTGTGCTAGTACCTCTTTGGGAAGCTCGATAAAGTCGATCGCCTTTATTCTCTCTTTTTCTCTTGCTCTGTTGCAATAAAACATTATGTAAATCCTTTAAGAGACTTTTAAGAAAGACTTGATTTATCTGTATAATTCTCGAATAAAAATCGGGTATTTTTAGTTGAAACTTTAATATTTGTTAATTCAGCATAATGTTATGATTTGCTGACAAAATCATAAAATGTTAAAGCGCGCAGGAAAACGAACTATACAATTTTCAAAATTGATACATTTTAACAACTTTTAAAAATATTAAAAGTTTACTAAAAAAACTCTAACTATCGAAAACTTAAATCTATATACAATTTAAGAGAGTTTATATAAAATTGATAAATGAGGTTCTTTTTAATAAATTTACAACAGGCTACAGTATAATTTATTACGTTGTATAATTGACGAATTTTCGAGCCGCCAATTAATTTTTCAACTTTTTACAGCGATAAATTTGAATTAAGGCTTGATGGTGAATTCAGAAAAAGCTGTATAGTTAACGGTTTACATGTTGCGAGAAATATACCACTATATCTTATTTCATTAAATTAAGTGATCTAAAATTGCTTTGCGCTACACTTTAAAGCAGAGCGTAGAGTATACCTTGAGAGATGTTTTGAGCATTAAGCGCGAATCGCGCTCGAATCTCCCGGCAGTCGGAAAACCAAACTATGTCGCATTCTCTCGAAGTGGTAACTCAATTAACGCATTCAACCCCTCTACGGCAAGGCAACAGCTTCCCGCCCAACTTTGCAGCGCCATTCAGAAATCGGCGTAAGCCAAAAAAGACAGAGTCGCGACTCCGAGTGCATTTTATGTTTTGTTATTTTTTCATTTGCCAACGTACGCAAGATTAAAACGAAGCATCGATCAATTTCGATTTAGGTTTATTTTTCTCGTTTTTTTTTTTTTTTTTTTTTTTTTTTTCCTTTTTTTTTCGAAGGAATGCCTCGTGCATATTTCAGAATCATTCGGGCGACTAGTCGCGGTCGCAAATAAATTTTACACGTGCGCCCTTTGCGCTCGGCCGGCCGCTCGCTCATCGAATAAAACAGCCGAATAAATATCGCGCGGTACTTTATTTGCATTCGTGATTTTTTAATACGGGCGAATGTGCTCAATTTTCGGCTTCGCGGGCGCGAGGTCATTAATTCCCTCGGGCTCGATCGATGCTTTGTGCGTCGTGAGTGGGAGGGGGGGGGATGGAGGGAAAAAAAGCGACGACGTGGCTCAATGTAAAGGCGAAATTGCGAACAAACGGTCTTGATTGTGTCAACACGAGTGTTAATTCGTCGCTGACGCGCGTCGCTGTGTTTTTTTCCTTTTGCCGCGATTTCGCGCTAGCGAGCTCGCGCTTTTTTTCCCAGCGCCGCCGTTCGCAACGGCTGCGCTCTAAATCGGCGTTAATTTCGCATTGATTGCGAGGGGAGAAGTCACCCGGATTTCACCACGTTTTTACCGCAGCAAACGTTTGTGCTTAATTTTTCGGGAGAGCGAGTACGTGCACTTTATTAGTGTTTGTGTGAAATATGCGGCTAGCGGCCTTTTTACTTATGATATATGAAAGTCTAAATTTTACCTTTAATAAACGCCCAATTTCGATTTCCAATCAACAGCTGCAATAACATTTTTTTATTTATCTTTTTTTTTCTTTTTAAAAAAAACATCCGTTCTAATTTCACAGATTGGTTATTTTGAACGAAAATTTCAATTAACTTTATTGTAATAAAATAATAGAATCCTTATACATATTTTATCAAAATCAAACTTTTTATAAATAATTTTTAAAATTTTATGTAATATCGATTTAAATAAATAGAAAATATTTTCGTAAAAATGATTGATTTCGAATTTTACATGGAGATATGTTTTCTTCTCCAGTTTTAATTATCGCCTGTAATGAATACTTCTGCGGGTATTTTTATAATGAATACTTTTCTGGTATAAATTTCACCCATATCAATCAAAAACAGCAATCAAAGTTCAGTGCAACTTTATATTTTGATAGGCGCTTCTGTCCTGTATTTACTGGGCTGAATGTTTGATTTCTTTAATAACTCCAAAGCTTCTTAAATTTAGGCGGATAAGTTCTTGCAGTCAACAATTACTCACAATCTCAAAATAAACACTAAAAATCATTTATTCAAGCACTACTATTGTAACATTTTTTATTTTGTGTGTAAATTCAGTTAACTTTACTTTATCGTTTCAACTTTTGCATTACGATACAAAATATCATAATGTGAATTAAATTTTGCACAATTATTTATAAATATATTTTTTAAATCGACTTGAAATTCATAATTCTCATTGATTTGCATAATTCAGTTCAAAAAATATACTGAATTGAGACTTTAGATAGGATAATTCTTCTTAAACACTGACTATATAATCTTGGCATTATTTTACTATCGTTTGTGTTAATTTTAATTGCAAAGTATGATTATTAATTATTTAGCAGATTGTGCATTAGCTTAATAAATGAATAATACTTTAACTAAAGTTAAAAAGTAAGGAATATAATATTAAATATTGGCAGGTGTCTACAACCTGTAGAGATTACTAAACGTAAATTTATTAAAAATGAATTCGATTTCCGCGGTTGTCAATGCTGCTAATTATTCGAATACGCCATTCTTAAATTTAAATCGAAAGGCTTAATGCAGCGATCTTTAAATACTAATGATTTGATAAAAAGTAGGATTGTGTATATAGTTTATAGTATATATAAGAGATATAAATTGATGCAAGGTAGCACAGCTGCTTTTTTAAAAAATAAGATTCACATTTGATATAAAATAAGAATCCTTTGATATTATTTCGTGGAAATTGGCATTTCTATTGAGAATCCCTCGAAACTAGTTTGATTTAACAAGGGCAATGTCGGATAATAAAAAAGCAACAAGTATACGCTCGATTCGTAACAACGAGTTCCGATTTCATTATTCCGGTCGCGTAGTCACTTTGAATACCGCGGCTCCCGCCTACATTTCCCGAATAGCCGACCGCCGCGCGGTCGCGCTCAAAAGTAAACTCGGCAGCCGAGCGAATGCACGCCAAGACTGCAGACTTAAAGGGTCGATCGTTATGCCACAACAGAGGAGACGCAACTTCGATTCCCGTAGTTTTAGCGCGCAGAGTCTCCTCGCACAAGAGAAAGTAGGAGAAGGAAGGAGTAGGAGGAAGAGGAGGAGACGGAGCCGAACGAGCGAAGGCGCGAGCGCGAATAGCTAATAACGGACGTGCCTTGAATACTAATCGCATTTGCGAAGATTCGGTGGCTCCGAAGAGCCCGCTCCGACGCACGCAGCGCGCGAGCCGACGTCGCTCGTTCGGCTCGCGGGAGGGAAGGATGAGCTACTAGCCAGATTTCGGGAGCACCGGCAGTCGCGGTGGCCAGAAAGTGGCCATTATGCATTCCGTGCCCGATAATCCAACACAATGAGAGAGAGAGCGAGAGAGTGTGAGCTGGCAACTCGCACTTACCCCGCGAACGTACGTGCGAGCGCACCCGCGTGCACGCACCTACACGTACACACACACACACACACATATATATATATATATATATACATATATATATTTCTATACTGGCAACCGGAGAAGTTGGCGCAGTCTGAAATGATAGCGAGCACACGAGCGGCGAATAAATCGAGCGTAAAGAGCATCTGCGTCGGCACACACGCTAGCGCGCGCCTCTCCGCTATCAAAGCCCAACCTCCTCTTCCTCGCCTTGGCAATAATACCTCTAATTTCTCCCCCTCTCACTAGGTTTGTTCGAATAGCTTAGAAGTCTGAGTACATGCATGCGCGGGCTTAATCCTTGGATGCATATGGATCTGTGTCCTTTGTAACTCTGTTTGAGAATGTTCGCATAAACAATGGATGCGGCAAAAAGGAGTTTTCGAGCTTTACGCTCGAAATATATGAATGTTACATCTGGTCTTGCAAGTCCTGCGGCTAATATTTCTCGAAGCCTTCGGGAAAAGTGAACTAGATAAAACTTTATGTTTGTTTTCGAATCTCGCGATCAAAGCTCGCTTTTACAACAAACACTGTATCACTCACTGTGGAAGCTTTTCGATACCGAATTTAATATTTTTAATGACCATGATGCTTCGTTGGTAGGAAAAAAGAGGTCTGTTCCTTGCAGCGATATACGTGTCTTTATCGAATTAATAAAATAAACCACAAATTATTTTATGTTTTATTATTTATTGAAAATTATTGTTCCAAAATATGTATAGGTACCGAACGAACTCTAAATAAATTACTAATAAAATCTGCATCTCGAAATTATATTTTTTTTACGTGACAATTTTATAGTTTCATTTTTTTTAAAGCGATACACTTTCAAAGTTGCTTTATCGTTGCATTAAAGTAAACGTTAAAGCGAAGGTGCGCGTGTATATTTTTGAAATTTCATAAAGATAAAAAAGCTCATTTTTCCACGTGATTTCGTTCATTCTCTCGCGCATAAAAGAAGAAAGGAGAACGAGCGGCAAGTAATTATCCGAATCTTTCGAAGCTTCAGCAACTCGTAAACAGTTTGCAAGGTTGCCGTGTAGAAGAGGGGAGAAAAAAACGTTCGCACGACAGACAATAGGGGGAAGTAGGAACAGGAGGTGGAGGAGGAGATTGTCGAGTTCGAGCTCGACGGAGGCGGCAGCACACTTCGGGCATAAAGTTTTCTCCCTTGTAAACATAGGTGCGTCCCTAGTAACGGTGGCGGCGTGTTGGCGAGAGGCGACCGGAGGGATATCCGTGCGTCGATCCCTTTGAAGGAGGTGGTGGTAGTAAGCACTGTGCTACTCTCAGAGGTTATGTTGCGCAGGATAGCTCGAGCTAACTAATAGCCTCTTAGCCCTTGGCTTATGGGGATCATGCTACCGGCGCAACTCCTCTCGCGCTCCCCGCCCCTCCTGCGTGTTTACGCGCGTCTGTGTACGTATACGTATTCCATTTGGCTAGGAATGTGAATTCGCTTAAGCGGCTTCGTGCTTTACCTTCGCAAACGTCGCGCGAGCCCAGCGACGAACTATAGACCTGTTCTCCTTACCAAAGCTGCTCTTGCCGCTGACGCGTCATTAATGCTCGAGAGCGTCGAGCTTTAATTTCAATACCGCTTTAAACCCTTCTTTTAATTACTCTTTGTTGGCATTACGGGATTACACGACAAAGATAAAACCGGTATGTACATGCTTCTAAACGCGCGATCAGGTAACTAACTGCGGTATTGTGAAGATAGAAATCTGTAATTTGTAAGTGTTCAACTTTTACTAATTCTGCTAAATTCTGTTGGTTATTAAATCGAAGATCGATGCTTTTTTTTACAATTTAATAATTAATGGAATAAACAAAAAATTATCCAAATGATAGTCGTTCAGTTTCTTTTTTAAGGAACACTTGAACCATAAAGCATCAATGAATCTTGCATTATGCTTTACATAAATAATATATCGTATTTTCTTTTTCAAAGTATTCTCGTACGATAACGTAATAAAAAAGAAACTCACGACAAAACCGCTCGCGGGAAGACAATCCTCGTACAATTATTCTTTTGTGCCATTTGCTTGTAACACCGATATTATCCGGGTTTTAATACATCAAACGAAGAAGCACAGATTCTTCTCCTTTTGTCCTATCGTGTGCGGAGGGGCACGGAAATAACGATAAAACAGTGCGTACACGCGCGCGGCTGTGCCATCAGCAAGAAAAAAATGGTCAGCAAGGAGCCGCGCATTTTGTTGGCCGTATCGAGGAGAAAAAGCTCTGCGGTATCTGGCGACAAGGCAGAATCGAAAAAGGCCGTCCTGCGGGATTGCGATTGGGCGGGGCGCGTTAATTTATTTAGTGGTCCCAAGGAGAGACAAGAGAGGGAGAGGGAGAGAGAGAGAGAGAGAGAGAAAGAGAGCAAAAGAGGAAGAGAGAGAGAGAAAGAGAAAGTGAGTTAGGAGCAACGCGTGGACGTCGTCCCAGTGCCATTGTATCGACAGGTTTTCACCCCTTTTGAAATATCACCTCCTACCGGGCTTTCTCTTCCGCCTCGTCCTTCTCGTCTCTCTCCCTCTCTCTGCTGCGCTACGCTCAGCGCGACGGTGTCTCCCAGGGACTTAAATTAATTTTATGGTTAAACTAGCCGCTGCACCGGGCTTCATTAGCGCGAGGAAGCGTTAGCCGTGACTAGTGGCGTTTTAAAAGTTTCTTTTATTTTTGTAATTTGTATGTGTCGCATAATAGAAACTGTGCCTTTACGCTCTCTTGTGTGTAAACTGTTAATTCATTAATTAAGTATAAAAGCCGTAATTTATTTTACGCCATTAACTTTATTTACCTGCTCAAAAACTTTTGAACGCTCGCATTGCTGATTAATTTAAATTTTCATGCATTATTATTCCTCATCCGGTGTATACCTAATATTGAATTTGGATTAAAAAAGGGAACTGCTCGTGAATAGCGTTCAATAGGCACAGAGTCACCAAGGATAATATTATTTATTATCGAAATACTTTAAAATGATTTTTAAACGCGGAAAAGCTGCGGCAACTCTTTGTTGCGCAATCAGCTTGTTACTTGGGAGAAAAATAAGACATATCGTCAGAAGACATATGTTGCGCGCGTACCACAACTTGGGAAAACTGCGGTCGTCCTCTACATGATGCGCAATCATCGTTACCGAACTCGCCCTACTGGAAAACGAAGACCAGACTGTCTTTTCGAACCCAATGAAGAACGCCCACGCGTATCCGGAATACGAATCCACCCCACGATTCCACTCGAGAGGATCTCGACCGTGCTCCGTTCTCTCTCTTTCTCTCTCTTTCTCTCTCTTTCTCTCTCTTTCTCTCATCCTTCTCTCATCCTTCTCTTTCTCTCTCCCGCTCTCGAGTGTTTTACTGAGGCACACCCACACAGGAGGACGAGCACGGAGACGCGCGCACACATACGCTTATAGCTACGTCGAGCCAATAATTCGGGTGACGGTAGCTTTTTCGGGTCTCCTGCCAACGCCAGGGATAGAAGGAAAGCTGGCGACGTCTACGCGAGGCCGCTGCTATCACTGCTGCTGGACGACGAGGAGATCGAACCAATATTGCAAAAGTTTTTCCAGTCTCGTTCTCAGACTTTAAACTTTGCTGATCGTCGTGCAGTCGGCGAGGGCGCGTGTGCACGCGAGAGCGGAAAGGAAAAAGATCGCGCCGAGAAGACTCGCTCGAGAGATAGTGAGAGAAAGAGAGAGAGAGAGAGAGAGAGAGAGAGAGAGAGAAAGAGCGGGAACTTTCCAAAGAACTGCGCGGCGATTGCTCGGAGCGCGTGACCGCATCCCGGTCCCCCCTTTCATGAATTTCGCGTACAGCTATTTTATACATGTACTTTGTGCAATGGGGACCAACGCCGGCTGCGACCAAAACAACTCGCGACGGCTAACTCTTGCACTTTCCTCTCGATCTAAATTAAGTTTGTTTCTTTTACAATCTTTCGGATTCGACGGAGGGGGAAAAAGAAAAAGAAGGCAAGGAGAGTTCTTTTTCTGCGCCCGCGTGATGAAATTTATATTTTTACGATGAACAGATTGCACGAGGGAACGCTGATTTTTATTATCTTCCCTAAAGCTGATAATGAATTAAAAGGTGAGGTATTGAAAAAATTTAAGAGTACTGATCTATAAACCATATATAAATTCTTAACTTTTGTCGAAATTGCTTTAAAGTAACTTTTTTCATTCTTAAGGTATAACGCAAATAGTTTTTATTCCATTTCGTAAAAATGTTTATAATTTGACAGACATTTACGATAAAATTTAAGATAAAGTAGATTAAATAAATATAAATTAATTGTGAATATATACTGAATTCAAATATCAAACTGCTTCTTTCTCGGTGCTTTATTCGTTATATGACCTCGTTATATTATGGAAGACATTTAAATTTACAGGTTAATTAAAAGTATCATTAAAACTCTTGTCATAAGAAAAGAAGAAAATGCAGTAGTTGCGAGAGCTCTGAATTAATCCGAGGTGTATAAGAGTTTTCAGCCTACTAACCCGTACGGCGACTCTTACCTACGGAGCATCGTCAGCGTGTAAATGGTTTCCATACGCGCAAGCGCCTTCTCGATCGTATTAACATTTTTCTATACGTCCTTCTAGGCTGTATAGACATTCTATACGTCCTTTTAGGCTGTATATGTGCCAGGAGAAAAAAAAGTTAACAGCGCCACTGCTATGTATTTGTCGCTTCATATAGCCTAGCATGTGAGTCTTCATCGAAACTTATATTTTCGAAACGCGTAATAAGACTTATGTATGTTGAGCGAAGGAGAGAGAACGAGATAGCGATAAGAGCGCGCGCACCATTGCTCCCACGTGACCACCCTATCTCTGTCTCGCTCTCTCCTTCGCTCAGTATGTACATTCAAGCGACCACGGGGCTCTGCTTTTCTTTGGTTTTCTTTCAGTATAGTGTATCGTGTGTCGGTAATATTCGTTCTTAATATGTGAGAAGAAGAATTAAAAAATGGACAATTTATTAAATAATAAAAAAAAAAAACGAGTGATAGTGACAGTGATGAAGAATGCAAACGTGAATTAAATAAACTAATAGAAAAAGCAAAATCTAATATAATTTCGCAAAATTAAAAAATTTAATAATAAGTGATTTTAAAGTGATAATTTTTTAGTTTATAATTTTGTTTGTGATTTAGATAAATGATTTAAAAGTTTTTTGTGTGAAGAAATTAAATTTAAAATATTTAAAAAAGTTACTGTTTTTTCATGTTAAATAAGAGACTAAAATTCATTGATTATACAAAAAATGTGTTAAACAAATATAGTATTGTTATAATAAAAATAACATAAGAAAGTATTTATATTAATTATAATAGTATTAATATTATTAATAAGCCTTCAAATCTTATAAAAAAAACTTTTGTTAAAAATATTATTCTGTATAAATATTTAATAAATATACTCAAGAAATTTATATTTTTTAATAAATAATAATTGTTCAAGAATTAATTTTATTTTTAAATATTAATCCATTTACTATTTTTTTTAATTTCATAATTTATATTTATATTTACATTATGTTGTCTGTCACTTTTTGACACTACTACATGTACATGTACGCGCGTGTGTACAAAATGCGCATGCGTTAGCAGACAATATCTGTAGTTTACGAACTGTCAGTATGAGTTCGAAATTGCATTTTATTGATATGCAACAAAATAAAATTAATTATTCTGTTAACTAAGTAAGAGTCTTCGTACGGGTTACAAGGCTGAAAAATTTTTTAAGCACCATGAGTGAACCTCGCGTCATTAAAGCTTTCGGCTCATATTTTGTGGATGGATAGAGGCGCCTTAGTCGCTCGCTGCGCTCGCGACTGCGGCCCTACTATCCATCCACAACATATTTTGCCTCAAGCTGTAATGACGCGAGGCTCGCACAAGGTACATAAATAACTAATACGTATATACTCACACATCGGAGAAGTGCGATAAAAAGTTCATCTCATTGTCTGAAAGTTGGCGCGCGCATTATTCTTTCGTCGTTTACATTACGAAGCACGAAACACCGTTTCACGATCGCTCGTAACTCTTTTTCTCATTCTCGACTTTTGTGTCGCGTCTCGTGCCGGGTCCGCTTCCATCTCGCTCGCATTCGGAAGGGAAATATCTCGGAAACGGCCGTCAAACGTTTTGTAATACACCACGAGGATCGGGACATTTTCATGTTTTATTCTAACAGTCTCCAAGCATGTCAACCGGAAAAATAGCTGCGCGCGTGGAACGAAACTTAGTCCATCACTTGGCACGCGACATTAATTCTATCTATCCACCCATATATATTAATATGTATATATGTATATACGCGAGAGAATTAGTTTCTTTTTGTCTTCTTCGGCGCTCATATGTTTTTATAATGGGTCTGTGCAAAGATAATGGTAATATTCGAGACCCGCTGACGTGGATAAAGTTACTAGGCGATGATATAAAAGCGTAAGATTAATAAGGTCGTTTTAAAAAGTCACGTAAAAATATCATAAATGCCATTTTATTACAGTCTTTTGATGGAAGCTATTATTTCTTTGTTTGACAAACAGCCTGGTACATTTTAATAATTATTCTTCAAGTTAACTCGTTTTGATACATATGATAAATATTTTAAAAATTTAATGCTTTTAAATCTAAAAATAATAATAAGTCAAGATACTTTAACAAATATCGTTTGTTAATATTCAATTTTATTCGTCATTAATTATTCAAGAAAAATTTAACGATTCGAAAGATAAAATCAAAATTTTGTCTATACAATTTTGACTCGTTACTTTTCTTTACACTTCCGCAAGATAAGGTGGCAAAAACTTTTTATTCGAATTTATATCTTCGACGTGCTTGGCCCCTTTATCCCCGATCTGGTGATAAAAAGTATCTCAAGTTTTTGGTGGATCAAAATCGACGTAGCCATAGTTTTCCATTTTTTACCATTAGATTTTCTTTATTCCGCATGACGCACTCGGTCCAATGTATAAAAATCCCATCTCAATTGGTAGAAAATTTTGAAATAGCCCGAGAGATCGGGGATAGAAGGCTCGAGATGAAAAGAGAGAGAGAGAGAGAGAGAGAGAGAGAGAGAGAGAGAGAGAGAGAAAGCGAGAAAGCGTGATAATATGCTAACCTCGCGATAATACGCTAACCTCGTTGCATATTACTGCGGCAGGAAGTTTAGTGCTTCTCGTAAACTTCATTGAACATCGTCGATAACGCGGTTCAACGTCGTTAATAAAAGACATTTAACGATCGAACCGCTTGCGCTTCTCCTTTTTAGCACGCACAGGCTAGTAACGTCGATGGAAAGTTTTCTCGTTTCATTTTCAAAGTACGGCTTCGTGTAAAATGTTTTTTCATCCCTGACTTCTTTTTACGACTAAAAGCCTGTTGAATTTGCATTGATGAACGAGCGTTTATTTCATATTTATAAGAATGATAATTTATTACCCTTTTTTTACTTTGATTTATTACAATAAAAACTTACAAGGAGATAATATTATTACTGCAAGTTTACATTATACATTTTGTTTAACACAGGGTTCGTCGGATTGACGCCGCTGTAAAAGTAACGTATACAAAGTCCTTAAAATAAATGAGATACGTTGCAAAATTTCTTCCTATAAAGTGATACGTAATATCCTGCGCGCGAGTTCCTAAATACAAGCATCAAGTTTTAGTTAGCACTCGTCGGTGCTAGCCGTCGATACTTGCGCGGCGTTCGTCCGATAAAATGAAACATGCATTCGTCGATTCAAGGACGATCCTGGCAGTTGAGTGCGCGCGCGCGCGTGTGTGTGTGCTCTCACGGGAGAAATCCTTTGAGCAAGATAAATCACGAGCGTGTCGCGTTGCACATTTACTCAACCTCGTGTTTACGTTTCAAAGCTGTATTTATATTTGAGCGCGCGTACTATGCCCGTGTACCTGGCCGCGTACTTTTCGACTTGCGCGTGCATCAGTGTAAAGAATTTTTTCCTTTCAACATTATGAATGGCTTACTTCTAAAAGTAAAAACGGCTTCACGGAAATATTGAAAAAAGTCAAAATTACTAATTGGAATATTTTAATTAAATTTTTCCATTTTATTTATGTTTTACTTTTGAAATTACAATGTTTTTTTTCGGTTTTTTAAATTTTTTATCTGCATACCTGAATTGTAATATAATTCTTAAAATTTTATTAAACAAAAAGAAAAAAACAATACCGCATTTACGAACAAAAATTATTTTTGGCATCGACCTTTTGAAATGAAATGCTCAAAGAAACGAAAATTATTAATATGCGCATCTGCATTCTAAAATATTGTTTGTAAACGTAAACTAAAAACAGCAGTCATACTTTATTATCTATTATTCGAAAATTAAAAAAATATGATTTCCATTGTCGAACTATCAGATAGATTATATTAATCAATAAATAAAGTATTACAAAAACTCGGTGAATGCAAAATTAAAAAAATTCAAACAAAATACATGTAAAAGTTAAAAATTTTAAAAACGGATTTAATGAAGGATTCGATAAATGGGTAAAAATGAGAAAGATCTAAATTGTCGTAATTGTTTAAAAGCTTGTTGAATTTGGCTTGCAACAGTGCTATACACGTCGGTTAGACTCCCATACTATCGGGCTGCGTTACGTAATATACTCGAAGCAAGCTGGCAATCTGAGCGAGAGAGAACGCTAGAAAGTTGACGATGTAGAGCTCGGTCGATTCGCTACCGACATTTTGACCGCGCGGCGCGCAGTTAACATACGCGTACGCGTGTAATCTTGCCACTCGAAGCGCCGTCGCAAAATCATTGGAAAACTATGTCTCTTCGCGTCCTTATCTGACGTGCGCCGTTATGCTCGCGCGTCAAAGCCATAAGCGGAAAAATGCCGATGCGCGGCAACGATCGCCGAGAGCTCAGCTCTCGCAAACGACAAGAGTCCCACCTTACGAGACGAGTACTTATACCGCCGGCGCTGCTGCCGCTGTAGAACTCGAAGTTTCGGGCAACATTTCGAGAATGTTATGGCCAGAATTTGTGGCTTGTGTTGCGCGCGCGATCCCCGATTGCGCGATTATGCAATTGCGCGCGTGCCGCTTGGCATACCATTAATAATTAATCCCCACCGGAGTCGCCCTGCCCGAGTAAGCGAGAGGGGAAGAAAATAATGAGGCGATATTTGCGCCCGAATTAAGTAAATAAGAAATAATTTATTCGATATGCCTGCCAAAAGCGATTACACTTTTTAATTAATTCCTATCTAGCCCGTCGTCGTATCTACGTACTTTGTTGCTTATCCGGTAAATTCGTATCGATTGTTCAGAAATTAGTTAACATTTTTAAAATTTGTCAAATTTATGGATATTTACTTTTTCTCGACATTATTCTGTTATTTTCGCTTTCAAAAATTTATTGAACTGCAATTCCTTATGCTTTTATTGCACATTTTAATGAAAACAATTTTATAACATTTATTTCAGCTACAATGTTTACCGAAGTTCTTTAAGAGATGTTGATTCAAGGATGAATTTTGAAATCAATCTTTCGAAATTTTTTCGTCGCTTGGCTACTTAATGCGTTTTAAAAATAACTTTGAATTGCATGATATTTTAATGAGCTATTTATCGTGTAGAAAAAATATCGTACGTATAAACTGTGTATTTAAAAATAATCATCAAATGATGTTTTCCAACGTATTCCAACGTATTCAAATAGCTTAAAGTAAATTGCATATCGCAACGGTGATTATTAAATAATTTTAGTTTTTTTAGATCTGATTTTTACACAAAAAGAGATTGATAAAGTTTCTACAGTTAAGTATAAATAAAAACATTTTGGAAAAACATCTACTATTAAATTTAATCTAAATTCATTAATTTATTTGAAAATTTTACATAACAATAGTATACAAAAAAAAAGAGATTTTTTTAATGTATTTGATTTTAATAATGAAATGCTTGATATTTGAAACCGTAACTTTTCGTATTTTATCACTTATTAATATTAAAAATAAATATATAATTAAACAAACCAAACAAAAGTTATAGAAGTAATTATTTGTAGATGGATTTTATGTATGAAATCAAATTTTTTAACTCTTTTTTTTTGCGCGGTATAATATAAATTACGCGTTAAGCGGTAATCACTACAATCAATATTTCCTGTTATCAAAAAACACATTCATTCTCTCAGAGTGTATATTTATAAGGCGCATCGAGTAGTGTACGCACATAAAGTATACGCGCTGTGTCGGCACGGCACACGAGCCTGTACGTATTCTCGTACGGTTACGTGTGTTTGTGTTCGCGCGCACCCATTGACTCCTAACCTATAAATCCGACGCGCCGAGAGAGAGCACAGTGTATGCGTATCTCGTGTTAGGTGAACCTCGCGTTCACGCGCTCCCGATCATTTTCTCCTCCTCCTTCTCGTCTCTTATCCTTTCTATTTCTCCGCGTTTTCAAGCCGTCGTCGCAGTCACTACCGACATCGTCGCCCACGTTGTCGTCGAACTGCTCGCCTCCGCGGTCGTCCGCGACTCCGAAAAGCACGAGCGAGCGCGGCAAATCGTGGCCACGGTGCGCGAGATCGAGGATACGAGCGACGCTGGCTTGCTCCGGAAGTCGGGAACGAGAACAAAAATGACGGGCAGCGTCGAGCACGAGTACCTGGGCACGAGGCTCAGGAGGACGAAAAGCGTGACCCGCGCCGAGGAGATACAAAAGGCCGAGCAGATGGCACGCAGGTCTCAGCCCGACAAGCCGTGAGTATCCGCTTACGCGCGTACGTACGCGCATGACTTGCCCGCCTGCTCCGATTTACTCTCGCGCGCCTTGTCTCTCCGAGAGGACGCCAGAGCGAGGTTGACACATGTCCGCTTCTTTTCTGGGCATTCGCTTGTCGCTGCATTACCGCCGGCACCTCGCTCACGCCGACTTTTTTTTCTCATTGGAATGTTTTTTTTTACCTTCAATGACGAACGAAGCCGGTTTTTTCTTTTTTCTTTTTTTTCTTTTTTTTTTTTTTTTTTTTTTAAAGAGCTATTGGATAATATTTCTTGGTAATTATAGAATGATTAAAAAATATTAAAACTATTTTGTTTAAATTTTATATCGATGAAAAAAATTGATGAATTTTTCTTTTAAATAGAATGTAAATAAAAAATTTGTTTATGTCGTTCTTAAAATAATATAAAATTCTCGTCTCAATATGAAAAGATTTTTAAAAGTTCGTGACAAAAATAATTATTATTATCGTCAATCATTAACTTACCGAGTTAAATGAAGATACGTTATCGTAATGCATACAATATATTGATAACAGCATATGGCTTTGTTTGGCGCTTGAATAAAAATACCAAATTTACAAAAATATTGAAAATGATCAATTATAGATAAGGCAAAAAATTTCGGAAAGAGAAAAGTTCAACCTAACCTTTCTCTTCTCATAAAGATTCCCGGTATCAGTACATAAACGTTGAGCAACAGATCGACCGGCTCTCCGTTACTGCGCCGGCGTGTGCTATAGATTCATTCTTCGCTTTCGTACTATACGTATTTACTATTATTATTCTCCCTTGCGCTACACTTCTCTCTCCCTCTTTCCGTCTTTTTCTTTCGCGTCGCCGAGCGCGCGATGTTTAACTAGTTCGACATTGATTCCTCGTGGAGTAACGAGATTTTAACGACGTCCTGTTGTTTCACGTCGCGCTTTTTTACGTTCAAGTCGTCTATCGACAAAATTCAATTGATTCTCTGCTGTTTTTCAAGATAAAAATATATCTAGATATAGAGCTAAGAATTTTCAACGTTCAAATAAATTCGCGGGCTTCCTAACTTGCTGCTGTAATAATCTATAAAAATATATAGCGAGACTATTTGTCGCGTTCGTCTGAACCCGGTAATAAAGTTTTCCCAGTCTCGTTAAATTTGGCGAGAACTAATTTAGAACTCGAATTTCGCTTTGCTCTCCCTCAGTAGTGCGCTTTTTTTTTTATGTAAACGGGAATTAATTTGCCTGCGGTTTTTGTAGGAAAATTGCATCCTGCGTATGTTCGCTTCGGTCCCTTGACCTTTCTTCCCTCTTTGCTAACTAATTTCCAAGCCTAATCTAAAATGCATGTGAGAATTTTAATATATTATAGCAGTGCGATATCAAAATTTGTGTTTCTATAAAACTGAATGCAGTTTCGCAGTAAACAGTTAGTCAGAGAAAACTTTCCACGCACAGACCATTGTCTACACTCATAATTACTTACAGGTGCTGCATATTTTTCGCAATAATGATTCAATAAAAATAATCGTTAAAGAATTTTTGCCGACCAAACAACTTTTATTCTTTGATAAAGGTTTAAATGACGAATGAAATTTAAACTATTTCAAAAGTATTAATAAAATTATCTATATCTTTGAATAATGTATATTATTTGCAAAGTATTAACTTTTCATAAAATATAAAAGGAGCGTGTAAAAATATTGTTAATTTATAATAAGCGTAAATAAAACAGTATCTCTTATTTTCGCGAAATAAAATTTGAGACTATCGTTATTACCGCCGAGTTATCTGATCAGAAAATGCATATCTGATTTCGCCCATTTTTCCTCGATTGATAGTTGTAATTAAACCGATAAAAAAACCAAGCCAAATAAAAAAAAAAAAATAAATAAACAAAGGCACAAATGTATATATCGGTTTGTTGAAAATTTCATTCGAAAAAAAGGTAAAGTGTCACTACTACTAGATAATGCAGTCAATACTTTCTTTACTAGCACGATGCTAATAAACGATCTCCTTGCCAAATAATCATCGCAATCCAATAACGCGATTACAAATGAACATAATTGAATCGTACATATATACCGAAGCGTACATCGGTTCGTTTTCGCAAGCCCAACGGAGAGAAGGCGCAACAAAGGTACGCGCCGGTAAATAAGTGCCTCTCGCGATAAATCCCCTCGAGCGTATTCGATCGTTTTATCGATTCCTGTATTAAACATTATACGGCGCATCCGAGAGACACTCTCTAACATCTTTGCACGTTCTATACGGCGCCCGAGGGGAACTCGTCTTCGGACATTCGTATTCACGGCAAATAGCGTAAAATTGCGTTTGGACATGAATTATTCAATATCGATGAGAACGATGCCGGTTACTAAAATGTAAGGCCCATTCGTTAGTTTGAGCGACTCTTTCAATGTATTGCGCTTGCTCGGTCGCATTTTTTCCTACCTTATAATGCATCGATTAGTATGCCCTTGTTCTGAAACACAATCTTATAATTCTCTTTCGATAATAATTAAAATCTAAAATTTTCTTTATTTACCTGTAATAAAACAATTTTAACTTTGATATTTCCGAAGCAGAAGTGATAAACTTCATGTTGTAAATCTCTGGTGTTCCCCTTAAGCAGATTAAAAAGAAATAAAGTTTTATTTGACATTGTATGCAAAATATTGAGCAAATTTTTTTTTTTTTTTTACAATTCGACTGCTTTAATAATATAAGAATTTTAAAATAATTCATTAAAATATATTACAATATCGAGACTGCATAATATAGCACGATTTCCTTAATGAAAAATACAGTTTTGACCTTTTGCCATGCAAGCAAATTTTTTCTTGTTTTTCGATTTGTAAATGAGAAATTTTACTCTAACAATTTGTTTGTCTTCGTGACAAAGCATATACTTAGTCAGCTATCAATTAGATACATTATTGCATCAGTCTCAAAAAATATGCCTACTCATGTTTTTATTTAAAAATACGTTGAATTTTTATCTATAATTTTTATGAATTATAAATCTGTTTAATAAAGTTTCTGAGAAAATAGTAAATTTTGAAATGATATTTCATTAGTTACACTTTTATCCATTAATAATAATTATATTTATAAATTTCATAATAAACTACTTTATTTAGTTTATTAAGTAATACTTTTAATACTATTATATTATTTATCCGTGAATGTCCATTTTATACATTTGTATCCTTTAAAAATGTTATAATTTTGATAGCATTTAATCGCAAACGTCCATTAGCATATTGGTCGCTTTATTTAAATATCAGAAAATATTCATTTTATTAGCATTTAACATATTTTTCAATTTTATAATATAATATTCGAAAAAATAATATTTTATCGGAATAATCTAGAAAATTTAAATTTCAACTTCAATTGTAATGGAAATCAAGCAATCACAATTTTCTCACTCGTCTAAGAAAACAAAAAGAGACGACACGAAGTTGATTCTGTGGACGCTTTCTTCTTTTTTAAATCGCAACAAGAAGATAAATCGATTAAGTTTTTGGCTCGAAACGTACAATCTTTCTTCATAAGCTCCTTCTCTATATTACTTTTATGAAATGCCTTAATAGGTAAGCGTACGCGCGTGCGCGCACACGTGAAAGTCAAAATCGACGTACAAAAGAAAAGGTTATATATTATAAGTTTATCTTTTTTTTATCATTTTTTTTCAACCGCTTCACTTTTCGAGGAAGATATACATATATATATATATATATATATATATATATATATATATATATATATATATATATATGTTGTTTACATACAAACACTCGCTGACACGCATACGTGTGTAAAAGGATATGTGTTCTGTGTCGCGGATGCTCGCTCTCTCGCGCGCGGGCGCGCAGAAATTGAGTCGAGCGAGACAAAAAGCCACTTGCGTTAAATAACGCTGTGAATGACCCGACGGAGGAAGCGAAAAAGAGAAATAAGAAGAGGGGCCAAGAGATAACGCACCGAATAAACTTATTAATCTTCTAAAATAGCAAACGACTGAACCATAGTATTCCGACTCGCGCGCTCGTCGAGATGCAAATGCATGCAGGCGCGCAGAGTCCTTCGCTGCATTGCTCTCTTATCTCTGGTGAGAAAAAAGCAAGAGGGAGAGAGAGAGAGAGAAAGAATACTAAGAGGGAGGGGATAATAGAGTGAGATCTATAATTCCGAAATACTACTTCTATAATAATTAATCAACTTAAGCTGCTTCTCTTCTTTTTTCTTTCTCTAATTTTTTTTTCTATCTATCCTTTTTTGTTCGAGTTTTATTCCTTTTTGATTTTATGACATTTTTATCTTTTTTGATAAATAATTAATTATCAATATTTTATGCCATAAAATAAAATTATACTTAATTACTGATAATATTATGAGTTGAATGTTATGTTTTTTTTTCTTTTATTTTATCTGAGCTAATGAATAATTTAAAATCTAAATTTTTATTTTTCAATATGTAAGTATATAAAATTATATGAATATTTACTATCGACTGTAATTAATTGACTTTTATCATTTCTGAAGGCTTTTCATTTTCTTTTTCATTTTACCTAATTATCATCTACTTCCCTTTTTTACATTTTGTTATATTTTCTAATTACTGGTACGCAATAATGTTAATGCAGCCTTTACTATTTAAAAGTTTCCAATGCGATGCAAATATGAAAAATTTTAGCATTTATAATTAATAAATTTAATTAATTCAACTATTTTTTTAATTAGTTACTAACTCCTGATTACTGAAATCGCTTTCTAAAAGTTTTCTAGGATTTAAAATTTGTAAAATTTATAAGAAGAAAAATAGCAATTTAATACTGCAAATTATTCTGCATCTTATACTTAGTTGTGAAAAAAGTAAATGAAAAAAAAATAAAGAAATGATACACAGTTTTAAAAACACTTACTTAATGCGGCAAATATTGGAGAATTTGCTTAAAACAGCGTTAAAAATTGCAACATTGATTAAAAATTACAAACAATTTAAAAAAAATCCTGTTTTGCTTGTCGAATTAAAAAAAAAAAAAAAAAAAAAATGGAATTTAAAATGTCAGAAATACAGTTATATATGTTTAAAGAAAAATATTAAAAAACTATATGGTCAACTTTTAAGAGTGAGTAAACTTTATAATTGCTTTTCCTAAGCATTTTTTTTTATCATTTAAAAATAACATTTACTTTTTTTTTTTTTTGTTTTTGTTTTTTAATAACTTTTAATTGAATCGATGAAAAAGGATAAGCACGAGGAAATTTTTCCATCAAAGTTTATTTAAAAAAATAAAGAATAAAAATCGTTGATCAAAGAACTTTAATGAACTATATCAAGGACATCTTTAAATACTCGAGCTTTACGTAATATTTAACCTAAAATTTTCCATCATTCAACACAGTTATAATTTGTCGAATAGCAGAAAAAATACTGCTCGGTGTAACAGAATAACGAAGTTAAACTTTTCGCGTAGATAAAAGACAAACCGACGCCGAGACAATGGAATTTCCGTCTTTCCTTCTACGCGAGCGCGAGTCAAAGTGAGCAAAAAGATGGAAAAATAAAAGAAAGAAGGAAAGAAAGAAAGAAGGAAGGAAAAAAAGTGGAGAGAAAGAGAGGGTTCTGAACGCGCTTTATAATGAGCTGCAAATAAGAGAGATCTGTCGTCCTTGAGAATCATTTTAAGAGGCTGCGCAGCCCTTCTTCTTCCGTTGTTCTACCTTCGAAACTCTCGTATCGCACCTCCAACTATGAATAAATGCTCCTTGGCTCCGCCTTTTTTCTCCATCTTTCTCTTTTTTTTCAACTCTCGGGGCTCATTTTCTTCTTCTTTCTCCTCTTCCGGCTTCTCGTTCTTTCGATCCACTTTTCCCCTCTCTCCTCGTTTTTTTTTCAACTTTTTGTCACGGACGCATGTGTGTGTCTCTCGCTCCTTCTCTCTCTTTTCTATTTCTTTTCTTATATACCTCTACACACACACATAAATATATATATATATATATATATATATATATATATATATATATATATATATATATATATATATATGTGTGTGTATATATATGTGTGTGTATATATATTTTCTTCTCTTAAACGAACGGAAGTTATATTTACTTGGAACCGGTGTTTGCCGAGCACTTCTTGTTTTCGTTCAACTTTGCAATTAAACGCGCGATAGGTGGAAATGTAGTGAGTTCGCAGATGAAATGAGGAAAAAGAGCTTTCTTTCCTTTTTTTATACTTTGTCAATAATCCCGTTGAGCGAGCGCCGTATGAAAGCTTGCCGTGATTTTTTTCCTATGCTTTACGCTCCTTCTTCGGGTGACGGTTATTTTGAGTGATGTTACAAAAAATTTACCTCATATATACTGCTTTAGTATTATGTTTTCACGATTTTTTTAAAATCTTCTTTCTTGTTGAAAATTTCTTAGATTTCTAATCTTGAAATTTAAACGAGAGTATAAAACGGGATTACAATTTCACCGATTGAATTAATATTTGAACCTTTTTTAATTTTTGATAATCAAAATTTTAAAAAATTATTAAAATTATTAAATTGTAATAAGCGTAGCTTACGTAGAGAACTATCAACTTGATAAATTATGCAGATATCTTTTGTATAAAAAATGTCAATTATTTTCCAATTTACTTTGATGATTGTTTTTTTAAATAATTAACTATATTTTCACAATTTTGTTTGATTTATTTTATTATTTAGCATAAATATTTTATTCAGTTACATTGAACGAGAGTATAGTTTGAATAGTGTTAACGCAACTCGATAATTTTGTTCAAATCTTCAAATATGCAGCAGCCAACATTTCGATGTACCTAATTAAAACGAATGCGCTCCGAATAAATTAACTTTCGAATTATAATAGTTGAAGAATGCAAAGAAGTTTATAAAACAATAAGGCAAATTTCAGCTTTTATTAAATAAAATAAATACTTTTCAAAGTCTAAATTAGTTTACTCGAATCTTCTCCGTTAAGCCACGAATAAAGTGGTTTTATGCTACGAAACTACTGCCTTCGATAATCCTGGCAGGATAGCACGAGTTAACTTTATAAATAATAAAAGCTTTATTTTAAGTACTAAGTTAATCGTCATTGTCCAAAGATGATTTTTTACCTTATGTGCCACGCGTAAAATATAAACGTAAAATGTAAACGCTAGAAAAAAAGATATGTAATACGCGGATTTCCACTTCATTTTCGGCTTATTTTCATTCAGAAGTATCATCGTATAAAAATAACGCATTAAGCTCTGAGTTTGTGTCTTTTCTTCTTTTTCCTCGTGTAAGATAAAACTTTTAATCTTTTACTCAATGAGTTTCCGTAAAAGCAACGGAGAATACTTTTACCTTTGCGATCTACATCCTGCGGTACAACCTACATTTCTCGCTGTATTTATAGTTTGCTTTTTTAAGCTTTAGAACTTTGAGCATTACAGTTGGGTATGTACAATATACATGTATTACCTATACCTTACCCCAAATAAAATGTAAAAGCCAACTGGTTTGTAAAAATTATATTTATATGAAATAGTCGCTGCGTACATTTTCTTTTTTTTTTTTTTACCCAAATTAAAGTTTATTTATAATTTCCTCGAACGTCTGTACTCGTAACAATGATAAAATAACTAGTAAAGCATAAAGACCATTTTGATAGGTTTCATTTTATAAAAATATTATTTTCATTTGTTTTTTCAATGTTAGAAATGCATTGATTGTGTTAATACAAAGAAAGTTACAAATTTTAGCAGGAAGATGAATAGAAATGTTGAGTTGGACAGTTAGTAAAAGTGTCGCATATTGATGAGAAGGGGAAAAAAAGAATAGGAAAGAGATACCTAATTTTTGTAGACATAAAAATTGCACGGCGAAATCGGCCAGGGTTTTTATACGGAAAAAGCAATTCACATAAACGAGGAGCTTTCAAATGTGCATCATTGGATTCGAACACTTGTCTACGGTAGGGCGTATTGGACTTTTTAAATACATATATTCAAGACTCTTAGGAAATTTCCGATTTCAAGATGTGAAACCGAGGCTTGCAGAGTGCGCTTTCCTCTTCTACCTTCTAGAATATTACCGAGTTCCATTTTCACGCAAACTCTTTTTTTCCTTTATTTTCTCTTATGCGATTCGTTTCGTGCCACTTCTTTTTATTTGAACTGTACTTTCGGAAACACAAACTCTTTAAAAGCACATAATAGAATTATGAAACAGTTCCATCCAATTCGGAATTGAGATAATTATTTAAATTTTGATTACACGGCAATTTTTCGATAATACAATTCCTTTCTCTAATAGCATTATTATTTTTAATAAAATGATTATTTAGATAAATATTTTGTTTTGATAAACCGTGAGACTTTCTTACCATTATTGGTTACTCACATAGATCTTACAGAAATGCCAAAGCAAAAATATTTCTATATTAAAAAAGTTTCTCTTTATTTTTCACTTTTTTTATTTGGCTGGCTTATTCACACATTTGCACATTGAAAGGTATTTCATGGAAAATGACGTCTTTTATCATTTAATGGATACATTTGCGTTCACACTGATGAATTGAAAAATTAAAAAGAAAAAATGCACACAATATCATTCAGCCGTTTGTGCTTAATAAAATGAAAGTTTTTTTCAGACAAATATTTCGATTCGAAATATTACAGTACAATGTGCTCATTCTTTTTATTATTATTTAATAATTTTCAAAATGAAATTGGATTAATAACATTTTTCATAATCTTACTCGTATCTGTAAGTAACATTATCGTAGAATATATGAAAGAGCACCGGAGGATTCCATGACCAACAACAACGACTATCGTCTCTAATCTCGAATTTTGCCGTTCCCTTTATTTTGGCATTAAAAACGATATCCAGTACTAACCTCTAAAAGCCGAAAGCGATTCCGCAAGTCTGCAAGTCTTTTCAGCTAGTTGCCGTTCTTTCTCTTCTATGGCTGCTAAGGTAGCGCGCCGCGTGGGGAAATAAAAGATTCGGCACCTTTATCTCTTACGCGAGGGCTTGCGAGGGTTTGCGAGAGGTTTAGCTCTCGGCGACTCGGTGGCTTTTCCTCTCTTTCTCTCTCACCCTTGGGATCCACTGTAAACGGTAGCGCGCGCGCGCACTAAGGCGCTAAGCAAATAGACCAAGTGGACGAGCTCGTGTCTTCGTGCTTTCTTAAGGGCTTACTCTTTCGTCGGCGCGAGCAAGTCCTTCCGATTACCTGTAGTCGAAACTTGCGTTTGCGGCTTAATGAAAATTTTGCGGGCGTACGCGATCGCGAGCCTTAACGCGCTGAAATAGCGAAAATTTAATTTTCGATTTGCGACGGGGAGTTGAAGCTTGGAGCACACGACTAGTGGGAGGACGCCGGCGGCGGGTAACGAGGCGCGATCGCGTTGAAAGGGATAGCGGTAATCTTCCGACGAGATCTACGAATGAAAAGGGGTAATCGAATTTTTAATGGGGGATGTTGCACCGCTGCAGAATGATGCGCGAAGGTTTATTGTAAGAATTTTTTAAATTCATCGGCTAAAATCTCGTGCCACTTTTTTAAAAATTAAATTTATTCAGAGTAAATTTTATTCTTTAGCTTTTGTGTTATACAATCTTACTCGCCAATACTTTTATTATTGCAATTTTAGTCGTAAAAAATTTAATTTTAATTTATAAAAACAATATCCGAAAAAAATCAATCAACATTTAAAATTTTTAATTTTATACGGATTGAATTTATACTTATAAATTGAAATTCTGGATAAGTTAAAGATTAGATATCAAAAAATTCCGAAAAAATTGAAAAGTTTAATTTATAAGAAAAAATATTTTAATCACGAAATTTTGATCGTCGATAAATCTTTTGGTTTAAATATTTCAATCGTTTAGTTTCACAATACGAAATTATGCTTTTATTTTAAAGATGATTTTTCTTTCTTCTTTATTTGTAGAGTGAGAAAAATATTCTTTAAATCTCGAAAAGTTTACAAAGAAAAGAATGATTTATTTTAAAGAAAAAAAACTTAGAAGTCCTTGTTTGTTGGTGCACGGCTTTTGTCTCTGAATTTTTTTCAAAGGTTTAAAGTGCCGGCTAAATCTCAATATTTCTTTGCACTAATGCGGCTTTGCTTGTTTATCGCATACGACAAAAAATGATTTCGGGCCCTCGGATTTTTTCCTTCGACCTTCCATTGTTCTTCGTTCGTTGTACATAATAATCAGCGACGCAGAACGGAAAGGCAAATTGGCTTTCACGCCTAGCTGTTTGCGTTTATGCCAGTAGAGAACACCGCGAGAGATCAGCGAGCGTCATCTCTCTTTTTTTATTCACCCGGCAAAGATTTCGCACGCGACGAATAAAAAATTCACGTGCCGTTGATTTTCCAGGTCCATCCTGTGTGTTCTCTGACAAAGCGCGAGTAGCGATGCGGGTGCGGTGTACGCTCGGATAATTATACGAAAACATCGCCCGGCCCTCGGGGCGCAAAAAGCCGGCGACTGTCCTTTATTTTGACGTAGTTGAACGCAGCTATTATTTCAGCGGCGTTGGCTCGCGGTCGTTTCGTGCTCGCGTCAATGTAATCCTTGAATCGGAGCTTTATGTCTCTACCTAAGCGAGATGCGTTAGGAGCGAGAAAGCGGTAGGGTTGGGGGGGGGGGGGGGTGAGGAGGGGGAGTGTCAAACCGCGCGGCAATCGTTCGCGGCGCTTTGTGAAAGGTTCCCAACGCTCTCTCTCTCTCTCTCTTTCTCTCTCTCTCTCTCTCTCTCTCTCTCTATTGTATATTCGAATCGGCAGATTAGATGAAAGCTCCGGCGGTCTGGCGCGAGCGGTTGGCGCGTTTTGCGAAATTCAATAAAAGCGCGCGCGAGGCCGAACGACCGAGTGAATTTCGACGCTGCGAACAATGGCGCAAAACCGGATGCCCGTGGCGAGAAGGGAATTTATTTCTCGCGATTAATTGAGGAAAAGTTTCGGCTGAGAGAGAATCGCCTCTTCAATGTGCGTATGTGCGGAAGTATAGCTTTTTACCATAGTCCAGCGTTGATACGAGTCGTTACTTCCATTGTTATTTCATTGGTTTTTAACTATTATTTCGTTACTACTGTATACGAAATAATTTCAGTGCTGCAAATTTGAAATAAATGAAATATAGATATGAATATTGGATAAAAATTGGTTAAAAAAGTTTATGCGGAAGAAAAAAATCAGTTGCTGTATTCGAAGAGAAATTCTAAGAAAAAAAAAGAAAGATATGTCTTATTCTCTATTAAAAAGTTGTTTGTACTTATCTATTTGAAAATAAAGATATTTAATTTATTTATCATAATCTTGATGTAATAGAATTATTTATCTCAATACAATTTAATCGACAAAATATCAACGACAAAGCTATGAGAAATTGCGGCTCCAATTTATTGAAATTTTCACTTCCACGTTATGTTGATCAAAATTGAATTCAACGGCGGAGCGTCGAGTATCTCTAATGCGTCTTAAGATCGTGTGCACTCGTACGTATCAGGAACGTCTGAAACGCGGTTCCGGGCATCAAGGATTAATCAGCTTCGCGATATAATCGCTAGGCAGCCGCAAACTCGTCGGATTCCCTCGAGCGCGAGTCGGACCGAGCGACAGAAGAAAGACACAAGCGGAGAAAGCTCCACCGATTTTCACAAGCTCTCGCGCCTCATCGAGTCGCTTATTTCTGTCGGCAAAATATATGTGGGAAAAGTGCGCGGATGAGGCGGGCTTCGTTTACTCTCCTTCTCTTCCTCCGCTACTCTACTCGTCGCCTGGCTCGGCCGCTCGTGCATATGAAATTCCAAGCCGACGAGTTCGCGGCGTGAGCGAGCGGTTCCTTTGTGCTTGCGCACAGAGGAGCGAGACGCGCCGGAGGAGGAGAAGGGAGCAAGAGTCACTCGAGCGGAGAGGAACTTCGACGGGATTGTCGTCTGCGTCTGCTTGTGGCGGGCCCGAGCGAGACATCGTCGGCTCCTCTGTCTCTCTCTCTCTTTCCTTCTATTAATTATCGTAATCTCCCATAAATTCCGTAGGCGGCGCTCTCCCCTCTCTCTCTCTGCGCTGCCGTGCGAGGTAATTACCGCGCGCCCCGGCGAATAGGGTTTGTAAATGTACGTGGAGGTAAACAAGAGTCGGGATTGAGTCGTCGCTCTTCGCTCGCGCGTGCAACTTTGCACTTCGACAGGATGGCGGTGGGAGCGGCCCGTTTTTAGCCGGGCTGCTTCGAGTTTTTTCCCCAGAGGGGAAAAGAGCAGTTTGCGAGAGAGTTCCGCGAGCGCACAATGACTCATTGATGGCTTCACTTGCATGCAGAATAAGAACTTAATGCTTGGAAGACTTTTATTTCTTAATTTTACTTAAAATTGATCATTTATTCAGTAATAAATTAAATTTCGGTAAAAAAAAATTTTGTAAATTCATGTGCGTGAATGTTCGTTTAACATACGTCTGAGTAAATACGTCGAGTGATAAATAAGGATAACCTTTTTTTTTTGTTTTTTTTTTTTTTGTTTGTTTTTTTTTTTTTTAACGAACATTATCGCGTTGAGTTTTTTAGGCAAATAAGTATAAGGCTACTTATTCTTTTTTCTTTATTGGGCTTCTTCTTATTTGGTTCTAAACCCTGAGGGTTTCCCACCTGTATTAAATTCTTCTAATTTTTTTTTTTTTTTGGTTAATTATCTTTTTCATTTTTTCACTCTTTTATTATTTTAAATTTATTTGACTTTCAGTATATATATGTGATTAATATTGCAAAAAGTTTTTTTTAACTAATGCTCGAATTGAGATTTTGTGGAAATGTAAAAATTTCAAACATAAAATTCAAATTTTTTCATTTTAAAAAATATTACAGGTGCAAAGAATTTTAAAAATTTTATATTTATTTTCCAAAGTATTGGAATTTTTATTTTTATTCCAAATTTTAAAAAAATTTGTAAAAGAAAGACATACTTTCGTATAAATATTAATTCGAATAAATACGAGGAATAATAAATACTATTTAAACATTAAACATTTGGATTTTAAATGAATTTTATATGTTATTATAAATATATTTTGATAATATAGATTTAAGTTTCAATATTTGATGTTAATTTCTTTACAATCGGCGATGGAAATATTTAACGTTAACGTGAATGGAAAGTATTATTTTTATTCCTTTTGTCAATTGATAATACGAGGGATGTTTCCTAAATTCCAAAAACTTTGTAAATATCTCTGGTAGATTATCGATATGTATAAAAAATATATTTATTTTCATTTTAATATTAAGATAAATGAAAAGTGAGTTAGTGATGTTAAGTACCCATTTAAGAGAAAGTGAAAAATTTTAGCATTCTCTGAAGTTAAATTTGGAATGATTAAAATATTTATTAAATAAGTGCGATGCATATATAATTTAAAAATGATGTTTGCATCAAAATAAAGAGGAAAACGAAGAGAATTTCATGTACGGCTAGCGCCAGATCCCGATTAATATTTAAGTAGAAGCTCGGATGGATTTTCGGGAAAGTAAAAATTGCTTGCGATTTTCGAAAATGCGCAAATCCTCTTAACAATATAAATGTTTAAGCGCGCTCATGCATTTGGTTTTCTTACAGTAGCCAGCCCGCGCGCATTATAGTCTTTCAACCTTGGCTTTTGTCTGGCTCTATTGTCACGTTGACTTTATACGTATATAAATGTTCATACATACATACAGAGCGGACTTCTTACTTCTCCTATGCAGTTTTCTTTTCGCATACCATCTTTCTTCTTTCTCACACTTTAGCTATCTTTTGCAAAGTACGTGTCTCTATACGTGTTTGTACTTATCGCCGAACGCAAGTTTCAGGAAAGGAACAGCGAAGCAAATGCTTAAACAAAGAAAAAGTTCTGCACAACGCGTCAAAACAGGATGTTTTATTTTTTGCTGAGAAGTGCTTAAAAGCTCTTCAATTATTCATTATTTTTATGCATTATTTTTATTCATTTTCTTTTTTCATTTCTAGTCGAAAATTCACGATTGAGATTCTTTATAAAAGTTAAGTGTACACATTTTATTTGAGATTCAACTTTTATGCTGAATTATACTTTAATATACCGAAATATTTCGAGTAGATATATACCCGACGAGTATTTTGAGACTTGATAGTTTTGCGAAAGAGAAATGGATGATCCTTTTCTCTTTTTCTTAAAACATTTTAACTTGCTTATGTACGCTATCCTAATACGCCAACAGTTAAAAAAATCTTTTACACAGGCAAAGAGAGAGAGAGAGAGAGAGAGAGAGAGAGAGAGAGAGAAAAAAAGAGAGAACTTTTCACTAGGCTTTTCACTTTGAGGCGCAAAGTCTAAAGGTATGTATTTGAGCGCTCGCTGTATAGTCTTGGCTATTCAATGCGCAGCTCTGGAAGCTTTTGGAAAAAATCCAGTCAATCGCGAAACTTTTGTAAATCTTTAAAAAGTCTAGGATTCACGTGCTGTCGTTGCTCTACAAACATGTAGAGAAACTGTAAAGTTCAAGATGAACTAAACTTTCGAATTTCTTTTAAATTCTTTTAAAAATTTAATATTTTCTTTCATTTTTTAACGCCTTATAAGTATGTGTACGTTTATACTCCCCCTCTCTTCGTCTTGTAAAAAAATCTTAATCGTCTTTCACCATATTAATATTTCTGTATTTGATCTCTTATACAAAGGCTTGTATCCAACCGGACTTTTTTGTGGACGGTCGGACTTACCCGCGCGCCCACAAAGCCGAGGGATAGGAAGTCCAGAACCGAGGAATATGGGTTTTATCGCGCGTACGCGGATGCGAGCGCGGCGATGCCCCTCGAATACATCTCTGTTCCAAAACGAGTCGCGCTGCTCCGAGGATGCATATTCGCTCTCCGTACACTTTCTCCGGGATCAGCTGCGTTTTCTTATTTATGATATAGGAGTGCGGCTTTCGAACGATTCACGGAGGATTGTCCTGTGGCCCGGTCCGTGAACCGAAAAGCTAATCCTTGCTTTTTACAGCCGCTTTCGGTGTAGCGTCGTCTCTCTTCCGTCGCTTAAATTTTTATAACCACTCCGTTTGCTTCGGACATTTTTTTCGACCTCGTTCACCGCAAATGGGTATTGTAAATATCATGGGAAAAGCCATTGTATCAATTTTCCGAATTTGGACTTTTAACATATAAAATACATTTATTCGCAATCTGCAGTTGTCTTTAATAATGTACGATAGCGACTCATTTATGTTTTGGTTGATGGTCATTTTTTTAATAGCTTTGAAATAATCTTAAAATGTCCATCGGCGTATAATGTTAATGGTCATTGAATGTTTTCACGCAACAAGAAATTGTCGAATAAAGCAATAAAAATGAATTTTCAAAAGTCTATGCACTTTATCATTCTTGCGTACATAAACAATATTTAACTTTTATACTTTATTATTTAACGCAATAAATATAATAAAATAATCATATAATTCAGTTAAAAAATAATCGTGAATTGTTGTAAATATAAAACGTATCAACGCTTTCTACGATTATAAATCGTAGAATTTTTGCATTATATAACCCGATCAGTAGAATACTTAAGGTCTGCATCGATCGATAAAAGGCTGTTGTGCTGGCACTCGAGTCCCGACGGCGTCCTTGAGCGAAAGCGAATTTTTTAAAAAAAGAGCTTAATTTTTCTCGTCGCTATAACAAGCCTTGTGCTTGGCTCGCCGGTATTAAAGATTCCACTAGCCGCGACGCGCGTCATAGAAACCGGCTTCGCATCTTACGGGACGGATAAGTGGGCAGTACTAACAATGCGTTCTCGTCCCGATGCATACATTTTGAATAGCCCCGTGTCGTCGTCGTCGTTGTTGTCGTCGAGCTTGCGCAAGGAAATGAAAGAGAGGGAGAGCGAGAGAGAGAGAGAGAGAGAGAGAGAGAAAGCGAGTATTCTGAACTCCTCTCGCGCGGCCTGAAACAAAACCCACTCGTCTCAGTCCGGATCTGCGGCCCGTAATGCATAAGCCGGCTGCCACCCACCCATCCTCACTTACATGCATACATGTAAATGTTACTATGTAGTCGACATAGCTATGACCTTTTTTTGCGAGATTCCTTCTTTTTTTTCATCCCTTTTTTTTTAAATTTTGTTTTACCTTCTTTTCTTTTTAATCAAAATTTATGCGAAAATGAAAGGAAACTTTCAAAGCTTCTAAACAATTTTCTAAAAGAGTACTTTTAATACATTTTTTTTTTTTTTTTTTTTTTAATATTAATTATTCATGTCAAATAAATATTACAAATTTCTTAATATTATCTCTATTTTAACATAAATTTATACTTATTTATCTAATTCATTAAGAAAAAAAAAAAACGTAAACAATGTATAATTATTTTTTTTTTTTTTTTATTTTAATTACTGGTGAATTTTAAATATTTGATAATTTATACTTTATTTTCTGTTCTTTTTTAATCTACATGAATATTTATATTAATTATTTTGTTGAAAATTATTTTATAGCTAACGCATACAGTTTTGTAATTTGGAAAACATAAATAAATCATTTTGTTAGTAATTAAATTTTCGATTTTCGAAAATTAAAACTCTAATGTTTTTGAAAATTGTCGGTTTTAAATTTCTCTGAAGCTTCATAAAAATTTATTACCGATGTTATAAAATAAAATTTAAGAAGCGTTAGTGTGGTATTGCAATTAAAGCGCAAAAGTGTATATAGTTGTACACCGAAAGTACTTGAAAAAATAAATAAATAAATAAATAAATAATTAAAAAAGAAAGAAAGTAAAAAAGAAAAAAAGTATTGAATTATTATCTCAGCTTTTCACCAGATAAATAATTACAAACTTACAAACTTCGATAACTTTCGACCAAAGTCTTGAACGTTCTTTTATTGCAGGTGCCATCGTCCAAGGGACAGTCTCTTTTCGTGGAGCTCGGGCTTCGACAACTTCACAGGATTCGTCAATTGGGGTTTCTTACTACTGGGCATTGGCGGCATTCGCCTTTTATTGGAGAACTTTATAAAGTAAGTTTCCAGCTTTTCCACTTTTTCTTTCTCTCCACGCTTTATGATTAACCTCCTGATTTTCCACAACTCTTTCCTTCGATTCGTGACGCGCGCGGCAACGCGGTAACGAAGCCATTTTTATTTCTCAATAATTCAAACGAAATTTTTAACGAAACCATACATTTAATTTTCTAAAGCTAAGAATAGTTTTTCTTTTTTTGAAATATCAACGCTTCATTCGTTTTTCTACAATAAAATGCGCACAATCCTTTATTCGCCTTTGTTCAAGTTTTTTCAGTTAAAAATAAAATTGCATCTGCAGTTTTACTTTTCGTTGTTTCTTTTTAATTCAAACTTTAAAAAAAAAGCTATCAATAACGTATGTCGCTACGAAATCGACAGTGACTTGTGAAAAGTCTAATACCCTGTGTCTTTGAGCTCGGCAAAGTACAAAGAAAAATAACACCGTCGAAAAAAAATTGAAGCATTTTTCAGCCCCACTTCGGTCCTCTGCTGAGCACGTGTGTATCGAGAAAAAAATAAAAGAAAGATTAACCGAACGCGCAGCGCCGGCGAGGCGAACGTTGACGCGCACACGCGCGCGCGACATCGGACCTCGCGCGAACGGAGGAAAAGCTGCCGCGAGGAAGCTCGTTGAGTGGAGCGCTGCCCGGCGGCGACGGGAAAAGGGAGGGAGAAAACGAGCAACGAGATTTTGATCGATGCGATATTCGAGCGATTGGCAGCTTGATAAAAAGTCGATTGGCTCGGCAAATATTCGCTCGGCGCGCGCGACGACTCAGCGGAAACTCGGTCGCGCCTCTCTCCGCATCCCCTCCGCCCTCTACCCCTTTCCGTACCATCCGGACCACGCGGCCTTCGCTCGAGTATCTCGACCGGCTGTTGTCGTATCAATTTATGCAATCTCGGTTTGTTCTCTCGGCGGCGGCTACCCGATGCTCCTACCTCGAGGAATTAGGGAGAGAAGTTACTCTTTGCATTGTGCGCCACCGTGCGCGTAATCGATTCATCCAGCGTTTGTACATGCGCCGCGAAGTATGATGTGCTCGCGCGAGTATAGAAATTAGTTTGATGCTTATCGCTCGGAGATGTTCAAGTATATATTCGGAATGGCTTCGAACTTTCGGAATTGCACTCGGAAATACAAACAGCGCTCCAAAGTAATGCACTTGCGCTTTCGGTTCGCTCGGCAAAGTAGACGAATAAAAATTACCTCGGAGTCGGAGTAAATTTTCAAGAATTTCTCAAAATTTTCAATAATTTATCGTCGAATGCACTTTTGCTAATTGCGTCAATACGCATTACAATTTCATGAACTCTATCAGATATTTTCTCGCTTCGACGATTTCAATATTTATTTTTTAAACATCTGCTGCAGTCAATATAACATTAAAAGGTATCAAAATATAAATTGAAATTTTATTTGAAAATTTATCGAAATTCCGAGAATATATAACCATGATGTAGCGGTAATATAAAAAATTAAAAAGGATCTATGGTGCATACAGCATAAAACTCATGTTTTTATTTCATTTTACTATGTTGACATCGATTTATTTCGTGCCAAATTTATTTATTTATTTATTTATTTATTTATTTATTTATTTATTTATTCATTTATATATTTTTTTGTTTTTGAGTAAAGTTTAAAAAAAAAAATACAAGATTATCTTATACAAATGGACAAAATGAAAAATTAAAAATACAGCAATTTAAGCAGAGAGGAATTTCGTGTTATATCCGATAAATCAGTCAGAATAAAAAGCAGATATACATACATTTCTGAGAGAAATTCGCACAACAGAATAAGAAATATATAGGACATAAAAAGTATAAGTTCTACGTCTCTCGTTTTTTTCTCCATTCATTTCTTGGATAAAGTAGGTGCGCGGAGAACCATCAGGTGGCTTCGAAAGGGTAGTCGCAGCCCATGAATAATTTTAACGAGATTTTTATCGCTCTTCCCCTCTAAACTCTCGACTCGCGACTGCTGCGCTTGGCTTCTTCCTTTCCCGGCTCTCTTTGCCCCTCAGCCCCCTTCTCACGGAGTGCAACAAAAATTTATAACGCTCGTTAAGGAGCGAGGCCGAGAACGCGCGAGGGAGAGAAGAAAAGTTTCCGCGAAAAGTTTCGCCTTGCTCCTTAATTGCTCGGCTTCATACCGACTCTTTAGCTACTACATCCTTTAGTTCGCGTTTAAGGCACGCCCTTCGGCTCCGCTGCAAATGTGTCTGTACGCGTGTGTGTATATAATTCTCTCGTAGACGCAGAAGCGGAAAAAAAACGACGAAGAGCGCGCGAGTAGGGGTAAGAGGGCCCAACGAGTCGAGGAGAGCAATTACACGCGTGATCATGGCTCGTAATGTGCCTCGAGTGGTAATTGTTTTCGACGCCGAGGCATCTCGCGGATGCTTAAAACGGCCACTTGCACAAGTGCGCGGGCTTGACTTTCCAGCCGCACTTCACTACTTCTATTTATTGGCAGTTAAGGAGTCCCAGATATAGGTACACATACGTACGTACGTACATACGTACACACACGCCGCGTGTGTGCCAATGTATACGGTCGGAGAATGTTTTATACGCTCCTTAATCTTCCCTTAATTGAACATCGTAATTCTCTCTTTTTTATCTTTCATTTGATTTTTCGTAAATTGTTTTGCCCTTTTATTCTAAACGACCCTTTTTAATCTATTTTTTTTTTTAATGCTCGTCATAAACAAAAAACATTTTTAACATTTTGAAATGATTGTTTTCTTTTATTTTGAAATTACGTCAGTCAACTAGCAATTTCATTAATTGACTTTTAATTTTTGGCCCAATAAGATATTGCTCATTAATTATTGCGCAGTTTAACGTACGAGGAACTTTCCTATTTCCATTTCAAAGTAGAATTTATCGGTAACAAGGACAAAATGAATTTACGAGCCATTCATGCGATCATAAACTAAATGTTCGTTTTCGATTAAGGTTAAAAAATTTATTTCATACTATAGCTCGTTAATTTCGCATTCTGAAAGTGTACCAATTTCCGAGTAAAACTCATCTTTCCGTGCTTTCAATTATTGATTTTGATCCTCCGTAAACCTTCCTTCCCTCTCGCTCTCGATTCTTTGGGTTAAAGCGGCTGAAAGAATTTCTTGTTTGAATCACGGAGAGGAAACAATTAAAATCTGTTTACATTTTTAATACTTTTTCTTAATCGCGCCAATGCCGTCGTCGCTGCCGCTGCCGCCGCTACCGCGTGTAAACAAAAACAAAGCATTGGAAAGAAGTTACGGCGTCTCTTCTTTCCCCGTAAAAACCGACGAGAGTCGAGAGGAAGAACTTTCTCCTGTTCTTCCTTTCTCTTGTTTGAGTTAATTAAAGAAGGGCCCGGGAGACTTAGGAATCACGGAAATAAATTTCCAGTTAAAAAATTGCGAGCGAGGCAGAAGTAGGCTGGAAGGGATAACGAGGAAGGGAGGAAGCAAGGTGGAAAGGGGAGAAAAATCGCTTATATTATACAAAGTTAAATCACGGAAAGAAGCACGCGAGTGCCCGATAAGTCCGAGAGCCTCGAGTCGAGCGACATCCCTGTCGTCGATAAAAGTTCAAAGTGAACGTTTGCTCGCGGAAAAAGTGGAGAACGTCGAAGTTTAATCGCTCGCCCAGTCGGCTTTGGGGAAAAGTTTCGCGCTTCTCCTCCCAACTCCAAGTTTCGCGATATAGTCATAATTTATACATTCAACTGGGTATCACTTTATAAAGTCTTAAGAGCGAGACTTGTACAGAATGGCAGTTAGAGGATTAGTCGATCCATAGGCACGATAGCTTGTTAGTGGCCTCGCTAAAAAACGAACTTCTGCCCGAGTTCATTTGCAGGCTACTTCTAAACTTCATCCAATATATTAATAAATTTCGATGATTTTCGTTAAGAATATAATAATTCAACAAATTTTTTTTTACAAAATTTAATTACCACTTATTTAGGACTTTATGAAAAGTTTAAATTTAATTTTACATTTGTCATAAATGACAAACTTTCAACAATAATTGATTTTCTTATGAATCATAAAAGATAAATGCGTAATATAATAATTATTTAATCGAAGCAATGTATTTTCATGCTCACATATACAGTGATTATAATTTAAATATTTAATTTGTCAATATGTACGGTTGTAGAAAATCAATATCGTGTCTCTAAGTATGTATAAGCTTTGTATTCTCATATAATATTTTTTTTATTATTATAGATAATAAGTAATATCTTTAAAATAAGACTAACAGTACCTTCGTTATGTAAAAAAAATATCTATACATGTATATATGGATTCTCAAAAATATTCTTTTAATAATAGATAATTTGATTAATATAATTGAAAATTCATGAATGAAATGAAACAAAAGTTGAATTCGGTTATAAACTTTCGGCTTCGGAGTCTAAACGAATCTGACTCGTTCTACTGCATTAATTCAAATTATATAAGCTCTACAATCGAAACGTTGCAAAAAACCGCCGTCAATCATGCCGATAAATAAAATGGTTGGGTTACTCTCGCGTGGCGAGCATCTGAATTTATTTGCGAAATCAATAATCGATCAACGGTGAGCAAGTTCAAAATCGAGAAACCGAGGACTTCTTTCGCGCCTCGACGGCAGATAAATCAGATTTGCAAGATCCTAGCGCTGCAATATTCAGATACTCGGCGAAGGAAAGAAAGACACAAAAGGATAACCCGCCTGTTTTGTTTCGTCCCCTTTCATATTTCAGGCGGAATAGACTTGCGCGCCGAGCGATCTTTATTATTTACTCAAGGAAGGAGGAGCGAGTCCGAGGTCGTCTCGCTGCCGTTTCCCGTTGCCTCGCATTTTTTACGACGCTTCTCCAGGGACTCCTATCCTGAAGACGGACGTTAATAGCGTCTCTCTCTCTCTCTCTCTCTCTCTCGCGCGCGCGCAACCTTACTTCGAATGTATGTACGTCTCGGCGAAAAATTGAGGCGGTAGAACTACACGGGTGGATTCGCGGTCTAAGCTGTGCTCGGAAACGTGTATAACGATGGTTCTTTCTTCTCCTTTTCCTTCTCCCCTGTCTATCTTGCTGTCCTTTATCGTCTTTTTTTTACTTCCCGATTTCGTTTTGCTCGCAGGTACGGGATCAGAGTGGACCCGAGGCAATGGTTTTTCTTTCTCAGCGGCAAGAACGACGGAGGCAAGGAACACCCTTCGATCTTCTTGATTTGTTGTAAGTTTCTTTATCTAATGTATACTTTGACTTGGTCACGCCTGCACTAACGATTTTTCATTTGTAATTCTACCTTCTTTCGATTTCTTTCATCTCCTTGCATCGAATTCTTTTTTTACTAGTTTAGCTGTTTTAAAATTAAATTAACCTTAATGTAAAACAAAATTGAATCGTCTAATTTGCATTATTGCATGCATTAGTATAATTTATTTGAGATTGTTACCGGCGTAATAGATTTAGAGGAAAAAGAAATACTTGAAAGAAGAAAAAAAAAAGAATGTTAATTGACCCGGTGACTGGAGCGTTTACCAGCAGTAACAAAAGAGGCTTTCATTATACACAAAAGTGGATTGCCCGTGCATGAGCGCGAGTAGCTAGATTTTTCTAAGAAAAAATCCTCCAGCGCACTTAAATATTCTCTTTTCCCCGGAAAGAAGGAAAAACGAGGAGCTAGTGGCAAGGGAAAGAAAGAGAGAGAGAGAGAGAGAGAGAGGGGGGCGGGGGAGAAGCAGGATGAGAACAGTCAAAGATGTAATTTTCTTCGGGCGCTTTAATTGCAGTCGTATTTTTTTGACAGCTTTCGGGAAGGTCCTTGGGCGTGCGCGCGCTCGAACTCACACGACTCACACAAAGCGGTCTACTTAGATAAAATTACTCGAGCACACTTCGCGAGGAAGTGCAGGACTTCGCAGAAAGGTGAACGCGGAATAAAAACGTCTGCCGGCACGCTCAGGATTTACCAAGGGATGCAGTTGAATAAATTTTCTTAAGAGCATCCGCGCCTTCAAAAAGTGAATGCGTTTTCTTCTCGTGCGCTTGCTCCGCGCGTCCGCGCAGAGAGCAGTAATCTCGAAAGCTCTCCCAGAACATTAATATACTCGTACTTTTGCGCGATGCTGCAAAAACATCGACTCGCTTACTTATCTTTTTATATGTTGCTTGAGAAATTCTTGCGCAGCTATTTTGACAAATAATGCTAGGAGCTAGGACATTGTCAAATGCTAATATTTCGAATGTTACTCTTTAATATGATAAGCTGTAATAACTTAAAATTCAAATCAGTGCATGATTTATATATATATAGGTTCTGCATAAGATTAAGCTGACATAGAAAGAAAGTAGAAATAATAATGGATTATATTTAAGTGAAGTCAATTGTTAAAAATAACTGATTTTGCGTCATTGATTGAATATACGTAGAAATTTATATTTCTATGTACGAATTCAGAGCAGCAAACTTTTGGCACTTGTCGGTATCGATCACCTAGCTCGAAAACAGAAAAGAGCAAATGGAAAGCGATGAGGTATTCGATTGAAAACGGAACTCGATTAAAAAGGCTCCTTCGAGCAGCTTTTCAAAAAACTTAGATGAGAATTTAAAATGGATAGACGAAGGTGTCAGATGCAATTTATGCCTCAAGAACGTGCGCATTCAAAACACTCGTAATATGTTTGGAGTGCAATGTTTTTGCGCAACTGGGTCAAAGTTCGTTATCGCTTGTATTTTTTTAAAATTTTTAAATAGCCTCTATAATTTATTAACGATAATTTTTATAGCGACATGCAAAAATAATGCAATAGACCATTATCAAAACATTTTTTTCTCTATCTTTTTAATATTTAAACGTCTACTTTTATTTATATATTTTTCTTTTTAAATCCGGATGAAAATCAAACTAATTTGCAAGCACTAACTAATAAATATAATCAGTAAAATACTTGGTTGCATGAAAATATACAAATATAATATACAAATAACTAAATATTTATCCAACTTTTCTTACATTTGTCGTTAAGTAAAAATAAAAGAATAATAAAAGTTATTCTTTTTAAAATTCATGTATAATCAAATCTAATATTTAAAAAATGGAATACATAAGGTTTCCCGTCGTCAACTTTCAAATTGAAATACAATCCAATATGCGTTCGAACATTTTTTTTTTTTTTTTTTTTTTTTTTCTTAAAGAAAGATTCGATCAAGGCTCGCTTTCTCGTGTTTTTGCTTTCTTTATTTTTTGTCTTTTACATTGTGTAACAGAAATAGTATTTTGTTTAAGCGCCGTCTGCGATATTGAGCTTATACTTGTACTTATGCCACCTACGCGCGTTTCTCAGAAGATTCCAATAATTTAATGCAAAAATTATAATTCCAAGCTCCACAAATATAGCAACGATTGGGTCGCGTGCTCCAGTCGTTGCATTTTTGGCAGGTCGCGCACTAGAAAGATGATTATGTGCAATATGGTACAAGGAATTGCAAAACCGTCGATGAGGTATGCGCTAGAAGGATAGGAAAAAACGAGACCAGCGGAAAGGAAAGGAGCGCGCCCGCTCGCGTATTGGAGAAAGCGAGCCGGCGTTCGAATTTTAAAACTCCGCTCGCACGAAACCGAAGAAAGAACATAGTACGGAAATGAAAAAGAGAGCGTTGGGACTAAGACACACATCGTTTCTCTTTTTTTTTCTTTTTTTTTCCCTCTTCTTTTTCTCCGCGTCTATTCTTCGTGTGCTTGGCTGCGCGCGCGGGATTTATCATAGGCGTTTCATAAAAATCTCAGCGCGCATTCGAAACTAAATCCTCTTCTGCTTTACCTTTTTTTTCTTCCTTCATTTTACCTTACTCGCGAAACTGGGAAAAGGAAACGTGTCCGTGTTAAAAAACGTTCATTGCGCGCGTATTATTTTTAACGTTTCTTGTGCGATTACGATTCAAAACTTTCGAATAATTTATATCATAAATGGAAAATATTTTAAATATTTACATAAATAATTAGAAAAAAATTTTCATGCAGTCTTTATTATAACCGAATTAATTAAAATATGATAAAAGATACATCTTGCCATTATGCAATTGTGCTATTTGAATTAGATAAACAATAAGATTAAAATTGTTTAGGTTAGGATTTAAATATTTTCACTGTAATTTAATTAAATAAATAGATACAATAATTTAAAAATAACCTAATCTTATCGTGAATAACAGCGGTAGAAGAAAAATCATTAATAAATACACGTAATCCCACATCTGCGAAGAGAGAAACGTTTACTTGTCCTTCCTGCAAAAGGGCAAAAGAAGAGCGATTACCGAGCTCACGAAAAAAGACTCTTTCATGGCTATATGTATTCGAGTATATGTATACATATATAGTAGAACATCCAGACGTATAAAAAAGTTTTCTCCGGCAGTAGCGGCGCACAATATTCTCACGCTCATTTTGCAACAACTCTCCGGCGCGTACCGATGGCAACAAAGCCGTGGGGCGAAAAGAAAGCGCAAAGGGTGAGAGGGAGGGAAGAAAAAAGTTTCTCCCCGGACTTTAAGCGGTACGTGAGCAAACGTTTGGGATATAGCGGTATCAGGAGCAGGTTCGCGGTAAACCCAACCAAGAAGCTGCATTATTCACGCGTATAAGGCTTGGCAAATGCTCATGGGAAACTATAGGGCTAATAGCTCCTCATATTTTAGAATCTTGCAGGCGTGTTGCTTTTCTCTCTATACCGGCTTTCCTGCTAACATTCTATCCTGTCTTTGTTCTTTTTTTTTATCTTCGTTTACCTTTTTGTACAGTAATAATTTTCCCGTTCGCAAGAGGAACGCGGAGCAAACGCGTCCGAAAGAAGAAAGAATATACAGAGGTGGGATTGGCTTTTAAGCAGTTTCTCCGCAATCCTCTGGTTTGTTTCGCGATTAAAAAATTAATTATTCTTCGCGGTAGTTATGGAAAGGATGATTAAACAGATAGATTAAATCGCGTTAACTGGAGAGAGGATCGACCAATTTATTATATGATCGTAGCTTCATTAGACTCGGTGGGAAGTCAATCGCTCTCGGAGCTCGGGCGAGATCGACCGTTTCCTTCTTAAAGTGCTTTCGTTCGCGGCGTTACTTTGGATGTATGACGGCTATGTCGTAAGGGTATACGCGCCCTCGCTCGTGAGAGGATATAAGAAATTAACGGTTCGAGCCTCGATTTTAAGCTGTATAGTAATTATCTTACGGTTTTCAATTGAGTAATCCTTTAATTTTCATCACTTTATATTATTAAATTTTATATTTTTACCGTTTACATATATATATATATATATATATATATATATATATATTTATACAAAATTTATTAAATCAGAGATCATTAAAATATTTTATTATTTAATTTTAAGTACTGGTAAAGATACATTAATCAAATTGATCGACGCATTTGAACCTATAATTTTTTGTTATATTTTATAACAAACGATGAATTTCTGGCATGTTTGATGAAAATTTGGAAAGAATATTAAGATAATTTACGATTCGCTTCGTTCTTCATTCTTAAATAAGAAGCGTATATACTTACAAATGTTGCGAAACGAGTTTTATCTTTGAATACGCGTGAAGCGTAAAAGCATAAAGGCCTAAAAAAAAGATGGGAGGGATGTTAAAACCGAGAGAGTAAGGAGAGAGAGAGAGAGAAAGAGAGAGACAGAGAGAGACAGAGAGAGAGACAGAGAGAGAGACAGAGAGAGAGACAGAGAGAGACAGAGAGAGAGAGACAGAGAGAGAGAGAGAAAGCGCATTGGATCATAAAGAAATTGAATAAAAAATAAAGCCAAGAATGAAGGTGTCAGAGGTACAATAAAGGAGGGAAGCAAATAAAAGTGTATCACTATATCGATGCGCGAGGCCATATAAAAAAAAAGACGTCCATTTTTTTTCGGTGTAACCGCGCGTTAATTTCACATTTTACGGCAACTCAAGAAAGAGATAGAGAGATAGAGAGAGAGAGAATGGAATATAGCCGTCGAGAGAGACATTGGCTTGTGACGACGCGACGGCGCGCCGCAACGTTTATACCATTTCGCGTCTACGTGCGGGAGTTTTTCGTTTTATCCTGTGTCCTTTATTTTTTCGCTTTTCCTTTTTTCCTTTCTTTGTATTGTTTAACTTTTTACGTCCCTTGTACTTTATCGTCACTGTGGGAGGATTACCTTCTCCGAAAAAGATATTGTGGATGATGCATAATAAAGGCGGCATAAAATGATTCGTGCAATCTTAATTTGCGCAAAAAATAAAGTTTTGATTTTTCAGATTATTAATAATAAAACAAATAAAAATAAAAGTAAAAATAAAATAAATTATGACGAATGATTTTCGAAAGTAACAATCAAACTTAAAAGCTTTTACGGAAGCTCGGTAAGGCTATTAGGATACGAGGAAAAAGTTTAATCTGGAGAAGCGGAGTTTCGTTCAATAGCCTCTCGTCGATGAGTGCGAGAAACAAGATGCGATACACGTGTACCGGGGACACGTTTCTGTATAAGGCAACGGTAGCGTCAAGTTTTGGTCTGGAGAAGTTGCTGGCATAGTCCAGCATTCCGAAGTTAACCTCACGGTAACTTAGTGCTCTTAACGAGTTAAGAGTAAACATGAAAGGCGCCGCGACTCCCCTTTCACCCTCTTCTCTTTAGTCGTATATATATATATATACATATACATGTGCGCTGGAAATCTCGCTAGTTGTTACGAGCCTTAAATAATGCGACGGTCAGGTGCATCGACTCAATGGATTTATTTCAAATTTTGATACCAAAATTTTGAGAATTTTCTTTGCTCTCGATGACATTGCAGCGAGAATAAAAATGAAATTATTGGAAGCATTAATGAAATTTACAGAAATACTTCTACGTCGATCCTCTTGATGCGGTTAAAATTTGTATTCGTATATTTTTATTTAATAAAATTAAACGGAATTTCATTTAAATATCATATTTAAATATAAGAAATAGGTTTTTATATCCAAACGTCCATCAAGTGTCAAAATTTTTTAAAACTTATTGATTTAATAGACTAACTAAAAATTATTTTTTATTTACTGTTATTGGTTGATGAAAAAAAAAAGTTGCGGCTTTAATGATTGGGATTTCGTCGGTTGAGAATAAAATAAAAATACTGTGTTAATATCGTAATTTTGTTTACAATTTGGCAACTGATAATATTATCGATGCAAAAGACCCGTTAGCACCACTCGAACGGCTTATTAATTAAAGTAAACACGTGCTTGGCGACGCAACGGTAGCAGAGTATATAGGAAAATCAATAAACGAGCGCAACAAACGACTTTTGTAACTTTCGATCGAGCACTTGAATTATTGATAGATCAACGCAGCGTCGCTCTCGTCGAAATGAAACATCGAGGTACTTTTTTCGCTCGAAAAGGCGCGCGTTAACGCGAGAAAACGTTAATTTAGCACCTAGGTATTCCAATTTCCTTAATTACCGGAGTTGAAAAAATCGCGCTCTCTCGCTTTCTCGGATCCTCGTCTCAATTCGCGTAATGCATTTGTAAATGCGCGAGGAAAACGTACGCTCGCGAGCAAGAGGGCAAACGAGCGGCTCTGCGTTGCTCCGTGTGAGCCGAGGCTGGCTGCATCGACGCGAGGAGAGCGCCGCGTGTGTTCGCGAAATAATCAAATTTCGAGCGGAATTTTGCTCGCTTGCTCATTCGTGCAAGCGCCTGCGAAAGTCATCCGTTGCGCGCTCCGCGATGCAATCCTAATTCGCGCGGCGCAGGCTCTTTCGTGGCCCCTTTGTGCTCCGGCGGCTTTGTGCCCGATGCGCTTTTTCTTTGCTCCCCTTTTTTTTATTTATTTTCTTTTACTCGCAATCAACTCCTGCGCCAATGTTTATCGACGCCAACGCGGAGAATTGCAGCTCGCGCGACCGTGCGCAATTTTTCATTTGCTCACACATGGCAAAATCTTCAATTTTTATATTACAATAAAATTTAAAAATACTGAATTTCATGGAGAAAGTTACGTGGGCTTACTGCGCAACAGCTTTTTTCCTGTGGCAATATATCTTTCTCGAAAAATTTTACGAAGAGAAAAACTTGTATTTACCAGAAATTTATATCAACTTTTTTCATAAAATGTTGAAAGTTAACGTGGAACTAAACTCCGTTTTTTAAAGTTTTTTTTTTTATCATTGTTGCATAGTATTTTTCTTTTAGTTTTTGCAACGTATGAAGAATAAATATTTTTTTTCAAAATTTTTAAGTAACGATCTAAAACATATGAACATTTTAAAACAAAGTACATGGTACTTAAAATACATGCACATTTTCAATTATAACTGTGTAAGCAAACTGTGAATATTTTAGTATTTCTATTTTAAATAAACATTTATTTAACAATGTTCTATTACCAAAAAAATAAAAAAAAAATAAAAAAAAATAAAAAATTCTAGTATTTGTGAGGTCGATAAACAAGTTGTTTACAAGCTTGACGATTGTGTAAGTTGACATTTTTTTTTGCCGTTAGTAAAATTTTCACTTTAATTATTGCGACAAATAAATCATTAAAAATAATTTTATAAAAAAATTTATATTAATTTTCGTCAAACATAATTATTTTCAATGCTTCGATAAGTTTTTGCATAAAACATAAAGAATTTTCCATTAAAATGTTCAGGAAGCAATAATTTTTAAGGTAACCATGTAAAGGTATGAAATTATTTTAAAAAATATTTTGTAGCATTATTATCCAACGTGAACTTTTGTTTAAATTAAAATCAGATAACGTAAATGGAAACTCGTCTGGATTGTATTTCGTATGACATTGCTAAAATTATATGATAATTCAATTTAAAGCGTAATGCTTTATGAGAAAGACATCCGTATAAGCTTTACTGTGTTCTAAATCATACGAAATAAATTAGTTATACACAACAACGTATTTTGCTGTCCTACTACTCTGTTTCAAAGTTATTTTTATTTGTGCTATTTTTCTTACGCGAGGATAAATAATGAAAAAAAAAAAAAAAAACTATATTATACCAATAATTTTTACAGATAAAGTTACATTTTATGCTTGTACAACTTTTGTAAGAGGAAGCTTAGTATACAATCTCGTGTGGTCATTTAAGAATATATTCTAATTAGTATTTTTAATCAACTTTAGTAAATTATAAAAAATTATTATAATATTTGCTTTGTCCATGTATAAATCACACATGTATAAGAGAATGCGATATTAAATGGTCATAAATAAAGTATTAACATAAATTTACAATGTTTTTGACAATAATGATTAGATAACTAAAATCTTCCGCGATTAGATTTAAATTATGATGTTTAATTTGAAGAGGCAAGAGTCTTACTTTTGAAGCTTTGAGAATTTAAAGCCAGCAATACATTAACTTCAAATGCTCGTATATATTTTACGGGAAAATTCTCAAGCTGCTTTCGCCACCGGGAAGCGTAACTATAAAGCAAAAAAATAAGGAAAAAAATGTTAGAGAGTGTTTAAAGGCTTCTCGTTTTTTCTGCCCTCGTTCTTTTCCTCTGTATTTATTTTTTATTCCGTTTTTCCTTTCTCCACCGTCGTTTTTTGTTTCTGGCAGATCGAGCCGCGCGCGGAGCTTTTTCACGCCATGTTGCGTTATTCGCTCTTGCGCTCGCGCAAAAAAAGAGAAACACGGCGACGAATTTCGCGGTAAAAGGCGTTCCATTCATTTCTATTAGCGCACTGTGAGAGAGAAAGAGAGAGGAAGAGAGAGAGAGAGAGAGAGAGAGAGAGAGGGGGGGAGCTCTTGGCCAAGCTTTATATATGTATATATATATATATACAACTACGTATAGTCGGCGTAAACCGAATTCAGCGCTTTCCCTCCACGGCAGCCGGTGCTGCTGCGCTCTCTTTTCCGCGCTTTTTCCCTTTGGCTCCTTCGCTGCGTTCCTTTGAGCTCCGACCACGAGACACGAAATAAAATCAGCGAGAATAGCGAGAGCTCGAAAAAATGGCTATCTTTGAGCCTGGCTTATTGTACCATGCGAGAACGTCGGATGATTCGGAACAAAAAACAATGACTTTCTTTCTTTCGCTTTGCGACCTTTCGCATCAGCATTTTTTTCCGAGCCTCTTCTACGTATCTACGTGTATTAAGCTCGCGAAACTTTCTGTAATCTTTATTTTCTCAACGCGTCTAGCTTCTTTTTTTGTCGACTCATAAATCGCCATGCATCTTCAAAAATCTAATTACACAAAAACACTCGTTGTATTTAATATCCATTATTCATTTTGGTAGCAAATTTTTCATAAAATTTCTCATCTCGAGATGAATGAGTTTAATAATTTATTAATACCTGTGTAAAATACGATGACGCACAAAAGTTTTGTCGACTCAACATTAATTAACAAGAAAATACAATGTATTTTACGCGGTAAAATATGCATTTTCATACTTTTATCATTCTAGCTACGAAATCTCTAGTGAATTTTGAAGTCCATGCATCTTAATTAAATCAAAAAAGGTGTGTACCGAAACGTAACGCACATAGAAAACAAAGCAGTCGACAAGTGATACTTTTGACAGTGCACGCGCCACAATTATCGCTAATTGGATGATTCTTGTTGTTTGTCTTAGGAAACTGGGTTGCGCGCACATATTTTCCGTTTCCCCTACCACTTGAAAAAGGCCAAATGAAAGAAGATGGCAAAGCTTGACTCTTGGCAAAATTTAGCCGCGTTTTGTTTTTATATCCCTATTTCGATGACGTAGAGGAACAATATAGAACAAGCAACGCTTAAAGTAGCACCATGTCCTTACGCGTGTATATATGTGTACATATATGTGTATAAACATACGACGGTAGGAACTTTTCGAAAACTATCAGAGCTGAAAATTCGAAAGCACTTGCACGCTCTCACCACCCCTTCTTCTTCCCTTCTTTTTTTTCCTCTCGAAGCTACTGCACACTCATCCTTTTTCTCCCTTTGTTCCCTTTCTATAGTTTCATTACCCCGCAGTCGTTCGATTCGAGCCGAGTGGCCTTTTCTTCGTCTCTCGTTCTCATCCGTTCGCCTCCTACTAACTAACCCTCCCCTATCTCTCTCTCTCTCTCTCTCTCTCTCTCTCTCTCTTTCTCTCTTCCTCCCTTTCTCCCTTCCTCCATTCCTCCATTCTTCCCTCCCTCTAATCTGTCTATCCTTCCTCGTCTCATTTCAAAGGACAAGCGCGCGTGCTTTAGAACGCATACGCACGCGTTCTGTCAGATTCGATTCTCCGCGTGGTACTGTCCCGGCTGTGTGCTATCACCGTCCAATGTAATGTTACATGTAGCGCTTACCGTACCTATCGCGAATCGACAACTTTTGCAATTTTAATTAACTTGACATCTGTCGTCCATAAATGAAAATGACAGTAACATTATGAGATGTAAGAGGATTCGATAATTATCGCTCAAATTTATTCCGCGAAATAATTTATTTATATTTCATCATTTTTTATATCAATACAATTTATAATTTGATTTAATACTTATTTCGTTCAAGTCGAAAATAATTATAATTTTTTTTCTCGAGAAATATAAATTACAACTCTATACGATGTTAACAAATGACTAAAAACATGACATGTTTAAAAACATGATTGTGGTAGTGTAAGTAACGTCATCACAACGATGTTAATAGCGATTTTTGAGTTTTGACTGAAGAAATTTTAAATATTTAGAATTGTGTGTGTGTGTGTGTGTGTGTGTGTGTGTATGTGTGTGTATGTGTGTCTGTGTATATATATAGGTCATGGTAACAACTTTGTCTTGCTATCAAGATTGAGAGCAAATATCGAACTCTCATCCCCAACCAATATTTCATGTAATTTTCAAATTCAAATAGGAAGTCTATGTCGGTATATTGTTTGAGCTATATAACAACTCGCCAAATCATCGAACTATATTTATATAGATGTGTTATGTTGAACATACGATACAGTCGATCACAAGTTTAGTCTCAAATAAATGCATAAGCGCAAAAGTCAATAGCAACATCTCATAAAATGCTAACAAGAATCGTTAAACTATTGCGAAATATTAAATGAGGCATTTTATTATCTATATAAATCACATGAAGTTGATGTGAAAATTCTTTTTTTTTTTTTTTTCAGATTCAACAGTTCCAGTGGTACTCTGTCTTTTGATCGAGAAGGGTCTAGCAATGGTAAGTTCAATTTTTAATTCAAACAGGAAACAAGTAAATATTTTTGCACTTTAAACGCATCCAAGTATTTAATGAAAGATCAAAATAAATGAAAAAAAAATTCAAAAAGTCAAAAAACAGTAAGATCCTTTATCTTCATTAGTGAGTCGTTTTTAAAATCACGCATGAAAAAGCGAGAGGAAGAGAGAAAGTGAGAAAGAGAAAGAGAGAGAGAGTGAGTAAGGGAGCTTCAGGTCGTCGGAACGCGCAACACGTCGTCAATTATTTGCGTCAGCTTCTTTCCGCCTAGTCATCGATCACGTCATCGCTCGCGTCCAACTAAATTTCCCGCTTTTCATCGCATGCGCATATACGCCCACCTGCGCGTATACTCAAAATTCGCGTATCCGCAACCGATCTCTCTTCTCCCATCTATATGTGTGTTTAAATGTACACTAGTGTCTAGATATAAATACATGTGTCTGTGTACGTGTGAATGTTTATATCCATGGGTATATTTTGTGTGTATATTTGTGTGTGTATACGTGTGTGTGCGTGCATATGTGTGTGTGTGTGTGTATATATATATATGAGTACATACGAATATATGGTCGTATATATAACGAGGGAGATGGGATATATACTTTTGGCTGAACATTGACACGAATTAACGAGGTACTCACCGCCGTGCAAATTCTGTCGGTCGCAGTGCAAATACCAGGCGCGTAAATGCACCCGGCGAAACCCATCGAGCAAGACTATACGCACACGTAGTACGTTGAGCAGCAGCGTGTACGCGCATCCGCGATCGATTACACGAGCGTATTGATACGCGGTTACATCTCTTCAAAATCACTTCCGTAAACTCCGAAGCTCTCTTTCTCTCTGTGTACTCTTCATGTGCGCCGCCACCGCGGCAGACAAATGGAAACTCGTCTTCCTGCAGGTTGAATCCGAATCCATCTCCTTCTCTCCACTCCACCCTTTTTCTCTCTATGTCTCTTTTCCTCTCTCTCTCTCTCTCTCTCTCTCTCTCTCTCTCTCTCTCTCTCTCTTTCTGTCTGTAAACGTGCGGTAGTTAGCTTTACAGTCCCGGCGTAAAGCTGAATTGCGTCCTCTCTTTCCGCGAGCGACTTGCGCTCGAGCCTTTTACGAGGGCAACTCGAGTTTGGAACTGCCGAGAGCCTCGCGCATCCACGGATTAATGTTGTTGCACCACTCGCGCGCGATTATATGACTCGACAAGAGAGAAAGGGAGGAAAAGAGAGAAAGCCTCGCCTCGGAAGTCTGATTATTAATTTAAATTTGTATACGTTGCACCCCACAAAATCCTTTGAACGCTTGGATGTTGTGAAATGTAATTTCTAATGCGCACATCGCACGTTGAAGTCTTATATATTTAACAGAATGCGGCGAAATATTCTTGGTCGTACTTGTAGAAAAAGCGCGAAGAGAGAGCTAGAGTCGATATTTCAAAAGTGGCGGCTAGCGAGCTAAGCAGGGACCAAAGGCAGCATTCAAATTAGTAAATGTGATTTTCTGAATGTGATGTTTATTTATGCATAATAGCGTACGAAGGAGTAGAGATAGGAAAACGGAGCTTCCGGAAGGTAGAGCAAAGGCTCTTTAGCTATTGAGTTAACAGGTATATCTTCACCGGTACTTCGGTAAACGCTGTAGAGTTTGTCGAGTATCTCGGACGCAAGTAAGAGATCTTCACATTGAAGTGATTGGTTCGAGGGGTTTGTTGCAAGAGATACTCGCAATTCACTTTCAAAGGTTAAGTTTCGTATTGCCGGCACGTAGCATTTCAAGAATGTTTGAATTGTCTGATTCGTGCTACAATGTACCACTCACTGTAATTGCAAATTCTTTGATTTTTTTCTCTCCCCCACAAATTTCCAAGAAAACAAAAATCAAACAAAAATATTTTAATGAAAATTCCCAATGCTATAACAAATTGTTAACGCGACAATTATTCGCCCTTAAAATTTTATTAGAATTTATTAGAGAATCGCAAAAAAAAATATCATTCAACGGACGTGTTCGAATTTAGACGGTAGAATTTTCAAAATAGGTATTTCGATAGCTTTAATACGAAATTAAGCTGAACGAAAATTATGCAATTACGCGTTCTGATATTTAGCATTTAAATTCATAATACATAATCGCATGATTATTCCATTTATGCTGAAAAGCAGAATTCTGCAGCATTCACTAGAAACGAATCGTTTCCATTTATTTGCTTTGATATTCAATTTCATGTAATTATTACTTTTATAATTACTCGTAATTTTATCTATAAATAATAAGTTTTTTATATTTAATTTAAAAATTTGTTTAATACATTTTTTTTTTTTTTTTTTTTACCGACAAAGTTACCCTTTGTTTAAAACAATGTTTAATATTTTCTACAAGTTATAAAAATTTAGCAATTTTAATCAAAGAAGATTTTAGTTGTAGTTATTTTTTAAAAATGTTATTGCTTTTTTCTTTTAGAACATCATAGCTCATGGACCCGGTATGGTCTTCCACGTCGTAAACTTAATCGTGATGGTTCTCATGCCGATGGTGGTTATTCACATAAAGGATTCTGGATTTAGTTTGAGTAAGTACTAACATTTATTATTTCATCATTTTTATACCTATTTTATACAGTAAACTTTTTTTAAAACTCCCAATTATTCACCGCTCACTCAATTATTTAGTTTTTTAAATAGCTTGGAAAAATATCCACTATTTACCACTGAACATTATTATTATTAAGTTTATTGCCGGCAAACATCATTATGTCGGATATTATATAATGATTTATTTTTCAAGTAATTCAAACAATTTAAGTCATTTAATTAATTAAACAGTAGATGCTGGAAGAAAAACTCGGTATAGAGGGCTCTACAATTCGGTGCAAACAATTTTAAAATTAAACCACGCTATCAAAAAAATTAATGTTGACAGCGAATATATACGTAAATATATATATATATATATATATATATATATATATATATATATATATATAAGAGTACAGATACACTAGACAGAAAACTTAGTCGCGCATCGCGCGCCGTTACCACGTATTTATTTTGTCCCGGTACTTTCCGCGTTTTTTTCCAAGTTGTAAAAAGAAAACAATGCCGAGCAAACAGCAGATGTGGAAGGATGTCGAGGCGTTCTTGAATTTTATAAGCTAAACCTAATATACGCGCGCGGACGGAGGTAGATGCCCAGGGGATGAGGTTATTGCCGCTTTTCCGCATGCAAATGTAATTACAATGCTGCATCTCGACGCGATGTACTTCTGGCCGCGAACGCGGAGCCTCGACTTGATCTACTATATTACCGCATCGAGCTCGGCATCGCGCGTTTAAGCTTGGATCCGCCCGGGGAGAAAGAGTAATGTAATGATGAGCTCGGTAATTAATTGAAATATCGGAGTAGCGCTCTTCTCGTATTTATAAAGTGTAACGCGCGTTATTGATTAATGGAGTTTTCAACGAGATTCGTCGAAGCCGATGCGTGTTAATTAAGAAAATTTTTCCGATTGAATCGGTGGCTTTGAGACTAAATGGTTAATCGCCTCGCCGCAAATTTAAAAAATCGATGCATTGTTTATACTTGTCGACGATGCATTATTCTGACGCGCGCTCGGAAATAGTAACTGCATATAATAATCGGATATACGAGAACGATTCTTCTGTGTCGGAAAGCGCGAGCATAAAATTCGGTGACCCGCGAAGCCTTTTTGGCAAATTTGCGTTAAGTGCAGTCGGAAAGGGCAGCTGCAACGAACGCACCGGTGAGCGGTTCGATATTCGTTCTTTGACGATACTTTTAAAGGAATTGGCCTTTATAAAAGAGTCCGCGCAACGTAAAGATTGGCAGTAGTATCGCATCGGTGCATTTACGAGTCGATAGGGAAGCTTCGCTCGCTTTCGTTCTCCGGCTGAAAGAGAGAGAGAGAGAGAGAGAGAGAGAAAGTATCCGTTGAAAAGAGTCGAGCAGCACCGGCGCCGATATTCTTGGCTCGCGTTTTTCACCAGGCGCGAAGCCGGAACGAAGGGGGACTCGTTTTTCGTGCCACGGATCGGTCTCTCCGAGTGCCGGTGCAGCGCCGCCGGCCTCTCGGATCCTGCGAGGGAGAGATCGTAAAAGGGAGCGCTGTTAAGAATAACGCAAACACCTCGTCGCGCTGCAGCGGCTCGTGCATGCGCTTTCAAACGGTAACTACGTGAGGGGAATCGGTGCCGCGCGAGAGCGACGGTTCGAGCTCTCGTCTTGCGGGTGGATTTAGCTTTGCGCGAATTTCCTCGCCGTGATGTCCATCTCAATTATTGTTTTCCTCGTTCTACCAAACCCAGAGGTGCGAAAGCTTGTGCTCCAGGGCAACTAAAGTCTCTGCAAATTTAAAAATCCTAGTGGAAAAAACACAAAAATAGAATTTTGTTACGCGCTCTCAACTATATAAAAGTTGAACAGCAATGACAGAAAAATTACACTTTTACAAATTCTATAAAATTTTTCGATAAAAATGTACGTCCTATCGGTATGAAGTAAAATTTTCGTTATATTTACAGTACAGGGCAAATCCTTTCGTCTTCGTGTATGAGATTCCATATAAATAACCAAATTTTAAAATAAATTTATACCAACGTTTTAAATTTTTTATAGTCAATAATTTGTAAATAATTTTTGTTTTAAAATAAATAATTTTTTACTCGCCTTCGGTCAAATTGTTTATTTTGATAATTTATAAAAAATTCGTTTTACCATAAAATTTATTTGCTTGGTTAGTTTATTGTTTGAAAAGCGCACGAATAATTCTTTTGTAGTTGAGAACAATTACAGAGCCTGTGTTAATAACCGAGATGAAAAATAATAAGAAAAGTTTTAAATATAATGGAAACGAATTTCAAAATAATATTTGAAAATTTGATTAATTAAGTTGTTTAGAAACTTAGCAAAAATAAAATTTACACCTACACACGGTGCCGCGATCACACACGTATGCAGGAACGTTTATTTGGGGACGTTGGAATTTCGGTCGATGAAAGCCGTCCTCGGCTACGTAAAAAGCCGGTTGCGCTTGCAATAAAAAACGAGGAAAAAGTGAGTCGAGTGTTTACCCGCTGCGTTAAGTGCCACTCGGTCTCATATTGTTTTGTGAAAAGTCCTTAGACTCCATTTCGCAGCTCCCAGACGTTGTCGCGCACAAGTGCGCAATCATCGGAGACCCAAGACGAGTCTTTTTTCAATCATTTTCATATTTTCTCAATACCCTGCGAGCAGAATATCGCGTTTTCGTTCGCCCCAGCTGAATACCGAGAATTGGAAAAAAAAAATGAAAATTTTCAATTATTATCCGCGGAGAATATTTTTTTAAATTTTATATATGAAATAAATGTTCTCTTTCGCTTGATCAATGATGCAATATTATTTTATCTTGTTTGTCATATCGACGTATTCGAGAGGGCATTTTTATAGGTTTTATATTATACTTATCAAAAAATGCTATAAAAGATTATATATATATATATATATATATATATATATATATATATATATATATATATATATAGATATTCAAAAATTTTAATTTTTTATTATTGATAAGTAATGTTTGTATTTAATTTTTATAAACAATTTTGAGAGAACCGTACTGTAATTCAGTAAATAAGCGCTATCTAAAAATCATAAAATATATCTGTTCATAAAAATCAAATAAAATCCGTGAAAAATTTATATTTATTGACAAAAATGTAAAATTGTATTAATTGTTATTGACCTTAAATGTCACTGTTATTTACACAGATTTTTTGTCATTTTAAATTATGATGGAATTTAATGATAAGTAAAGTATTAAAATAATATAAAATGATTACTGCATCTCTTGCTGGTTACCAAAATAATACAAGCAAGCGAAAAGTTAAGCATTATTTCAAAGAAAAATTTATAACAACAATGTTATTTTATACAGCATATTCATGCTCGCGAGTAGAAACAAAAGAAAGGTCGAAATTGAAGTTAAATGATATACCGGCGCGGCTCGAATTACGCAAATCCTTCCCCTCGTCTTTCGCTCCGCACAACGCGCGAAATACAATGAACAAGGCGGCCCAAGTTACAGCTTGCGTTTGTAAGCGTAACAAAATTAGGATAGCTATTAAACTTTGTTATAAATTCAGTACGCATCTTTTACTTCGTTAAAAAGGTCATTTTCCCAAGCCTCTCTTTTCCCCTTTTCCTTCTTAATTTATGAGCACATTTTTGGAAGAGCTGCATTCGCATTTGTTACTCGACTGCCCGAACAAAGAGAGGAAGAGAGAAAGGCAAGTTCGTTATTCGGATTATTACATCAGTTAGTATTCCGGCTTGTTTACTCTCACCCGACGCATAGATCTGCGCACCAAGTAAGCCTCCTCTCGTCGTCTTTGTCTCTCACCGAGAGACCAACCTTACTCCTCTTAGATTCGTTGAATTAGCGAGTTGCAGCGATTTGTTATTCAAAATTCGTGCAAAGTCGCGCCTTTACCTCCCCTTTCCTTCTCTCCCTTCCTCGCACCCTTCTCTTTCTCTCTCTCTCTCTCTCTCTCCTTCTCCCCCTCTTCATCAGAGTACACGAGCTTCCGGTTTGGTACGAATGTAATTTCCGGATTCGCGTGAAACCTCCGACGAGTTTTCCTTCTTCCTCCCTTCCTCTCTCTCTCTCTCTCTCTCTCTCTCTTATTCTCTCTCACTCTCTCTCTTATTCTTTCTCTTTCTATTTTACCTTCCATTTTCATCTGTCTTGCCAAAATGAAGAAATAAAAGTTTTTGCTTTAATCGTTTGTTCAGTTAAGAATAATTGTAAAATTTATTGCAATTTTATAATTGTCATTGTAAAAACTTTTTTTTATAAACATTTCTTTTTTTACATTAATAAATATTCATCAATTTAGTCTATAATTTGAAAAGCAGCAATTAAAATAACAAAATTTTCAAAATACCCGTGTAAGAAAAAAGAAGATCGAGATCGTTTCGATATTCAAAGATTTACGATTCGATTTCAGTATGATAAATTTTATGTAGTTGCGCATTGGAACGACTGAACTAACGTGCTGGCGCTAGCCGCCCGCGATTTTCATAAAATGCTAGAAAATTCAGCCCCACGCGTTTGGTTATACAAATACGCGTGTGCATATATACATGTATACACGGTGCTTGCATTTTTATACACGCATATATATATATATATATATATATATATATATATATATATATATATAGAAAGAGGGGGACAGAGAGAGAGAGAGAGAGAGTGAGAGAGAGAGAGTAAACCCCTCGAGAAAGAAGTCAATTTCGCGACTTCTTCGAAAGGGGCGTTGCTCGAAGCGTCGACGAGTTCGGCAGACCGTGAAACGTCGCTCTCTTCTCCTCCTCCCTTTCCTTCTCGGGCTGCTTTTCCACGTGTAGCTTACCTATGCTACCTACCCCATAACGCGTAAAACTTGCGAGAAAGACGCTATGCCTCCGCCGTTTTTCCCAGTCTGTCAATTGCACATTGCATTTGTACGCGGAACTCGTAACATCGTTATCGCTCGGCTGCGTGTGTGGAGACGCCCCCGTGAATTGGTAAAATTACTTTTTCCCCGTTTTACGACTTTCACTTCGTCGACGCGTAGTTATGAGCCTTACACTTTTTAAATAAATTTTCCGCAAAATTTTCCCGTCTACGTTCGGTTATCGGTGTTTCACCCGTCACATCGACGCAACGACCCGAGAACGGTCGTCGTGGACGCGCCAACGTAAAGGAAGCCATATAGCCGCTAGCGGGGGCTCGGCTTTTAATCGAAGTAACGACGGGATAGGCTGGCTCGCTCTGACGTACGGCGCGCGGGACGCGTTTCACGGCAGAGAGGCGTCGAGGCGCACTCGGGAACAATAGTTAGAGTAATCTCGTGTCGCGGCTGCTTTCTCTCCTCCTTATATCCCGGCCGTAATACTCTAAGTCTCGAGCTCTAGGTAGCTCAGAGTAAGAGCGGAAGGCGCACGAGAGAGTACACGTGTACGGGCGAGGGTACCCCAAGAGAGGATACGTATTTGCATACGAAACGACGAGGAAGACGGCGAGGGCGACGAGGACGCTTTGGAATCCAGCCAACCTGTTAGGTTAACTAGCTCTAGCTCGTTGCCGCCGCCGCCACCGTCACCGCTACCACCGTCTTTGCCGCATCCTTCTCTCGGCTCCTCTCCCCGCCGGCTCCCTTCCTCCACCTTTTGACTTTGCTAGTGTGCATACATATATACGAACGGAAGCTACTCCGTTTATACCGGATAATCCGTCTGAAATTAGGCTGGAAAATTGGTTTCTTACCGGTGGGCGTAGGTAGCGGCGGAAAGAAAGGATTCTTGATGCGTGCCAACCTCGTCCGCGTTTCCGCAATTCGCCCGCGGGCCCACGAACCGCGAATTTTGTGCGCGACGCGCCTCGGGATCAAAGGGTGGCGCACGAAGCGCGCGTTTGTTTCGCTTCAACGAGAGCGGAATATTGTCAGTCGGAATATTGCCCCTTTCGCCTTGCCGCCTTTCTGGATATTTTAACTTTCTCCTCGATTCCAATTTTCATTATTTTGCAAGTCTAAAGAAAAGTTTAAAAGCTAATTTTTATACGACGTTCACAGATACATCGAAATTACGTGTACGATGAATGTAATTTACAAAAGACTTTTTACCACAAAAATGTAAAAATAGTAATCAACCAGTTTACATGACCGCTTTTTACAAGGCGTAGTAGACGCTTTGAAATATAATTCAACTAAATAAGTGGCACAATATCATACATTAATTTTGAATATAACTTTATTTAAAAAAGTTAACGAATAACCATTTATCAAAACGTTGTTTAGTAAATTTTTCTTTAATTTTATTAACTTATTTGATTATTTTCTTTTTTTATTTTTTTCTGAAAATTTTTTAAATTTCTATCATTTTTTATTGTCTTTTAGATATGAATGAAGGATAGCGATGAATAAATAAAATATTGCTTTTCTAGCTCGCTTTTATAACGTTTAGATTTTTCTTATAAATGTATTAAAATACATTCATTGGTAAAACTATTCAAATTTTAAAAGAAAGTAAAATCTCAGTTTACCGTGGCTTTCGAACGCTATTCTTTTACCCGCATTGCGCTTGTCATTGCGATCGAAAATTTTATATTTTTTCTGATAAAATATACTAAAAAGTTCGAAAAAAAATTTTGATTTTTATATTGTTTATCGTAAAAATTTTTGAGAAAATTTTTCCGAAACGTGATATTTATGTTCTGCGATAATTCTATTTTATAACCTTGGCTTTTGTCGCACTGAGATTAAACGTGAAATTTACTAAAATTATATGAAAATAGGCTTATGAGTAATAAATAGCACTAGCAATTTGTTAATATTATCGGCAATTATTGACAATACCGCGCCGTCTATTTTAGATATGCGTATATCATTAATATTCACACCCATTTAAATCGAGCTCGGATCCATATCCCGTATAAAATAACTTCCATATCCCCTTTTAATAGCCCATCTTATAGTAATTCAGTGCTTTATGCCGCTCGCAATTAAAACTCTCGTTTACCGAGTCGATCCACCTCGGTTAAATCTGTATCCTTTGAAAATCGCTGAGCTCGCACGCTTATACGCCGCGCGTGCAGATAAAGCCGTCTTAGTATAAAGGGAGAAAAGTCTCGGTTGGTCACCGCCCACTTGCGAGCGGCGATAAAAATATTTAAGACTGCCTTTCGCCGGCAGATTAGTCCCCCGAGGAACGGCTCGATTGCCTCGTTTTAATACGCGATCGGTGTTCCGGGGGTTGACTTCCCTGCCCTTCTTTTCCCGACATATCGGGCCGCCGGCTCGGATACCACCTCGGACTTGCGCGATAAGCTCCAGAAGACGATACTCGAGCGCAAATTCTCCGAATTTCCAAACTGATTCAGCTAGCCAAGAACGGGGAAGTCGGACAGAAGAGGGTCTAGTCTCTCTCTCTCTCTCTCGTGCTCACAGCTCGATCGGAGATCCAAGTTATTTGGCTGCGTTAAACTGCGGCAACGTTTCTAGGAGTTACGACAGCGGCGGCAACTCGCACGAGTGTCGAAATAATATTCGTGGGCTTAGGCATTAGGGGAATTCGTATTTTATTCGTTCGCAAATATTTAATCGACGTTGAACGGAGCCATTAAGCGGGACGCGAAACCTTTGCCAAAGGAAGCTTTGGCTCCTTGCTTTCTTAGTTATAGGTCAAAGCTGTTGCCGAGGAACTACTAACGAGAAGTGACGACGTAACTGATGCGAATTCCATCCTATTATAGTTATGACCTTTTCAAAGGCATATGAATTGTAAGCTCACATACGATTTTTTGTATTTTTTGCAAAAAGATAAACTTTTCTTTATAAAATATCAATTTGTTAAAATCTATGATTTACAATAAAAATGGCAATTTATTTTAAAATGTCATAATTGTTTTAAAAAATTTATTTTCACAACACCTAACTATATGAAGATCTCGTATTTTTTATTGATATCATGCACTAATGTTTAAATGAAAATTTTCAATGCACGATAATACCAAATTCTATTAAGATTTTATAAATAATTTTAATAATTAATAGCAAGACTAATAATGACTTGCGAAACTAAATAATAATCGATGAAAAAATAAGCAGGGATCGCTGATCTCTCGAAAAGCGCGAAGCTCCGACAGAAACTCCAGTTGTCTACGACCATCGATTTGACCTCTCTCCCATTCTCTGTCCCTCGCTTCATCTCTCGCTGTTCTCCAGCGCGAACTAATAATGGCTTCATCGAAACTCGGTCTCTCTTGGCTCGACAAAGCGAAATCAAGCCCGATTATGCGCGACATAAAGTGCGATCGATTCGCCTCCAGTTCGTATCAACACGCGACGGCTCCGGTTACGACGCGGAATTGTGGCAATCTTTTACGCATTCCATTTGCGATACTTTGCCGGCTGGATGAGGGAAAAAGGATTTTGTCACGATATTGTCGGCGAGTCGAGCGGTAAAGGCTCGCCGTCTCTTTGTTCACGGGGCGCGTCGGTGCGCGAGGTTCGACGCGATGCTAACGAGATGGAGATCGATTGTTTTAAGTGGCCTGGGAAGAATGCAAAAATTTGCATTTATATAGCGCTGCTCTTTTTTACTTTAATTACTCTTAGAATTTACTGGATCTCGTTTTCCTTACATTCTTTAGTTTGACTTTTTATGTATTTGCTTTAATTCCACTGTGATAAAAATGACTGCACTTTATTAAATAAAACTAATCAGGGTAATTATTAAATTAACATTATATTCATTATTATTAATTTGTTAATATCATTTACTTCTATTACATAGATTTAAAGTTAATTTCAATGCTCGAATGTTTAATATTTCAAAGTAAATAAATTTAATTAATAATCAGTAAATTTCACATTATTAAATGAATGCGCACATTGTATATCGAGTTGGTTTAATATTCGCGCGCATTTAAACAAATCTAATAATTAATTTTATTATTTGGTCTAAATTTTTTAAAAATACATTTAAATATTTACTTTTATATTTAAATTTAAAACAAAATTTTTCAAACTATTAAATTAAATAATATTCCATAAGTGTTTAATATAATATATAATCATACAGGTATATTAAAAATTTATTATCCGGATGAAAACAAGACCAAAATCAGAATCTGTAGTTAGTAACGTGTCACACTGATAACTAAAACCCTTTTTTTTCCCGTTTTTTCACCGAGCAAACTTACAGATACAAATTTGATCGATTTAAACATTCACAGTCTCCTTCCTTTTGTTATTTGAGGATGATGGGCGCGCTTATAAATATACATGTTCGGCTTGATGCTCTTGTAAAAACGATATTCAACGAGACTAGAGCGCGTCCGCGCACCACACAAGTCGTTCCGAGTAACAACGAGGAGTTGCGAGCTCGCTTCAACAAGAAAACAGCGACGAGTCCGTAACGCGCAAAGAAGGATAAAGGCTGAACGAAAAATATCCACGAGCTGCACGAGCGCGCCACGGCACAGTCTTTTCCGAAATTGAAAGCTACATTCTAACCCCGTTTCTCTTCGATCCGTACATACGTACAATAATGCGCGTCGAATCAGAAGATAAACTTGGAAGAGGCTATATTTATCAATTTGCTGGTTTCGATCAATAGCAGTAGTATCTTGCTTATAATGCTGCTTATTTTTCGAATATCGATATCTCTTCGTTCTTATTGACTCTCTTTCTAAGCCGAATACTTTTTCTATCCGCAGGTAACCATTGCAAGGCATTTACATTGATTATTCAGGTTTATCTATACAAATTAAATATTCCGCAATAAAAAAAAATAAAAAAGATTAAATAAAAAATAAAAAAATTATCAATTTATCGATCAAATTGAATCAAATGTGTCGTTATTAATAAATAATAAGAAATCTAGTAAAAATAAGTGAAGAAAATAAAATATGTAAGAAGCTCGATGAAAATTTTTTAAAGAACAAGCCGTTACGGAATATTCGCAACACAAAAGAGAAGAAACGACGCTGTACATGTAGGACACCGTTTTCGAGAAAGCGGAAGGTGCATAAGTGTACGACTGTCGGAGATAAAAAAAGAGAGAGTTACAATTGTCGCGGATCGTACCGAAAACTAGCAATTCCTCAGTGATGGGCGAAAGAAAGTGTCCGAAGAAATTGAGAAAGTATTTTCACACTGAAACTTTCCGTGTGGGCTTGGGTCATGAAAGAAAGAGAGAGAGAGAGAGAGAGAGAGAGAGTCGATACAATGCGCCCAAGCGATCTTCCAGATCTCCGTTCCCTCGGCGTTCGCTCCCTTCTTTCCCGTTTACACGCGTGAAGTACAAGCGAGTATAAAACACGCGCGCGCGCTCTCGCTCTTTCTCTTTTTATAAATATATATATATATATATATATATATATATGTATACATATATTCTCGAGAAAAGTTCGCTGTTACTTTCGATCAGGGACTCTACCTTGCCACCTATTTTACCCTCCAGCCCCGACTTCTTCTTTCTTTCCTTCGCCACTTTTGCCCGGGTGGGGAAATAATGGATGCAGTGAAAAATTTACACTATAGCTTCAGGAATTTCTTCCGCTTTCTTCCCTCTCTTTTTCTCGTTCTTAAAGCGAGTTGCAATGTTCCCCTGCTTTATTAATGGCAGCGGCAAATGCGAGAATCTGCAGCGCCTCGAGAAGCTGCATTTTGTACGCGAAATCGAGAGAATTTTATGCAAACGATACACGAGCATCTCTCTCTTAGCGGCTACCTTTTTTTTTAATTTATCATCTCTCTTTTTTTTTTTTTTTATTTTTAAAAATTCATATTTTTGTCAAAACTTTCTTAGTATGTTTAATATGGTAGTAGATCTCGAATTTGGATAAACACTCAAAGTTTACTACATTCGAGAAAATGCTTTTTTCTTCGGCACAATTGCTGTCGGTAAATTTTATACGTTTTCTGCGCTTATACCATATATAAGCTCATGGAATAATTTGTAGATAATTAGTTTTCAATAAAATAAACACCGAAATAAGTAAATCATTTGCGAATCCCTCATTATTTATCAAATTTGCAATTCTTGTAACAATGTTTATTCAAATACGTGAAACGTTATTCAGTTTATTATATCAATAATTAAATTAGCATGCAAACTGCTAATCTAAGCAGAAATTAAATTAATTAAATTGATACGTCGCAGATCAAATTGAGAATAAATGTTTTTACCGATACATAATACTTAATCCAATGCTTGGAAATATTTATCGTGCAAAAATATACATTTATTTTCTTTCTTTTGTTTACTTTGCCGCTTTTACACCTCCCTCATATGCAATAAAAAGTAAGAATTCAATCGATCCGTAGGCATTTATTCCGTAGGCAATACAAGGTCGTGCGTTTATTAAAATCTTTCCATTGCGATTACATTACTAATCGACAACGAGCAACCTCTTTTAAAAATTTGATTGCACGCAAAAGCAATAGCGCGGTCAAATTCAAGAGTGGCGACATAAGCAGCAATAAAAAAACTCTTTCATCGTCGAGGTATCAAAAGCGCAGAGGCAAATAAGCCGACGTTTTGATTGGGCTTTCGAAAGTCAGAAGCGGGAACGCGCAACACACTTTTTCGTAAATGAAGAGCCGGACGATAAAATGATAGCGAGCTTTTCTTCCCTCTCTCTCTTTCTCGCTCCGATGTACGAGAGAGGAGTTACGTGTAAGGTAGCTCCCAGGTAGGCGCACATGCCGATACGGTACGGCAAATTCAATCGAATTAAGCCGAGGCCGCAAATCAATTGCTTCGAAATTGGTAAACGCGCTTTCCAATGTCCTCTCCTCTTCCTCGACTCTAAAGCGTTAAACGGATGGATTTCGCTCGCCTCTCCGGTTCTCCTCCTCCCTTTTCCCTCGACGATTCTCTACGCGACGTTCGGCAATCATTATGCTCGCGGTAATATAACATATATCTTCTCTATTGAAAAAGAGTCATACATAGGTCTCTTGAATAGGTATATCAATTCGATGTATTTAATTAAAGTTTAGTTTAGGTACATTTTTTAAACGAATTTTGTAAAAGATAATTTGACAGTGCTACTTGAATTATACGACAAAAAGTTTTCTAATTCTTTCTCGCTCGGGTTACAGAGCAGAGTTACTAAAAGACTGCATGCAAACGACCTTGATTACGTTTTTGCAAGTAAAATTTTGATATCACAAATTCTAATACATTCGTAATATTCTCATATTTACGCGAAACCGCCGAATGCGTACTTTTCGTGTAAAAAATTTTCGTATTATATAAGCTCCCTTTTATATATATATATAAAAGACTAGGCCTCATAGCAAAAAGTGCTTTGTAAATAGCCATCGATATAAGTGAATCTACCGGTAAAATGGCGAACGTACAAAGTGCGCGCACAAGCGATTAATCTTGGATAATTAAATAGAGAAACGTCTGTAGCGTCTTTCTCGTTTCCGGAACCGATTCCCCACTGATCTCGCGGCTCGGTTTTAATTGGAATCGTCAACGATTACGAGCAGTGATCTCGCATCAATAAACGATTAGGTTGTTCGTTACACTCGTACTTACATATACGCGTACGTGTGCGCGACACAGAGAACGCGGCGCGCTATTCTACCCCTACCCTAGGAGTAACGAGAAATTTCGCGGCACGCGAGCTGTACGAGCACGCGTATCTAGAAAATTATGATTTGTATCGCTGTTCTTTCCCTCGTGGGTCGTTGGAGACGTGGCCTTCATGCACGGTGCACACGCGCGTCCATTGTCGCAATTTTATGCAGCGAGGATCGGAGGAATGAAAGAGAGGAGATGGAAGCGAGGATATGGAAGCTCGCGCAACGAATAATGCATTATTCTATTAAAGAGAACGTGCAGTATTCGCGCAAAGTATCTATCTATTCATGTCCATTGTGCCGAGTCCAGTTATGCACGCGCTCTTGAAATTGAACGCGAGCGCATTGTCGCGCGGGCCAGTAGATGCATTGTGTAAATATTTTAAAGGACGCGCGAGCTCGATGAATTAATGTACGCGACAGTAGCTTTGCTTTAATAAACCTACTGCTGTCGAAAACTTTGTAAAAATGACAATGTGTTGTTCAGAAATCCATGCGTAAAACTGCGCGTTTCTTTTTTGGAAATATCTATGAAAAATTCGGCAACGATGCTGCAGATTTTTAACAAAAGCACCCGATGTAAGACAAATCGTGTACGATTTAAAGGTGAAATTTTAATTTTTGTCTCTTTATTGTATTCATTATTTATTAATAGAATTTTCTTGCCGCATTTTGTTTCAGTTGGCGCAATGTACGTGTGCATGCTCTACGCCATTCTCTTCCTCAAGCTGTGGTCGTACGTGCAGGTGAACATGTGGTGTCGACTCAGCGTCAAGAGCAAAAACGCGTCGCAAGGCAGAATGCGCAGGCAGTCCTTCAGCTTTACTGATTTGCATTGTAAGTATTTTAACCTTTATGTAAAAATTTTATGTAATTTTCTTTGGTCTTTTATTTTGAAAAAAAAAAGAAAAAAAAAAAAAGAAACAAATACGTATATACAATGATAAACTAGAGCTTTTGTGATATTATTGGAAATGCGAGGATCAATGCAGGTATCAACAGTACAAGTAAATTTACAAGATAATGTATTCTTGGATACTTCTTAAATTTTCATTATTTTTGAAGTTAATACAACACGCACCTCGAAAAGTTACTTACGGCAGCTTTAAATAGGCAATTTGCAGGCAATGCTGCAGTTTAAAATCATACGAAGAAGCTGGTTTCATAAATAAGTTCATAAATAAGTCGGCTCGTTGCCGAGCATTCGCTGCGATAATTTCACGATACGACATGCGACGACTTGTCTTCTTTACTTCGCAATAAGAATTATCTCGTTGACAATTAAGTAAAATACATTTTTTCATTAAAAAACAAGAATAGTTTTAATTTCAGCTGCGCGCATATACCTATAATCGTGGCATTCATGATGAACTGCTATTTATATAAAAAGCAGCGTTTTGTTGACGAATAAAATGCGATGCGAATAATGCAGTACGCGGTTCTAAAAAAAAAAAATGCAACAACAGAGACAGGAATAGCAACCGTAGTTCGATTGAAGATAGAACGCGCGCAAAGCGCCGGCGTAGGTTCGTGAAGCAGCAGAGGTAGGATATATTATAGCGATGAGGGCGAACAGAGAGAACGCATATGGCTCCCGCGGCCAGATAATTTCCAGCCAATTTAAATACCGATCTGGCTCACCTCCATTTCCGAATATTGAGCTAGAGAGGTATCGATTATTCAAACCGCGCTAAAGTCAAATCACCGGTCGACCTTATAACTGATGAACTAGCTCACTCACTCGCTCGCTCGCTCGCCCGCTCAACCGTTCGTTGGTTCGTATCTACATTATTGACTTCCCTAAATTCTAGCCCATTTTTCATATTTGCAGTATATGCAAATGTTTCATTTTCATAATGCATCGCATATCGTAATTTTTTGCCTCGCCTCATTTATTCAATTGATCGTATCGGTTGTAGCCATTTCTACGACCTGACGTTTACTACATCGATGCCTTTGTAGTAGAATGCAGCTAAGAAAAATTTATATTGAAAAATGACAAATAGCCCAGCATAACAGAAATTTAATATTTTATATAAATTTGTAAGTTTATAAATTCGTGAATCTATATATAGCCAGATTGTGTAAAACGGCTTGAAGAGGCGAGTATGAAATACGATTGCAAAAGAGGAGAAGAAAAAGAGCGCAATGACTCTTTCGTGAGCTCGACTGATTATATTTCCATAAAGCAACTACTGTATACAAATAGAGAGAAGGAGAGCCAGAGAGAGAGAGAGAGAAAGAGAGACTGGCGCGCGGTCGAATGCTCAATTTCTCTTCCTCGTTCTGGCTTCCTCTCTTTTTTTCCTCTTTTTCTTTCCCTGTCTTTCCCTTTCCTTTCGCTTGCAAATTTCAATAAGCAATTTCGCGTAATATCACCTCTTTCCGGAAGACGCTCTTGCAAAAGTTGGGCGTCGGAACGGACATGAAGGCATTGAGCAGAAATAAAGCGCCGAGCGCCGGAGAAAAAGAGAGGTCGCCGGCGAAGGGAGAAAACATCGAGTCGCGTCGGCCGCTGGTCGTTAAGCCGAGTAGTATCATAAGGCAAGCCGTGACGGCTTGCGTGCCACCCGACCATTCGGACCAATGAGTTTCTCAAAATCCCGTCTCCCAGCTGCCTTCTTTCCTCCCGCTCACTGTTTTACTTCCTTGCCAAATTTTCGTGCACTCAACCGCCGCATTCTCCCCTAATCATATGAAATCTTTTTTGCTTTATAACTTGATTCGTCAGTGCCGAGCGCTGAATCCCTTTTTCTCCGACTTTTTCTCCGTCATCTCGTAATTTATTTGCGTTTCGGCTTTGTTTCTTGCCTTTTTTCTTAATAAAAATCTATATCTGGCCCGCAATACCTATTTTGATCCTCACAGACATTCATATAATTGACTCGGCTAAATTGACGACGCAGATAGTTAAATGATTTAATATTTGGAGAAAAATGAAAATAAGCATTTTCCTAATGTTTAAGGCGCGCAAACGGGCTTTGTTGATTAAGTGCCAAAAGCATACTTTCGCTTCTTGTATGATGCCTACTTGCCAGATAACGTTTAATGCAGACCTGCAACAGCGCGCTTGCGCTATTCCAAAGACTCCCCGCTTTCAAAAGGTAGCCATTTGAAATTTCTGAGCCCTTTGCGATAGCACTTTGGCTGTGCAGTAACCATAGTAAAAGCGACGATTGCTCAATCGCTATAACTTATCACAAATGTTATCATTTATGAAAATTTTAAGATTAAAATAATTCCAAAGTCATCGTTGAAAAAGATCTTGTGCTCTTCGTTCCTTGAAATGCTTTCTCTGATTCATGCGATTTATCTGGCATTCCGTAAGATATGCTTTTTAGTGCACGTCAATTTTGGAGATTCAAGCCATCTTTGCAAACCGTCAACAGCACTCAGGCCAACTCTTTTCTATCTCTTTCCTATGCCTTCGTCATCCTGTGATCAAATATACCCCACATTGAAGCATCTTCTTTTTTCATCTACAGTATCAGTTCGTCCTTCATTAAATTTAAATTTTATTTAAAAATTTATTCAAACCCTGATGAAAATGAGAATTTTTCATCGTCGCGGTGCATTAGTTATGAAAAGCTATATCGTTATCTATAATTTCTTTAGAATTATATTGTAAAAATAATAAGCGGCTTATACAATATATACGAAAATGGACTCATGGTTATTATCGATAGCAAGGGCAAAGTTTTGCCTTTTAAGTCTTAAAGTTTCATTAAGAGAAAGTGTTTCTTTAAGAATTGAATTTACAATGAAAATCGATTCGTATTGTTGTCTTTATAATTCTCTTACAACGTTAAAGAAATTTCATTGCAATAAATGTTTTAGTTTACAAAAGAGGCTGTTAAAAATTAATTTTTCTTGCTTTCGTTTGTCGAATAACAAATAAACATTCGAAATTGAATAGCGATCGCGTTTGCTCAAAGACGATTTGAAAATAAAAGAAAGCAATGATTGGGTTCGCAAACTTAGATGAGTTGCGCCCGCTGCTCTCTATATACATACACACTTACGTAGGTGTATGTACCGCCTGGTACCGCCGAGGCGAAGGCAGAAATGGCAATTTCCGTGCGCGCGGGGGAGTCTCGCGAGGCCGCGGGGCGCGTGGCGGCACCGCTCCCTCGCGGATTTTATGCACGAGCGTCGCCGCGGCCCTTGCCGCGTTCCTTTTTCCTTCGTGCATCCACTCGATCTGCTCTCTCGCTCCGGGAAAAGAGAGACGAATGCGAATTCCAAACCTCCACCGCTTCAACTTGCCGTAAAGCCGCTGAAAAATGTGTCGTATACCAAAAACTTACTCCTTTCCCTGCATCTTGATGTGCACGAAACAATATTATGTAGGAGGATTGCTTTCCTTGTTCCTTCCGTTCTTTTTTCCCTTACTTACTGCATTTTTACTCTTATTTTACAAAGACCGCGCTCGCGCGCGCGCGCGAGATTAAATGAAATATACGGCACATGTGCGGCTGGATGTAAGTACATACGTTCTTCCATCTTATGATATGAAAATCACGTCAAAGATTTTTGACTGCGTTTACTCGTAAAATATTATTCGAAAAGAAATTTATTCTTCTTTTGTACTCTTCCGAACGAACGGTAAGCTCACCTATCACCTTTCTCGTTTGTTTGTGTGCGTAAAATTGGTTTTGGTAAAATTTCGGTAAAATGGCTTAAGAACGAATAATTTTTACCGGGAACCAATCGCTAGAGTCAAAAAGTCAAAAAGATTTTTCGTTCTTTCATTTTTCGTTAATAATTAACATTATGTTACTAAAATTAAATGTTTCTTAATCGACATATTTTTTTACAAATAATAATCAGTGTTTCGTTAATTTCACCACTTTCTTAGTTAATATAATAGCGTAAAAGTTACTTTTTCTCGCGAAACTTGTTTGCGAACAGTTACACTTAAAATATAAATAGGATATGTTAGTGAGTATAAAGTTTAACAGTAGTCCCATAAAGTAGCGATTCTTGAAAAACGTTTTCGGAAATCTAAACTTTGAAAAAGAGGAAAAAAGCAGCATTCGAATGCGCGCCTCTTCGCGTCTACTTTTGATTCAAAAGCTGAAAATAGAAGACGGAAAAAAGCGCAAAAAAGAAGAATAGTCTCTTGGGAAAGAAAAAAGGGAAGTCAGGCGCGGTAGCAATTCACCGGTGGCGGAATTATTTCTCTTTTTCCACCTCCTCTATCTCCAGCTTTCTCGCCTTCTTTTCTTTTTTTTCTTTTTCAATCACGCTCGGGAACTCGTAGTCGTCGCGTCGCCCAACGTAATTCCGCCTTTGTGCCAGAAGATACCTCGGTACTTAGAGCTCCTCCTGCTCATATATCTCGAAATGAGCGCTCGCCTCGTTCGCACAGAAAGACGAGATGGAACGAGCCGGAGGAGCGGAAAGTGGGAGACGACGGGCAAGAGACGGAGATGAAAAGAGAGAGTAAGAAATTTGTCCTCCTCGTCCTCCTCCTTGTCGTCGTCGTTGTCGTTGAGAAGAGGGAAAAGAGAAGGGAGGTGGAAAGGGAACAAATTAACTGTGACACGCACAATGAGCTTTCTGTTAAAACGATTGCCGGCAATCTTTGTCTCTCACTTGGTCGCTTCTCGCTGAAAAGCGAGTCGGAGAGATGAAGTAAAATGGTTTGCCCGATCCCTTTGCCATCTACTGCCGACTTGTTTCACTTCGGATTTAAATACTATATACTCGTTTGTCCAAGCAATCAGCTTTACGAAGGAATTTAAATTGAACAGAGTATGATGTTTGTCCCACTTGTGGTAATTATTATCATTTTTACGAGCTTTGTGTTAAAAGCAAATGTTATGTGAAATGTGAATTTGTCGATTATTCGGTAAATGCTGGGTATTTACTAACGTTAGAATTTGTCATTTTGGACAAAATTAGAAAGAAATTTCAACTTATTTATCATTCAAAATCTTAAAGAATAAACTTTCTTTTTATCAGCTATTATTATTGATTTTTAAAATTTATATAACAATGTTTTTTAGTCCTTAATAAAGTAAAATTAGTTTTTATTGATTTTATCATTTACCAGAAATATAAACCGATTTAGAAATGATAAAATTTTTGTTTGCTATCCATTGACAGACGATTATATTTCGAAAACGTCAAAATCATCGGATGTAAGTGCAAACAATACGACGAGCTTGAGTAATTTTAGTCCTTCCTAAATATTCTATCTACTTCTCTATTTGTACTCCATAATATAATAATAATGATTTAAGGTTAGAATAAATAAATGAAACTCTCAAATAGGAATAAGCAAACGGAAAGAAAAATACAGTGCATCAAAGGAGGTGAAAGTTTTAATTAAAGTTAGTAAATAACGTACGCGTCGACTAGTGCTTTGCTTCTTTTCACAATATATACATTGAAGTATCACGAGAAAAGCATTAGAGCGAAGAGATACTGAAAGCTATCGAGCTGCCGAAAAGCAAGAAGAAAAGAGAGAGAGTTTTAGGAGTAGTAGTTGAGAAAATTTCATTTAGACGAATTCTTTGCGTCTTATTACGCTTTTTGGCTATATCCACTCACACCGGACGAGGAAAAGAAGAAGAAGATAAAGAAGACGATGAAATCGAAGCTCGCCAAACTCTCTGGGAAGAGAGAAGCGGCACATCGGTCAATCTTCATCGACAATCGCCGACATGGACTTGTCTTACATAAGTGCTCTCTTTCTCCCCTTCGCTTTTTCACACCATATCGACTCAACGGACACTCTTTACCCTCCCGCTTTTTTTCTTCTCTTTCCTTTTTCATCCATCCCTTGTTTTATCGATATCCATCCGCCGCAGAATTTGAACTTAAGAGGCTTACACACGCGTCGACTCGCAAATTGGATTACTGCAAAAATTCGGTTAATCGAAAGAGTAGCTGAATACATTCACTAGGTTGGAATATTTTAAAGAGGGAACAGTTAAATCCATTAGCTCCTAACTTGAGCTACAAGTCTTCCTGTATATATAAATTTTTTGAATATTAATTAATTGCCGTTACGATCGATTTCCGTTTCAAAATAAAAGTGCAAGCGAAGAGAAGATCGAAGTTGATGCGTTTCGCGCTTTGACGCGCGTTCACGGGGATTATCCCCTCGAGAGGGAGACAATTACGCGTGTCGATTGTCTGCGTGAATACAATGCTGCGAGGAGAAAAAAGTGCGCGTGTCAATTGATGTAACGAAACGGCGGCTCAACGTTGCCATTACGTTTCCCTGCAGCCCTACGAGAAATAACGGGGACAGGAGGACGAATTTGTTCGCCTGCTAATTAATTAAACTGTTGGTATATACGTATAAAGAAACCAAGTAAGAGAGAGAGAGAGAGAGGGGGGGGGGGTGTTAAAAAAAAGAAGGCAATCAATTAAACCCACACTAAAGTTTTCTCCGCTCTTCTTCTCAATGGCGAGCTGCTGCATGCGCTCGTATTAGAGCGCAAATTTTTTAAGAGAGAAAATCAGGCGTTTTATTTGATCGCCGCTCGCGATAAAATTTCAAAAAGAAATGCACAATGTGTACGTGTGATAATTAAAGCAAATAAATCCGTTGCGTTACGATTCATCCCAAATATTTTAAGAAGCGAATATCAGAGTTAAAATTTAACGATTGATAAGTTGACGATGAAAAGAAGTAAAATACGTAAATAAATAAATAAAAAAGTTAAAAAATAAAATACGTGACGTAAAAAATATTCGAAAAATTTCAATAGGAGCTAAGAGGGAGAGGGAGAGGAAGAAGGTGAGAGATAGCGAGTAAACAAATCGCGTCAATAGTAATGAAAAAAATGGAGGACGGCAGGTGGCTCTAACCTGTCGGCTCTGTCTGCGTAAAGTCGCGGGGGCGCGCGGCGCTTGATATTTCAACTAGGAATGCAGTCGCGTGTGTGCATCTCTATGTATACTGTATGCCGTGTTGGTCTATTCATCTCTTTCTTCTCTGTTTTCACAGCTGCGGACGTGAAACAAAACGGTTGCGACTCCGATGAAACGAGACACGAGATAGACGGCGGCGGCAAAGCTCTAGTGCAATATCCGGACAACCTGAATCTGTCCGACCTCTACTACTACATTCTGGCGCCGACGCTCTGCTATGAATTAAACTTTCCCAGGACGCAAAGGATACGAAAAAGGTGTGTTTTTCTTTTTTCTCCGTTTCTCTTGTCGTTTAATAGTGTATTTTTAATTATAGTAAAGTTGGCCTGACGTTGAAGCAACGAGAACAGGAGAGAAATTTTTAGCTTTTTCTTTCTTGCGACTTTTTACTTTCCTTTTCTCAACTAATCGCTTTTTTGATAATTTTGCTTAGCATGAATATTAATTAAAGTACTATGAACCTTTTTGAAATCCTTTGAAAAACGTACATCTATTATTTATAATTAATTAAGCATTTCTATTATTTAGCCTATTTCGTGCTTGCTTTATTAAACTTTCGTTTAATTTCGTTTCGTAAAGTTGATTATTACTTTTTAAACTTTATTTTTCAAATTAAAAGGTTTAATTTTCATTATAAAGCAATTTTGTTATGCGATTAGTTTTCTTACTTCTTTTTACACTTTTTTTTTTAAATTATGAATAAATGTTTTTTTTAATTTATATTTTATAAAAAATAATAAAAAAAATAACAGTACAGAGCAAGATAAGAAACCGCGTCGATTGCGTCAGTTCTATAGACCGCCTGGCAAATTCTCTAGTCGTCCTTTTACCTCGCGGTTAAAAGGATATTGCGGCTAGACCGTTACGAAATGGAGGAGGCGAGGGTGCGTGCTCGTAAAATTAGATCAAAGTGGGCCATTGTTGAGAAAATAGGAATAACGGAGAGTCGAGAGGTGATGTATTCTTAGCCGCGCTTCCGCTTCGTTTCGAGCCGCTCTTATACTTCCGGCTGTTTCGGCTGCATCGCGCACCACCCACCGGCTTTGTTGTTCGAGTTTGTTCGACTGGTCGTGTCCGAGGCATCGAACGAGCAGCCCGTGCCCCGTGAAATTTCGTGGACGCGCGCCGCTGCGCTCGCGCGGGAACGCATCTCCGCGCCGATGAATTCCTCCCGATGTAATTTATAATGCTCCTCCCTCCACTCCGTCCTTTAAGCCATCGTCTCCCGGCTCTCGCTCTGTCCCCGCTGCTGGCTGCACCCCTCTCTCCGCGGCTCGGTGTACATAAGGGACAGCCTAGCGGGGAAGATAAATTCTCCTTTTTATCGCAATGAAACACGCGGCTGCGTCTGCACGGGCGACTCTCGCGAAATCTTGAAAGCACCGCTTGTAACTGTGTAGCCGAGCGCGAGTGTTTCCTTCCTCCTCCTTCTATATCTCCGTCTTTATTTCCGTCTCGGCCTCGGGCATATATAAATTATTGTCGAGAATCTCGCCGAGGGGAAGGGAGAATCTTTATCCGCAATAAGTTTCACGTTGAGTAGAAATAAATTTTAGTGGAGGGAAAATTATGCGATTTTATGATGGCGATACTTTCGCCGCGCGTTCCCTGAGATCGTTCCCTTGCTCTACTTGGCTTGCTCTACTTTTTTATAAATTTTGTTACCTTGCCTACTTTCTGCAGGTTTTTAATCAAGCGGATCTTGGAGGTTGTCGTGGGATGTCAAGTTGTGATGTCGCTCTTCCAGCAGTGGATGGTTCCTTCCGTAAAAAATTCTCTCATACCCTTCAGTGTAAGTAAACCTCTACGTTATACCTACATTTTCTTTTAGCAATCGAATTTTATGTTTTTTATTTTCTAAAAGAAAAATAATAATAATAATAATAAAATATATATACATATATAAAACGTATATGTGTAATCCTTTGATTTATATAATGTATAAAACATAAAAACGTATGTGATAAAGTTATTTAGGAAACTCGAATTGTTTGGGAAAAAAATATTTTTCTCATGTATAACAGGATTATGAGTAACTGTGAAAGTAAACGTAATATATAAGGATAATCTCCGTTGCAATCGCCATCATAAAGAAGGGAGCGAAGAAAAGCTAAAGAATCCATAAGTAAAAGAAAGCTCAAACACGTCACGTGTAAAAAACTATTATTTTACGATTACCGAGTTTGTAATTAATTTTTTCCTTACTATATTCTCGATATTAAGAGTTATCGTATGCAAATAACTATTTTTTTCTTTATTTTTCGAATAAAATAATGAAAATTCACGTAGGACAAATACTTTAACCACGCTTTCAATGTTTCTCTAATTAAATTTCATATTTTTTTTTTTTAAATATCGATACTCTATAAAATTTCTTATTATAATTATCAAATATCAATAGATAGCCAGAAATAGGTGAAATAGGCAATATTCGTCAAAAACTAGTTCGAATAAAAAAAATTAATGAATATAATACGTTATTACTAAAATTTATTTGGCTTTTTAAGAGTAATAATAAATATTTAAATTTAATTGGTATGATAATTAAAATTTATTATAAAATAATTTATTAATGATATTTGAAATTTACGATGTTATTGAAAAAAAAAAAAAATTATTTTGTGCGCGAAAAATATGAGCGAGGAAGTTGAACGCGCATAGATGCTACGTCATTCACGATTGCGCGGCAGTTATAAATAAAAGCTATAAGGAACAAATGAAAAGGAGTCCGCGCGCGAAATACTCAAGAAATTCACGTTCAAGTAGATCAACTCCGTCGAGCGACGCGAGGCGACAAATCGAAGCCATCATCAATCTTTCCCGTTAATGGTCGTAGACTTGTATCTGGATACGCTCGTCGCTTGAACATATATACTCGCACATAACACACAATAGAGCTCGCACGCCTTCTCCCGCTCTGTATTTTGCAAGCGCGAGAGGGGAAAAAGCGAACAAGATAAAGGAAAGAGAGAGAGAAAGAGAGAGAGAGAAGGGGGGGGGAGGGTAACTCAACAGCGACGCGCGCTTTTCGCTTCTCATGCGCAGCGCGCACGTAATAACGCCTTGCTGCTCGGGCTCGGCAGCTCCACACGAACAAGTTCCGCGCGTACGTGCGTTATGTTGTTGAGCCATCAGTTCTCATCTCGGGGTCTATTAAAGCTTCTCCCTGTGCCTTTCTCTCAGGACTCCTCGCACATCTTATCGTGAGCCGCCTCTTTCTTCGCCATATTCTCTCGCTTCCCTCCTTTATTTCCCAGTTTAATTAGTATTGTATACAATAATTATTGTATCATATGTGGCCACTAATCTTTCGGCTACCTCGGGTTTACACGCGATAATGAATTAAATTTTTATAACAATGAAAATAAAATGTTTCCGTTTTTTTTTTATTTATTCGGAATTGGCGATGCAATAATTCAAATTATTATTAATGACGTAACGCAATCGAATAATAGAAAAACAATCATTGAGTATTCTACAACGGCTTAATTAGAAACAAATATTTTCAATATTCGTTCAATATCGAAGCACACTCGTAAAAACATCAAAGGAAACTCGTTCGTCTCATGAATTTTTGAAATTTTTATTCATGAATACTTGTATATATGTAACAACAATGTATGTTATGTAGTTAAACAACAACAATAAGAAAAAAAAAAAAAATGAGAAAAATAAAGTGAACAGTAAAATATGAAGAATAATTCGTCAGAACACAAAAACTCATTTTTCGTAGGCTAGGATTGCTCATTCCTACGTTCAGAGAGAGAGAGAGAGAGAGAGCAGATTCGTACGCAGAAAAAAATGATGACAAACTACTCTTTTATTTATTCACTCCGTGGAATTTAATCATCTTCCTGTCGTTTTTGGTAGTAAATGAGACATCCCCTTCTCAAACGAACGAATATATTTTCATCCTATTTATTTTATCAAAGCACTACAGAGTCACTAATTAAATTTATTTGTATCGCGAATAGTTATTCAAGCCGTTGTAATCTTTTCTACGAGCTAAAAAATGATGAAAAAACTGCAACTTTTTAAAAATAATAAATTTGTTTCATAAATATTTTTACATTCGCATTCATTCTCTAAGTTACAAATGAAAAAGAGCGGATGAGAATCTCAAGTTAGGAAACTACATGATACAAGCCGATGATAAAGTATATAAAAGTGCTATCCGCTAATGAACTTTTTTTTTCGAACTTTGCAGCCGCAAGGAGGCAATCAGCGAAACAAACGCCGCTATAAAAAAGGCTAAGCGCGTAGAACTGCAAACGATTTGCCGTGCGACGATACACAGCTAAACCCTCTTCCTTCTCCACCTCCTCCTCCTCCTCTCGGCGTCGAGGCAATCCACTTTCCGTGGCCGTTGCGACTCGTCGCGAGTCTACTACTCAAGCCGACTTTGCGCAATTTATCTATCCATCTATATATATACATGTATTTACGAGTACATGTACGGGGCCGTAGCACAATGCGCCGAACGCATCGAGCCGTAAATACTTAATAATTCGAAGGGACGGGGATAGCATAGTTGGGCATGGATGGGGTCGGCCTAATCGCAAATGCGCGAGCGCTCGAAAGTTTTGCTTCCCGCGACAACTCCATTACATTCCCACTTTGCAAGTGCCCAACAAGTCGTAACGAGCTCTGTCTCTCGTTCGCGCCCGCCCGGCAAATGCCAAACCGCACCGTTATTTTCTCTGATGACTTGCGAAAACGTCTTCTTCCGAAGAGAACGTTAGTTTGAATTTGATGGATTTTGAGTAATGTATTTGCTTCCGCGACGTAACCTTTACTACATATATAGATGTAATTTACAAGCCCCCCTCTCTCCCCGTAAATAATAACACAAAGTTGATTAAAGTAAATTTCGCAAGCTACGGTAAATTGCAATTGTGCCTGGAATAATAGTCGTAATAATAGCTTTCATCTTTGTCAAGAAACAATATTACCGCTTATAATATTTCCCACATAATCGATCAAATTATCCTAAATTAAATGAAACGTCGATGATTCGCACACAATCGATCAAAATGTGAAATACCGACCATTAATAATCTACATTTATATGAATTTATCATTTCGATTTTTTGATCTTTTCTCTTACTACGAATGGAGCTTATTCGACCTCGATGCTTTTCGCATTTGAGATGACATCGTCGACTCTATGATGGAAATAGTTGACTCTTTTTTGTACAATCTTATACTCTCTTTTTTTCACGGAAGCATATTCATTTTTTTATGGAAAAATGCTAAGCATTTTCGAGGTTAAAAAAAAAAGCTCACGCGTAAATATTAAAGACTGGGCTAGAAAACTAAACAGTTATGGCCTACATTTTCCTCGATATTTTCATGTTGTCCCATAGCGTTTTGCTTTAAGATAGAATGGGCGATCAGGTCCTATGGTAAAGGGAGTCAAAGCACCGGGCTTATCATTTTCACGAGCAGAAGCCGTCTTCGCCGTTGCAGTTCCCTCGAGAAAAGGAAAGACAGAGAGAGAGAGAGAGAGAGAGAGAGAGAGAGAGAGAGAGAGAGAGAGTAAGAGAGATAAAGAGAGAGAGAGAGAGAGAGCAAAAGGAAGAAAGAGAGAGGGACGGAGTAAGTCGATCGTTTTAGGGATTTTAGAGAAACTACGTCGACGGTGCGTCTGCTCGTATATACATCGAGTCGCAAAGGCAAGCCGTTGACTGCGAAACGGATGAAATACCGGCATCGATTTTCGATCGAGTGGGCTACTTATAATTTTCTCTCTTTTCCTCTTTTTGATCCAACTCGTCCCTTCTCTTCGGCTCTCGCGGTTTCTCTCGAAATGGCTGTCCTACTATTAAACTGTCTCGAATGCTACTTTAGATCACTCCGGAATACCCTGATTTTATCATTTTGATATTGAAAAGCATTCGACGACGCTTAAAAGAAAATTATATATATATATATATATATATATATACACATATATTTTAATAATATTGCGAAATTATAAATTTAAAAAAGTTTTAAAGGCGTTGGTATCCATGGAAAAGTCTCGAGTAAGACGTTAACAAAGTAATTTTGTAGCGTCACCGGCCGCCGGCAAGACGAGGTACGGAGTAAAGGAAAGAGGAAAAAACGTAAAAGAGATAGAAGTAGCAGCGGGTGGTGCCGAGGCACGCGGCGTTCTCGCGCGTGTGACCAGTTTTATTATGAGCTGCTGCAGAAGGAGAGCAAAGGAGCCGTCGTCGCGTCTTCTTTTTCATCGCATTCCCGACGTTATACTCGCTCGCGGTGGTATTATATGGCGAAGGAATTCGGACCGCTCCATCGGGCGATGTTCTTAAATTTCATTCTCGACGTCCTTCTCGCGGCGGGCTGATCTACCGCCGTTTTCTCGCCTCGACGGAAAGCTACGTTATAAAATGCGGCAATACTCGCGCGCGCGGCGCCCCGCGTGTTTGAGCGACTGGCGCGACAACCTACTTGAATTCATAATGAGCGCCTGTGGTAAGAGAATTTTTTATCATCCCGCGGGACTCGTGCCGATGCACTTTTACACGCCCGAGCCTGAATTAACGGAAGAAATTACGCGAATGTTTCGAACGATTCGCCTACTCGACGTAATTATTTTCCTATCTCCGGGGCTAAGCGCTATCGCAATTCGAATAACTTGAAAACTCAAATACTTTATCGGCGGTCATCTAATTACATTTGATCTTTTTAAATAAATAAAATTTTCAGTTGTATTTATGAACATTACATTTCAAATATCATTTTGGAGAATGAAAATTTTATAAACTTTGACATTCTAAAAATATTTAGAATAAAGTATCGCTATTGCATTACTTATTTCACTGATATACCTCTTAACTTTGCTTGTAAAGTAATTTAATAAAACTAAAAACAGATATAAAATCTTTATGATTTTCCAAGTTAATATATTGAGGTTTATAACAAAATGAAACTTTTTCAATTGCATAATAATTATTTAAATTATATTTTGCAAGAATCTTTTTCAGGTTGATTAATGTTATTCAATACCCAAAAATATGCCCTTTATATAATATTATTTTAAACATTTAATATTCATAATTTTAGTAAATTAACACAAAACAAGTTCTTTCGAACTTTATTTTTCGAATTAAAATCCTGTATAAAAATTTGTATATTTAATTAATTACTTCGAATGTAACAATGAAAAGTAAATAAAAACATTTATTTAATATTATAAACATTTTATCTTAAAAGGAAGACTGCGTTGGAAAGTTACAAGCAATAAGTAAAATAAAGCAAACATATCAGTGGGAAATTCTACTTTCCGCGCCGAAAAATTTCTAATCTCGAATTCTCGGAGGAAAAAAAAAGTAGGAAGCGATAGTGGGGGTTGCGAAGAAGAAAAAGGGAGCGCGCATTCTTTCGTCGTTTTTGCGATAAGTGCAAAATTCGGTTGCTCGCGAATTAGAGCGTACGTGAAAGAGTTATCTACATAGTCCTTGGCGAGAAAAATTCCGTATCACGAAAAGCTTTCTGTGCGGCATCATCCGCACGGCGACGAGCCACCAGAAATTCTCTCCTATGAAGTAGACTCTGATCAGCTCCTTCTATCTCATTCTCTCTCACTCTTTCGCTATATAGTTGTTCTCTCCGATTTTGCAGTTCAGCGGTACAGGTACATATAGATATAAAAACATATATACATTTACTATTCGGAAGTCTGAGGCTTTTGAAAGGGTGCACTTAAAGGCCCGCGGAACGAAGTGGTTGACAGGAAAATTGATATTTCCGCAAAGTGGGGGCGCTCGCGTTTATTCCAATTCGACGATCGAATCAAAATTTCAAGAGGCTGTGACTAGTAACAAAGTACGAGTCGAGCTCTAGACTGTCAATAAATCATCAAACCATTCGAATACTAATCCTTACGAGAATCTATTTAAATTGTTTACTTTTAATCACGGCTTTAAAGAAGATACTTTATTGATTTATTGCTCGATGATCGATCGTGAATTCACTCAACTACACTTTTATATAAACTTATATGTATGTATATATACTAGTATATGTGTGTGTGTTTGTTAAAAATTATTAAATTATCATTACTTTATATAAAGTAGTTTTTTCAAAAATTTCCTTCAAGTTTTGTCATAAATAAAGAGTTTGGCTCTCGATATACTAGTCAATGATTTTAACTGTGTATATTTTCGTATAAAGTTTTCAAAAACAAAAAAATTGTTCGCTATTAAATATAAAAAAAAAAAAAAAAAAAAAAAAAACAAGATCAATATAATAATTTTAACGAGTTTGAATGCTACCCACGTTTTTTTGTACGATAAATATACGAGATGGAATAAATTTTCATCGACTTAATAAAATATGAGTCAACGAAATTTTCTCTGGCATTTCAAAAACGCCAATGGACACGCTAGTAGAGCAGAGGGAAAGAAAGAAGGAAGAGCATCGAGTGCGCGCGATAAAAAACGTCGAAGGAGTTTCGAAAGAGTTGAATGTTCTCTTTTTCTCACTAGCAAGTTGCGACGAGCATATCTCGTTTGTATCAAAAGCAAAAGATTCGCAAGCGCCCAGAAGCTAAAATGAGAGCGAGACAGCGAAGCCTTTGGCTAGTCACAAAGGCTTATGATAAGCCGATGAGAAGGAAAGGTGGCAACAGTTTATCGATTACGCGACGCTTCGACTATCCAAAGGGAGACGCTTTACTATACGGCGGAGCTAAGAACGTTACAGATTATAAGCATCTACGCACGCGTGCTTATTCGATGCGCATTATACGAGTAGATATAATAGTTTATGAAATATAATATTATACTGCTAACGTAAAACTTTTATAAAAATTTATTTTTTCAATTTCAACAATTTTTTAATATATATTTATTAAATTAACAACTTTTCACTTCTCTTGCAAAACTTATTATTTACTAAAAATATAATGTAGAGATTTAGTTTTAGCGACAAAAGACTCGCGTGCAAGTACGGACGTAGAGATCTGCACAATGTAAGCGGGTTAAATGAAAACAATCAATTATACCGAGAAAATAAAAAAGAGGCGAGAAGTTCAAGCGGGGAATCAAAGTGACTGGAGAAAAAAGAAAAAAAAGGCGAGGCTTTCCTCTCATCTTTCATGCATTATCACCGGTGTTATTTCAATTAGTGCCGGGGGATTTGCAGCTTTGCATCTCACGACGGCGATCCCGTCGGCCCGTTCTCGCCCTTCCCTCGCCGAAGAATCTTCGCAAGAGAGCTTTTTATTCCGGCGTCGCGGAGAAACGCCGTCGCGGCAAGACAAATATAATTAAAAGGCACTCAGTGGGGTTTCGAGATGCTGCTGATTCTTTTTCACCTTTCCTCGCTAAATAAAAGCGACCAAATAACGAACGATTCGCTTCGATGTCTGACGAATTATTATTCAGCGAGAGCGTAAACAAAGTCCATATACGGTGTGCAATTGCTTTTCGCGTGAAAAATATGTAACGGCGTTGCGCAATCATTGATAAGTATTTTTACAAAGCGAAACGCACCGAGCCAAAGCGATAGACGAAAATAGGACAAATGCGTTCGATCGAAGGGGCTTACTACTCGGTCGTGTTGCACATCGATCACGCGAGCGACTCTGCTCGTGTACGTCGGTGCGATCGAGCGAGCGAGCTGAGTCGCGGGCTCGTGGAAAAAAGAACTCGCGGAATCCTGGCGTTCGATGCCGCGCCGCGAGCCGTAAAAGCCGAGAAACGGGAAAACACGGAGATGGTGCGCGGCCAAATGGCCCGTGTATGATACACCGAAGCGTCGTTGACGTAACAAAATAGTCGGCCGTCGAGAAAAGTACCCCTCGTAACTCGAAAAATTGTAATTAATTGTCGGCCGCGGTTAAAGAACGCGCCTGCAGAGTCCCGTTGCTTGATGCCGTTGTCGTCGTCGCTGTCCCGACGAAAGAGATAGCAGCGCGCACGGTCGAAGTGCTAATTGAATTCGTCGACTCGTTCTCTTTTCCGTTTCTCTTCATTCCTCCCACCCTTTACTTTTTTTTTTTTTTTTTCTTTTTTTTTTCTTTTTATAGCGACGTGCGTCAGATTCGTTGCAGCCGAGGGCTGCAGAGCGGCGATGTTGCTTCCGATTTGTGGCCTCTTTATTTCTTTCGTTGTCTGACTTATGGAGACTTTGAGAGCTTGCGAGAAACCGAGCAGAAATCTCGTTCTCTCCTTCGAAATAATTGCTTTTATAGACTTTGAGTGCTCGGATAGCAATTATTGGAAATGGCCGCGGCAACGTTCATTAAAATAAAAATGGAAGTAGAAATATTATCTCGCTACTTAAAAAATTCAATCTTCTCGAGCGATGGAGGAAATTAAAAGCTAGAGCTAAAATTTTTTTGTCACGATTTGCAAATATTTATGGGCAAACGTGAATATTCGAACTTGGATAATTTTGTATAACGCGTAACGTTTTCAGATATAAAAAAATTTTATCGAGTAATAAGTTGGGAACTAAAACGTTTCAGCGTTAAAAGCTTCGAGTGTGCCATTCAACATTTTCATACCAATTTAGCATTTCAACATCGTATAACCATTCGTTCGCAGATTTAGCATAGAAGGGAGCAAAAAATTCGCGTAATAATCAAGGAATCATTAACGTGCATCCGGGTAGTTATAAAGCGAGCGACAGACAGAGGCCCGCATTCGCCTAAGGCTGCGCTTGCGCCCACAATTTCCCAAAGCAATTCACTCTCTCTTTCTTCCTCTCTTCTGCGCGCAACTACTCGAAAGAGAGAGAGAGAGAGAGAGAGAGAGAGAGAGAGAAAGAGAGAGATGAGAAAAAGAGAGAGTGTGCATGTGAGAAAGAGAGAGAGAGAGAGAGAAAGAGTGTACAAAAGCTGTATTTAATTATAAACTTCCCTTAATATCCTACGATCCATTCTGTGCATGTTACTGCAATTCGTTTTGCCCCGGCCAAGACCGCATCGTGTAAAGCTTTTACCCCGCGCGAGATGTTACGTCGCCTTTATTTTGTTCACGTACTCATAGGTATATAGCTATATTTATAGGGCGCTTTCATAGCCCGACAATTCAAAAGATTAATGTAATTTTAAACTTTGTGTTTATCTGTTGCAGAATATGGACGTCGCCAAAGCCTCGGAGCGCCTTCTTAAATTGGCGGTAAGTTTTTCGCTTTCTCTTTGCGGAGTTCTTTAATTGCTAAAAGCACTCGTGTCTAAAGCTCAGCTTTGGTTTTAGTTTAACCAAGCAACGCGCTTTTATTTTAATATTTCTTTATAAATTAGCCGCATCTTATTCTTCTTAAGAGCGTAAATAAAACATACGTAATTATTTTAAAAGATCATCAAAGATTGTGCAATTTATAAAATAAAGCACTAGTTTATTGATTAAATATAATAAGTAATAAAATAATAAGTAAACGAGACTTTGTTATTATTATTTTTTTTATTTTTATTTTTATTTTTATTTTACGTACAAATGAACTCTACTCTAAATTTCGAGAAGGAAATTCATCAGATTGCTCGATTCCCATTCCTTTATCTATTCTCGTGTTTGCGCTCAGGATAGTTTGTTTGTCTGTGTGTCTCTTTTCTTGGTGCTCCCTTTATCTAAGAGCTATTTGTTTACCCTTATAAGCTCGCACATTTTCTCTTTTGAAAGGACTGTTTTTCCTTTACCATTGCCTACTTTTCATTTTTCAGCTTCGTGATTTTGTCCTTCAGGTTTCTTAATTTGATTTTCATGAAATGTCATCTTTTCATTTATGTTCGCGAAAAATTCTCGCACAATCTAACTGCCTCATTTTCTGTTTTATTAACGTTCGATTTAATATATAAATTTATAGCGTTCGAAAGTGTAGGATTTTGTAGTATAAAATGAACTTTCGCGATCCTCTTAACGTTTACATAGAGTATTGTAACAAGTCCTCCTAGTGGATGCTTAGAGTAAGACTGGGATGAGCCAATTGAAAGTTGTATAGCTTCTCCTTCTCGCCCGGAAGGAGAGAATTTTGTTATCCCAATACAACAATGGAAACCGCAACAAGGTCAGTTATGCAGTAGATAGAAACTCACGCCTCATGGTGTTGGCTTACAAATTTTTCTTTTCAAACTTACGTATACCTATTTCACTTTATAATTATACAGCTAAAGCTTCATAAATTTAATAGTTGTAATTACAAAGTTTTTTTTTCTCCAAATTTATAGCTTAATATTATTTTTTATTGTTTCAATTGCATAATAATAAAAAAATTTTCAGTTTCTCTCACTATTCGTAACTACAGTTTCCATTACTATTCCGTCGTTTACGCGCATTTATAAAAACAATTGATTTCAAAAGTAAATTAATCGCCGCTTTGCGCAATAATCATTAAACGAGTATACGCTTGCGGAGGAAGCGCGCTATATGCGCTAAACGGTGATTTATCGTGGCGACAGCGATTACTATTTGGCATATTCGATTAACTAAATTTAGAACGAATATTAAGTGAGAGATGCGCGAGCGCGACAAACGTGCGGCTCTGATTTATATATCGGAGGGCAATAACGATATATAGTATAAGCGCCGCCATCGCCAGCGCGTATAACCGCCACGTTTAATTAAAAGCTCCCTCGGTCAAATTAGAAGAAAGCAGATCGAACGTGGATGAGCCAACAGAAGAAAAAAGAAAATCGGGAGGAAATAACAAGGCGAACCAATCGAGCGAATAACTTTTCCTTCTTGTCCTGGAAATCTCGTGTCGACAAAATCCGCGTTCAGGATTCTGCGTACCCTATATACACATAATTAAAGAGCGCGTTTAAAATAATTCAGCTCTTTGAGACAGGCTAATTATAACGATCGAGTTAATTTCAGCACCGGTCGCGCCGTTTATTGTCGCTTCGTGCAGCGACTTCTGAGATCTGGTTGAGTTGACACCTTTGTCGGATTTCTCTTGCCAAGGGATTTCTTCGAACTCGTTGAAACTTTTTATTTTCTAGTCCACGACGTAGCTTTTCGCAATATAATACAAGTTTAAAGGGGTAGCCATTACTTAAGGACGTTGAAAGTTTGAAAAATTATTATTTCGTTTAATCAGCTTTTAAAAAATGGAAGAAAATCAAAAACCCGCAAAAGCAAAGCAATAAATATTACGTATATGCGCTTTTCAACCTTCGTATTTTTTGACGCGAGGTTCGGGTCGTCCTATCCATCTTGCGTTCGTTCGTTTCCCGTGCTATTAATACACGAGCCAAGCAACCTGCTGCAGTCAGTTTCATCATTGATGCAGACATATTGGATTTATGAATATTACATCGGGCAGAGCGGAATCCATGACTTTGATCAAAGACGCGTCGTTAGAAAGTATAACGCTAGGAAAGAGGAAACCTGACTCGATGTCGACCGACTCGTGGCTCTTCTGTGAACGAAATACATTGGTCCGTCTGCTTAATCGATATTTTCCATTTTCTTCGAAAGGACTGAGACAACGAAGGTGCTTCAAATGAAATTAGAACGCTGCATCAAAACCATCGCCCTCTCTACTTTTTCTTCTGTTTTCAAGAGTTTTACCTTTCTCCATCTTTCGTATTCGATACAGATACCATACTATTTTAAAACTGTAGCTTGATTTCCATAATTTATCTCCAGTTTTACTTTCTGATAGCTGAATCGATTTTTCTTTCTTGCTAAAAACTTAAACATAACTGCAAACAAATAATATCATTTATATTGTCGGATTTAAAAGAAAAAAAAAAAAAAAAATTAAAAGATTAAAGGTAAAAGTTAATTTTTTTAAAGCTTTTAGTTTTTAAATTTTAAAATAATTTATAATAATGTATAAAAATTATTTTAATCTGGAGATCAAATTACTGATAGCACTAATAATGAAAAAAGTTATAGAATTTAAAAAATAATAACAGCTTTAAAAATTTATTCTTAAAACGTCTTTGATCTGATCGTCAAGTTATAAAAAGAGTTAAAAAAAAAACCGATGTCCGAGTGAGTTGAATTAAAATGTAAGTCTTGTCGTTACTTTGACCGTATGTTCAGCGTAAATAGAAGAAGAGGCAGAAACATGAAGAATAAGAAACAAAGTCTGTATATAAAAGAGAGATAAAATTCGCGAACTCTGAATTTTTGTCTTAGGATCTGAAATGTCTCGTGTTTTCCGTACATGTGTGGATCTTAAGGCACAAGTATAGATACACGAGAAATAGTGATAAAAAGAGAACGAGAAGGAAGAGAGAGAGAGAGAGAGAGAGTAGTGGCCGCTCAAAGTTTACCGTTGAACTTCTTTGTGGTATATCGGCGGCGCTTCTAGCAAACGACCTTCCTCTCGTCTTTTCTGCTTTTTCTTTTTTCCACGGAGAGTCCGGAGCTCGCACGAGTGAAAAAGAAAAGAAGAGCTAGGGAAGAAAGTCCTCGGGCATCTCTTGTCGACGGCTCGCGCTCATCGAATGAATGAAGGGAGAAAGAAGGAAGCCGTGGGGGAAGAGAAAACGAAATTAAAACGTCCGAGGAAGTTTTCCTGGCCGCGAAGTCACTATCTTTCTTTTCCTTTCTTCTTCCCATCCTCTGCTCCTTTCTTCTTCTCCGTACGCTTTTTCCTTCTTCGTCTTGTAGCTTTTCTTGCGTGTTGTCTTCCATTGCTTATTTGCCGAGAAGGAAGATTTCCCTCAGCGAAAACGGACTTGACCGCACCTTTGTGGTAGCCCGATTAAAATTTTTTATGAAAGAAAGAAAGAAAAAGGAAAAGGCAGGCGGAAAGATAAAGTAAAAAAAAAAAAAAGAAAAATAATACACAATTAAACCATTGCAGTTACAAATTTTTGATACGGATATGTTTTTTTGGAATAAGTGTAACTCTTTACTTTAATCTACAAAGCCGTATCTTCGAGCCAAATTTTGAATTCGAGTGTATTTAAGTAAATTTCAAATTCTCAAACAACTTAAAATGTATTTATTTAACGGTGAATAAAACTAAAATTGTAAAATTTAAAGAATAAATCTCTAAGAAATTATACTTTTACCCGACTTACATGATCAAGATACATATTGAAATAATAATTTTTCCATGTATCTTTAATGTGTTATTTTTTTTATGTTAATTTCAGCCTATAATAACGCACATGTCATTCCAGATATTTTCGTGGTTATAAAAAATTCATGCAGGTTGATGAATTTTCATTGCCTAGAGATTTTCCAAGCGTGGAAATAATATTAGCCGAGTACAAAGTTCAATGAAAATTTTTTCTACTCCAATATAAATGGATATTCATTTTATTTCTACCTCTTTTCTCTCAATTACTGCCTCACTTACGATACTAATATTATTACACATCAAAACAAGCACAATCAGATATATTTTTAAAAGAAAAGAAATAGATAATAAAAGAAGGATACTCGCTGCGTTAATAAAATCACTCGCGTAAAAAAAGGCATAACGTAATATTAAATTACAGAATCGCTTTAGTGCAAAGAGAAAGTGTGCGTGCGCGCGCGCGCGTTTGTCTGTGTATTGTGTGTGTGTGTGTGTGTATGTGGGATAGAGAGAGAGAGAGAGAGAGAGAGAGAGAGAGGCAGAGAACGCCCTCGCACGAAAGTGTAGCGGAAAATTTGCATCCTGTTAACGAGCACATCGGCTAAATGATCGATAACGGCTTTCATCCCAAAAACACGTTCTCTCATCGTTCAACTTCTAACGGCTTCGTTCGCGCTCACGTACACGCGCACATGAGCTCGTTGAATCGATAGAAGCCAAGAGTTTGGTGATTATTATTTTGCTACTATTATTATCACGATCATTATCGTCATAATTACTATAGTTGTTACAATTATTATTAATTTTATTATTATTATTATTTATATTTATATTGATGTATTATAACAAAGAAGAAGTGCATTATCGAATGCATTTTATATATAAACGATAGAACATGGGTGAATAGCTCGAACGAAACGATCGGACACCTTTCACGGGAATCCACTGAAATATGTAATAAATCGAGGAATTTTTCTCATCCTCGTAAAGCGAAACAGTTTCTTATTTTTTTCGTTCTCTTTTCCGTTCCACAGATACCGAACCATCTGATGTGGCTGTGCTTTTTTTACCTATCTTTTCACTCGTACCTCAATCTAATGGGCGAAATGCTACACTTTGCCGATCGGAATTTCTATTGCGACTGGTGGAACGCTAATAACATCGATACCTTTTGGAGGACTTGGAATATGCCAGTTCATCGTTGGGCTGTTAGGTAAGCCTCATCTCTACAAAACTTTGTAATTGATAAAATATTTGATAAAATATTTAAGGTAATTCAACGCGTTAAAACACCGACAATTTCGTAATAATTATTCACTTTCATTTTATTCGCTTTCGTAAATTTATTACAATGTTCATTTGGTATTAAAAAAAAAAAAAAAAAAAAAAAAACGTTTAATATTGTCCCATCACGTGCGCATTTGTATCCTTTAGACATTAAAATTATCATCAATGCTGTGTATACGTATATATTTGGCAGTCGACATAAAAATTTACCTTCGAGGTCGCGTATGCGTGTAATGACATTTGTTTGCCGCGCTCGCATGAAAGCTCTCGAAAGCCAATACGCGCCAACTTTAAGCGCGTTATTTGGGGATGGATTATGCGCTTGTCAAGAGCGTGTCCGACTATGCGAATAAATGATGATTGGTAAGCACGAACGGGGGAGCAAGCGAGAGAGATAGATAATCAGTGGGGAGCGTTAGAGAGACAAACATTTAGGTATCAAACAGGCCTTACACATTATTTGTTATCAAATATAGCCAACTCGATATTAATAATCAATAGGTGATTGCGTATCGAATGCCAAACAACGCGTAATTATGCCAGTTACCGAATGTCATCGTTTAAAAAAATTCGATCTCACTATTTTATCGTTAACTACTTAACAAGTATCTAATACTATGTAAACAAAAATTAGTACGGTCGCTTAGCATCGATTGTTAAATTTTTCGGTAAAAAAAAATGTTAACCTAAAGAAAAAATTACTTTTTTATTTTAACTTTTTTGTTTGATTTTAATTGCTCCAGCTTATAAAATTAAGAAATTTTTAAAGAAAAATACTCGTTTTCAGCTTTCACGTAATAAGGTTTTTCTGCCAATCGAAATATAATATAATAATATTTATTTCTTTTATTTTAACAGAAAAATTAAAAAATAAAAATTTGAAAGTTAGAGTAGAATGCATTTTATCAATCGTTTTTAAGAAAGACTTTCATTACGGATGAATTGTCATTACAGATCAATACTCATTACGGAATTAATTAATTCTAAGATCTTTCGTAACAGGAATTAATTTTCACGAGGATCTTTCAACGTAAGGATCTGTCATCCTTAAGATCTTTTTCGTACGGTTCAATTATCGCTAGGATATTTGATGCACAGATCAATAATCGTATAAAGATTTCAATGGCGTTTCGTTGTTGCTATCGGATGGAAACAACATTAGCGAAAGTGTTTCGCTATAAGAAGATTCAATTTCGTTTGATGCGCGAAAGCGAGATAAAAACAGGGAGGAGAGATAAAGAGAAAAACAGACGCGGGAAAAAGAAGCCGATTGCCAGGGAAACATTCCCGATCCTCTGCCAAAGATACATTGACAGCTATTTACATTCGCTCACGAATAAGTAACTGCTGCACATAAATTACACACAGTCACAGATATACATATACGTGCGCAATTTCTCCTTAGATATCTATATATATATATATATATCCTTTTATCGCCACCTTGTCGAATTTTGAATTTATCTAGAAAAATTGTTTTAGGCATATTTTTCTTTTCAAAATATAGTTTAAATTTTTTACATTCAACAAAATGAAGCGAGACGTAAGCTAAAGTTCTCGATTAATTACGTCATTGTACTTTGTAGGTTTATTATTTTTTTTCAAGTTATACATTAATTTAATGAAAAATTGAAGCAACGACACCGAGCCAAAATTCACGATGAATTATTAATAATGTTTCATCCGTGCCAAAAAACGGCAAAGTCACCTCTCGACGAAGACACTCGACGGGAAACAGAATACAAACCGAGAATATAACAAGTCACTTAAGAATTTTGTTCACGAACTAAGTTTTTGTATTAAATTTACCGGGTCCAGGCTTTTATCGAGTTAGTCTAGTCCCTTTTTCTATCTCTCCTAGGCTTTTTAACAGAGCTACGTTCCTCTTTTTTGCAAATAACGAGATCAAACTTATTTATGTGTATATAGGTCTGCAATGTTTATCATTTTGAGGCACGTTTCTTTCTTTTTCAAGAGCTACATATAATAAGCAGACTTTTCTCATGAAATTATAAAATCGTCAGTTTTATCTAGAATATCAACATTTTTTATTAAAAAATAAGTTTTTTATTTAATGCCAATTAAAATTTATTAAATCGAAATCATGAGTGAATTCATAAAAAAAAAAAAAAAAAAAAAAACAATAAAATTTTCTAAAAAGGAAACAGTGGAATTTATTTGAAAAATAATGTCGGAAAATGAAAAAGATAAATTCGCTGTAAGAATTATTAAAAAAAATGGGGCCGTGAGTCCTTGAAAAAAGGCGAGTGCACACAGTTTCCTCGAATTATTTTTGCACAAATGGTCTTGGCATTTACGCGAGGGATGCCTCGCAATGACAAGGTCCGAATTTTTCGTAATTTCTGACTGCTTCTCCACTCTCTTTCACTTTATTTGCTCGTGTGCAGGACTTTCACTCGCAGATCAGACTCTCGCTTTTCCACACCTTTTCTTTCTCTCATTCCCTCTTTCTCTGGCTCTCGTGTTTGTGCAATGCACGCCCGCAAAGCTTTTCGTCGCGCGATCAAGCATCGGTCCTATCTCTTTCCGATAGCGCGTTCACGTTCGCGCGGCGCAAAAGACGGAGAACCGAAGAAGACTGGCACATGGCCACGATTTTGCAGCTCGTGAATTGGGGAGAAAGAGGAAAAGAGTCGAGTACGAAATTAAAAAGAAGAGACGCCGGCAATGCGACGAAGAAGACGCAGACGAATGCCTCCGAGAGGGAGGGAGAGCCATCTTTTCAAGTTCGTAATGGGAAAAGCCGATACGCATCTCGTGGCTCGCGTTCCCATCTCTCTAGGATTCACTTAAGGCTGTTTATCCTAACGCACACGCGAGCGCGAGCCTTCGCGAGATATTGTACCCGTCTTCGTAACTTACGTCGCGCTCCTCTTTACTGCTGCGTTGTATCGCAGCTCCCGAGAATATCGTGCTTTTTACCTTTTTCTCTTTTTACCAAATAAATTATTAACGGAATGCGCGTAGTCGAGAAGAAAAATGAATTTCAGTTGAAAAATATTCAAATTCTATGTAAATTTTTATTTTTATTCCCAATTATCATAAATTTTTTAATTTTCATTCCAACATTATTAAAGCACGAAGAGTGCTTTTTTTTCTTTTTTTTTTTTTTTTCTTTCTTTCTTATCTTTTGCTTCTCTTTTTGAGGAAAAGGTGCAACGTTTTTTCTTTACGAGAACTTTTATAAAAAAATATCAAATGTTTCTTCCTTAATACGAGTTCTCACTCGGGAGAGCACTTTTCCTCACAGTCCGCGAGATATAAAGAAAATTATTATGCTAGTTTGTTCGCGCATAAGGAATTAAAGAGGAACAGAGAAAAAAGTCGCGACGGAACTCGAATTCGTATCCATAAACGATATAAAAACGAATAGACGCGCGCTTCCGCGAGACGCTTCTGACTGGTTTATACACGCAGCCGTGACTTCTTTAAAGTTTCGTACGCAAGGGAGGTCTAGACTGTCGGGAGAAGAACAGAACTGTCTACCAAGAAAATTTAACACGTGTAAAAACCGAGACTTTTTAAATTGCCGACCTACATTTGCATGCGCATAGCGTATGCTTCGAATTTTTAACAATTTCCAACGCGTGCTTTGGCTTTAAAAAAAGTATTTATGTTTGTTAAAAGAACCGAAATGTTTTTCTCCTTAAATTTATAAACACATACTCGCCGCTACTCTTTTTATTTATCAAAATAAAAATCGCACAAAATAAGACTTTATCGTAATAATTATCATTAATGAATAAAATAAAAGGAGCGGAAAAATATAGCATAAAATAAGAGGAAGCGAGGAGGTCGCTCGCGAATTTAAAAAATTAATTTTATCCTTTGGAGCGGTTGCGTGCGTTAACGGAGGATATAATAACCTCGTTGTAAATAAAGAAAATCATCCCAAATTGGTCGTAATGATAAAAGTGCCGATAAGAGGAGTCTAACTAATTCCCGCGCGTACGCGGGACCCGAAATTAATTTTGCAGGCACTTGTACATACCGATAGTCGAGATGGGCTACGGCAAGACCACGGCGAGCGTTACGGTTTTCTTTATCAGCGCTTTCTTCCACGAGTACCTTGTTAGCGTACCGCTAAAGACCTTCAAGATCTGGGCGTTCATGGGTATGATGGGCCAGGTAAGCAGCACCGAGTTTCTTACTTCCGAGCGCATTACGCTTAAAGTCTTTTAACTTTGCGCGGAGCGACGATGCTCTTCTTTACCCCAACCCTCCTTTTATCCCTCCTCCTCCTCCTCCTCCTCCCCTCCTCCTCCTCCTCCTTCTCCTCCTCCAGGTGCTAAGCCGCTTTTCCAATCTCATAAAACATTAATTAAGATATTCCGCGACTCGCCAAATTATTATTAATCGTCGCTATATATATACATATATATACATGCATAAAATTAAGACTTCCGCGCGCCCAGCTGATAAGCCATTTGATTTTCTTTATTTTTTTAAAATTTTTACTTTTTCCAATTATATTATTCAAGATAATATCCCTTGATAATGAAATTGCATAATTTTGGAAAATTTTCTCTCGGGAAAACTTTAAATCTTTGGGATAAAACGTTTTATCAATATTTATCAAAATTTCGCGAAAATTAATTTTTCGTCTTTCAACTTAAATAAGGCAAATTTTTGAACTTGTATCGAATAGCGAAGAGAACCCATTTGTGAAATTATAACATGTATATTGTAATTCTTGCATTATTAATGATATTTAATACCGTTTGTTTTTAATGATGCCATTTTCTATGCATATTTTATCCCAGTTAAATTTTAATGAATATTCAAAAAATACTCGATTGCTAGCTCAATAATTGTTATTATTGCACGATATGAAAATTTATATAAATATAGACAGATATCGTATGTACATATAGATTGTGAAGAAAAAAATGTCTTGTTACTCGGTAAGATATAAAAAATTGAAAAATTTTAGAAACGCGACCGCATAAGAAACATCGTACATCGACAAATATTGCGTCCGAGCAAAAAACGTTCCCACGACGAGCGAGTCGAACGCGCGTCTCTCGACTCGCGCCATCCTCTTCCGAAAAAACAAGCCGTATACCGTGTATGTCGCCTTTTACCCCGATTGTAAAAAAGATTTAAAAAAGTATAAAAAGCTCAGAAGCATCCCGTTCTCGACAGATACCTTTATCGGTGCTGAGCAAATACGTGGAGAAGAACTGGGGCGCTAGATGGGGCAACATCGTCGTCTGGGCCAGTCTCATTATCGGGCAGCCTCTCTGCATCATGATGTACTACCACGACTACGTGGTCACCCACTTTGGCGAGACTTTGCTCGAGGATTACTCCGTCGTCTAGAGGAGCGAACACTCCTTGCCGGCGACGCTGAAAAGAAGACGACGACAACGTCGCCGAAGAAATGGAGGCGGAGAAGGGGGAGGAGGACGAGGAGAAAAGGTGACTAGTGCTGTTCTTTTCACGAGTGTCATCGTGCCGTAGTGTCCGAGCGCCTTATTTTGCTCGTCTTTCTTTTCTCGACGCGGTGCTTTTCACTTTCGGAAAATCGAATCACACGTGCAGAAAGGAATCGCTTTACTCACCGTCTTCTCTCTTTATCTATTTGTTTGCTGCCTTCCTTCTTTCGTCGTTTTTTTTCTTTTTATTTATTTTTTTTTTTTATTTTTTTATTTTTTTATTTTTTTATTTTTTTTTTTGTATATATATATTTTTTTTACGAATATTCACGAAAGTGTGAGCTACTGCGGTGGCGACACAAAGAAATATTCGATTTCAGATGTAATAGTCTGAGAGTAAATGATTCTCATCTTGAAAAGAGATTTATAGAGTTGCGGAGAGTGAGGCTCTCATACTTTTTTTTCTCTTTAATCATTTTGAGTGTGTTTTAGATACCGTTGATAACTCATTTAATTGTATTTTTAAGTTTAATTTTCAATTATAATATACAACTTATAAAAAGCCATTGAAATACTTTTAAAAATTTTAAATTATTTTCAATTTGAGTTTTATTTTTTTGTTTACAATTATCTGTCTACATTATACATTTGAATCAATTTAAAAATTTTTGTTTTAGTTAAGTTTATTGATAGTTATTCAATGTTTATAATAAATCAAAGTTTTTATTACCATAATTATAATCATGTTAATGAAGATTGGTGAAGGAAATGTATATATATATATATATATGGCTATTGCGAGTTACATCATATATATATATATTGTTCAAGCAAATTTTAAAGATTCTTGTTAGTGTTGTTATACAATATATCATTTTTTTTATACCGGATCAGTGCCTTACATTTTGTTTCATTTAATTGAGTATCATAAGATGTACATTGCTGAAAGTTGTGAGATTTTGTAAATATACGTAATCTAATACTTTGTGAATGTGAGATACTCGTATTAAAAGAGCGAGCAAGAGAGAGAGAGAGGGAGAGAGAGTGTGTGTGAGAGAGAATGTGAAGATAAGCTTTCTCTGTTAGTATTTAAAAAATACAAGAACAACGACATGATGGAATTACCACAATGCGCATTTTAATATTTTGTACTTCTAGCGGAGAAGAGATTTTATGTACTTTCAAAATGTTTACGGTTGTCTACTTTGTAATAATACTTTATACATTTTGTCACTCACTCGCAAAGGAATTTTTTATAATTTTATAATAATATGCAAAATAAAGTTAACAAACTCGTGGAAAACATCATCTATCGTCTATAACGTTTACAATATATTTTGTATTTTATACGTTCGCATGAGTTCGCAGTTGAGCATGAGAAATGCAAAGTGAATCGCGCTCGCAATCCGCGTATACATTTGCATCGATGAGAAATTGCGAGAGAGAGAGAGAGAAGAACAAAGTTAGCCTCGTTCGCGTCTGTGGCGTGTGGAAGGTAAAATAGGTGGCACGAACCGAGTTGAAGAATGAGTAATGAAAAAGATAAAAAAGATTCTGAAAAGAAGTTTATTTTATTAACAAGTACGTAAGAAGCTTAAATAAATATACATCTTATTGAAACCAGATGTCTTAGTATACAATTACAAAATATTTTTCATTCTGTCCTACCTGCAAAGTTCATACAATTCTTGAGCATTTAAAAGTTGGACTAAAATAACTACTGCAGCGTAAAATACTTAAAAGGTAGGTCTTAAACTGGCAAATAAATTTTCAGTTTTTTGTTTTTATTATTTTTCACAATAATTTATTATTTTATTTGATATTATTTTTTTCTTTTTTTTATTTTATTTTATTAAATATTTAATATAAAAAAAATTTTGATCTTTTAAAAATTGTAAAGAAATATTATTCAAAATTATTGTTTATATACTTTTTACGACATATATATCATCCGCATAAATTATCAAAACTCTTTAATTATTAAAGAAATTTTTAAACGTAAGGAGATAAAATTAAAATTGAACTGAAATAAGTTTAAAAAAAATAATATAAATACGTTTATTAAATCATTAAGGTAGAATTATTTTTTTTTTTTTTTATACTTCATATTGGTTAAAATTTTATTGTTTTTACATTGATTTTCATGCAAATAAGTTAATTTGAATAGCAATTATTTTTAACAAGCGGTTCGCATGTCAGATTTTTGTGACATAGAAGTCAATTATAGTTGTCGAAATCCGTTTTCGATAACAAGAAAAAATAAATTAAAAAGAATTTAATGAAAATGTACGGTTACTTAATTAATGCGATTATTTTTTTCATTCCATCGAAACGATATATTTTTCGTATCGATGCAAAAAACGTAATTTTAACGTACGAGTACTAACGCAATCGAGATATAGATGTCAAATAAAATCTCGATTAAAAAAAAGTTAAAATGAATGTTAATTTGTTTTACAACGTATACGCGTGTAGTCTTAAACGCTTATTATTCATGTATTCAAAAAAAAAAAAAAAAAAAAAATTAAAAAAATTAAAAAAATAAAAAACTATGTAATTTAAATTTATAAATATATATATATATATATATATATATATATATATATATATATATATATATATATATATATATATGTATAATTTGGAAAAGCTACTTCCATTTAATATTAGTAAAATGCGTTGAGAATATTTAAAACAACCGCAAATGTTCCGAACACGACATAAATGCGACATCAAAAGAGTTAATTCTGCAGCACGCATTTCTCGGAGCTCTTAATAAAAAAATGATCAACAACGCGAGCGCGCGAAAATATTCATGGGGGACTTTCAAAAGAAAAGCTCCTCGCACCCTGGGTGCATCCTCTTCCGTGATACAAAATTCATTTCCACGCGAGCCTCGCCCGAGGCTTAGTTCGCTCGGCCAAGGAAGGAGCCACGAGCGAGAAGAGAAGAGAAAACGAATGCTTTATAACGCGCCGCCTCGCGATTTTCAAGGGACCGGGCAGCGCTTACGCTTGATGGATAAATTAATGATGTGCCGCGAGTCGACGGGACAGGTGGACATACGTCTGCGTCAGCGCGATATATATGGAGGGTCGTTACGGGATTCTCCGCTCCGCTGCCAAGACGACGGCGTCTCGCGCTTGCCCGACACGCGCGCATCCACGCAGCCCTTTTGCCCCTCTGCTCTCCTGCGTCCTCCTTCGCGCTTCCTTTCTTTCTTCTTTCTCCGTTTTTTCCTCCTTCACAGCTCGGCGGCCAATTTACCCGGCACCATTTTTCCTCCGCAGGTCCGGAGAACCTCCGCGCTCGACGTTATCGTTCTCGATGTAAATAAGAAGCGCTTCGTAAGGAATCTCGCATCCTAAGGTAAGCTGCGAGCGGCAAATCCTTGATGATTAGGGTAACAAAGTGCTTAGGACAATTTTTTTTTTTTTTTTTTTTTTATCTTTATTTTTATCTTTATTTTTTTTGTATTTTAGCGCGAATAGCGGTAATCGATGCGCAAGTACTATGGAGATTTTATTTTTTTTTGCTTTTCTTTTTACTTAACAGCGCGTTCTTAAGTATTTTTGTTGTTGTCGTTTATTTCTTTTAAAGAAACTTTTTGTTCCTTTATCTTTGTGTATTTTGAAACAAGTACATATACATACGTACATATCGTTATAAAATGTAAAATATAAATTTTATTCTGCGCAAGCGAGCAAACTTTTATTGTCGATAGAATTTTCTCAATTTAAAGTAAATTTATATCATTAGAATAATAAATTTAATTAATGTAATAAAAGTAAAAATTTGAATAAAAAGGAGTTCTCTTGTAAAAATTATTCAAATAAAAAAAAAAGCTACAGTGTACATTCTTTTATTGTCTAGTAAAAGTCAGCATCGTTCAAAGATATTCGCAAAAAGCCGTAGCATTTTATTACAATTGAGAATTTTCAAGCCAAAGCACGCGCACCTATAAATGAAAGCTCTTTCAATTATAATCGCTCGTTTTAACCGCCTTCTTTTGCTCGTTTTAAAAAGAAAATAAAAAATTAAAAACATTTATCAAGGTAACGATGATTTTTCATACGTATACTCGTATAGTGATATAGCGAATGTATTCTTAAAATTTTTCTAAACTTAGCGATAAAATTTCAAGGTAAGTTTAAATCTTACATTACACCTAGAAAGAAGAATATTTATTTTTATTTATAAATTTATAAAAATATAAAAAAATTATTTAAAATAAATATTTTTTATTTGTAGGTATATGTAATAAGCGTAAAAATTCACAGTTTTCCGTTTATTATTTTCAACAATTCATACGTGCAAGCCTTTTTTTCTAAAAAATGGCAGAATATTTTATTAATTATAATCAATTTATCTGTATAAAAGTTTTAAAATTATTTTGTTTTAAATAATGAAATTTCTTTTCACCGAAAATTTTTTATTATTACAATTATAATGATTTAATATAATGCTGAAATTGTAAAAATTTTATCAAAATAATTTCAATTATATTATTTTGACAGGTGACAATTAATTTAAAAAAATTCAAAACTCACGCTATTATATTAATTTGTTAAATTTTAATTATTTCTAAGAATATGTTTGATTGATGGCTCTTCGAATCGAACGCAGTTTGATATTTTTAGCACTCAGGCCTTCTTCATAAATAATAGGAACGGAAAAGGTACTGAACGAGGTACTAAAAAAATTGGTTTTTCCTTAAATTTTTTCAAAATTTCAAAGTCTCTCGTAGACAAAACAGTACAGCACTTCACTTTGTGCTCGATAATTTTCAAACACAGATACGCGGACGTAGGTCCTCCCACGACTCCGGCGACCTCGTTATCGGAATCAATCCGCTGCCCGCCGTTCAAATGGAGATATCTTCCGGCTTCTCTCTGAATAAAGGCAAAAGACACCCGTCGCTCAACATCGCTTGGACGCACACCGACGTAATTCCAGCGATTTCCTCAACAACATCGGAGCTCGGATCCGCAACGAAGTTAAAAGTAAAAAAGGTAACGGGACGGGAAGGCTCGCGTGCGCGCGCGCGCGCACTAAAAAAGCACCGAAAATACTGCACGGTTTCGCGCGCGCGTGTGCTCGAAACGCCGGCGGGAGGGAGGCGAAAAGCGCGGCAGCGACGACGGCGGCGCTCGAGAGAGCATCGGACGCGTTGGCGCGGCGTCGGCGGTGGTGGCGGGGGATGTGGAAGGGGCCGCGTGCTCGATAGAAAGAGAGAACGAGAGAGAGAGAGAGCGAGAGAGAGAGAAAAGACAACGCAACGGCTATAAGGGCGGGTGCGCCACGACGTCTCCGCAGTGAGCGCCGCGACGCCTCTCCCGGCTGACGTTGATCGCGGACGTACCAAGCGCTGCCTCGCGCACACGAGGCTTCCGTTCGGCTCGTGTAGTGCGCGATTGCCACCGAGGTTTCTTTCGTTTCGCTCTTGCGGCTCGCGAAGGATAGTAACGCGTTCGTGCGTGTTGAGAGGACTGCGAGAGAAAAAGTGCATAAGTGCGTCCCGCGCAGGCGGAGGACAATGGCCTAACGGCTCGACGGTGCAGTCGAGAGTCATCCGCGCGCAGGTAGGAGAGGAGGAGGAGAAGAAAGAGAAATAGGAATAGGAGAAGGAGAAGGAGGAGGAGGCGGAGAAGAGGTTGCTCAAGCAGGACACGCACCGGCTGCTCGCAGAATATCGGAAACGCAAGGTTGGTAAATCCGCTTTATGCTCGTTGAACGAAGAATGCCGCCGTGAGCCGTCGCTGTGGAGGGTGTGAACGAAGAGGGAAGCTTCGCGGAGGCTCTGAGCTAAGGTTTTTGCTCTGGTACAGGCGGTTGTACAGGCTAGGTCAAGTTGAGAAAGATGATACGATTTGCTTTTTAATCCTTTTCTCGAGTTCTTTTCTCTTTGTTCAGGAAAAGTGTACGGCTCTCGAATTGATTTCTCGGTGTCTGATATCGCATTTTTATGAGAAAAATGCTCCGTTTTACCCATGGTTAATTATAATTTTTTCTGTTAAAATTTATAGGTACTCGTATTTTATTAGATTATTACTCTATCAATTAGACAATAGTTAAATGAATTCTTTTTAATAACTACTAAATCAAATTGATTATTTTACATGATTAAATAATTTATCTTATAAATTTAACGTGAACTGAACGAGCTTTTGATAGTTTGTTGTGAAGTAGCTATTGAAACTTCTTGTTCTCATCAAGCTCTTAAAATATAAAATACCAACCTCTAATATGTGAAACTTAATCTTATATTATGTTCAAAATCATAAAATAATATTGTCATAATTAAATATTATAAAAAGACAAACGGTAAATTTTCAATCTAAGTGCATCAATTGAATATTTAAAAGTGTGAACGTCTTTTTTTTAATCTAGAAATCGGTAAAGTTTGATGTATTTTAAATTTTTAAGACGATTACTTTTGATTTTAGATGTAGATGTTGCGGAAGATTACATAAAAAGGAACGAGAAAATTTATCTAGCTCATATACCGTCGCTTTTCGCCTTTATCAAGTCACTCTAGCATAAAATCCTTTCTTGTATGCTTGCGAGCATCTAGGATAACAAAAAATACTTTATTTTCCGTACAATTGATCTTAAAATATATAAACGTAATCTTCGTAATTTCAATGTTAATGCTGCTATCGGGTTAACAAAAATATTTGAACAAAAAAGTAAAGTTTAATTTCATTTAAAAGTCTCAGAAAGTTATATATAAGTAGATAGATGGATTACATTATAGCTTATTAAATAAATTGACATTTTCGTAACTTAAAATTGCCGGCTGGTTATGCATTATCTAACGTTCAACTTTCGAACATTGACGTTTGGTCGATTTTTTTTTTTTTTTTTTCTTTTTTTTTTTTTTTTTTTTTATTAGTTCTACATAAAAAATATATCTTTTAAAGGTACAGCTTTTTATACGATCGACTCGTACAAAATTCAGATATTAATATTTTATAATGTAGCACTACTCCAAAGCGAGCAAATGATATAGTAAAAAAGTGTTGCACACTTAATGAAAAAAATAAATGTGAGAAGAAAGAGGATAATCGAAGAAGAAATATGTAAATCTCGTAAATCGGAGACTTTCTGACTATCCTTTAAACTAATCTTCCGCGCGCTTCCATTTTTTCCAACGAGTTGGGAGGAAACGAAAGGAACGAGAGACAGTAAAAGGCCAATCGTTTTATACAAACGTCATTTACTCGAGCACAGTATTACTTGTATGAGAGAGAGAGAGAAAGAGAAAGAGAGAGAGAGTAAGAGAGAGAGAGAGAGAGAGAAAGAGAGAGGAAGAGAGAAAGGAAAAGAGGAAGTGAAGGAGAGAAAGAGGAAGAACTGATTCACTTTACCTAGACGATCTCATTAGCGTGCGGATTTTCCAGCTTTAAAACTTTTTAACTCCTTGAATGTATGTATGAGAGCGAGTGACGCTTTAAGGAAAGAAATATCGAGAAGAAGCAGCGTTTCGCTCGATTGTATTGACATTCTGAAAACGGCAAAATGAAGAGCAGCGAATCGAATGACGAGGCTATGCATGCGTGATTCTTTCGGGAATATCCTAATGTCCATCCTTCTAACGTCTTTTATACGAGTATAACTATTTGAAAAAAAAGGCACGAGAACCGACAAATTTATAACACTATACACCATCATTACAGCACTTATTTTTATTTAAATACAAAATATAATGGTGAGCATGCAAGTGTTATTAAAAAAAAAAAAAAAATAATAAATAAATAAAAACACACTTCTTACATCCCCATTCGCTATTTTGGCATAAATTTTAATTATATAATTTATTTTAAAAAGAAATTATTTACGTATTTGTTTAAATAGATAATTTTTAAAAAGGGATTTTCCACGTTTTTCACATTTATTTTTCAAACATACATGATATGAAAATAGACGTCGGACTAAATTTATGCATTACTACTGAATTACTAATTAAAGATCTTTTTTTTTATCTTTCTGTAAATGAACGGAAATGATTTTTTTAAAAAGATCGTTGTACTTTTAACTTGTAACCGTGTAGGCATTTAAAATAATAACAATAATAATATATAAAAAAGTAAATAAATAAATACAAATCGTACAACAAATACATATATAAACTACTTTGATAAAATACTTTTGTTAATTATTGAAGATTATGGACTTTTTTCTGAATAAAATAATAAGTAATTTTTTGTTTTATCTTAAGAAGAGCAATTTATCATGCTGACAATAAATTTCTGTTATGATAAAAGAACATCATTACCAGTGTAGTTCTGATTTCCTATATAGAAGAATCGAAACTTTTCCAGCAAGCGTACTAATCTTTCTCGTCACCGTTGCTTCTAGAATAAAGGGATTTTTCGTCCTCTTTTCCAACAGTCTTTCCGTTTTCTCTTATTCTCTCTTTTCCTCTCTTACTCTCTTTAGTTCAATTCGCATTATGGCTTCTCACCTCGTCGTTTCTCGGTCACCCAGGCACTTCCGAAATTTTCGAGTTCCTCTAATATTGAAAAAAACAAAAAAGCTAGTAGGTTCAACGTAGGACGACTCTGGAAAAAAGTACCAAGAGAGAGAGAGAGAAAGAGAGATTGCGCAGTATTTTCGAAGCAGGCGCCGAATCGATCCCGCGTGTACCCGTACGTGTCTCGTCCTTTCGAGGGTAAATAGACCGGAGGCCGGCGCATCTCGTCGGTTTGCTCCAACTCCGTCTCTTTCCTCGCGATAAATAGATACTCGAACTACCGTCGACATCGCGGCGGTCTGTCAGTCAAACCAGGAGTTTCGCGTAGTCACCGCGGAATACGAAAACTTTCACGACAATCGGCAACTTCGACACGGGCTGGCCTTTGAGGGACGACTTTCCCGAGGCTCGAGCGCGCGATATCCGATCGACAAACGCGGCCCGCGATGGCTTTTCGCGATTGGACGGAGGACGCGGGCGAGGAAGGGGGTAAGGGGGGTTCTTCGTTAACAGTACCTCGACCCCGGCTGCTTGCCTCGCGGGCGAATTTCGGAGCTCGTTTTGCTTCGGTAGTGTCGGAGGCGGGGGAGCGAAATCGCGGCTATGGATCGCCGGAGGCAGCGCGCGCTCGTCGCAGCTGCGGCGCTCTCCGCGGGATTCGAGAATAACGAGCCGTCCAGCGATATATGCACTCGGGCGATGATTAGAATTCGTAATCCGATCCGAGCAGCCAATTACCGATACGCTAACGCCCGTTCGCGTGCGCCCACTCCCGAGAAATGTAAGCCGGGCACGGGTGGAACAATGTGCGCGGCGGCGACAGCGGCGGCGGCGGCGGCGCTCGCTCGCTCGCTCGACGATGCGAATACCACTTATGGGAGTAATATTGCTTTATCCTCGAGATGGCAGAAGGGCAGAGGTCGTTTGTTATACACAGCGAGAAATCAAATTTCGCCGCTTCTCTTTTTTACCCCTTTTCCGGCAAATTCATTTTGGTTTTCAATATTCACGATTTATTGATGATTATTGGAAATTTTTAAAAAGTTTATATTGCATATTTTCAAAAGCAGAAACACATATACATTGTGAAACTGTAATTAACATTCATATTGAGTAAAAATTCAAAGCGCCAAGTTTTTTTTCTCTCTTTCAATTGAATCATTGGGCGTCGATAATCTTTTGCCAGCTGCTTTTTAATCGATTGCAATTCAACGGATTAAAACAGTATCCAAGTTGCCGTGTTTTGTTAATTATCAAAGAATAATAAAAGAAAAAAGTGTCGAAAAATTACTCAAGCTATGTTGAGGCTTTATTGAAGCAACGTGTATAGCAAATAAAAAGTACGCCAAAGAGTTAAGTACAGCATTACCGTAATATATGTATTATTTATAATTATTCCGGCAATGCTTAATAGACACGGTCACCGACTCCATTAAGGGTAAATGAGCAATTTATACAAGTAAGCTAATAAAACCCGAGATATTCCGCGCAATATAGCGCAGTAGGTTAAACTCGCCCGAATTCTAAATAAAGCTGTTTTATAACGTATCCAGCAACTATTAACTTTTCTCAATTTCATACATAATGCAGGAGAAAATCGAAACTTTCGCGCTCGAGCGGCGCAGACAGATTCCGGCGCGACCGCGCTCTCGGCGATTACAAAGGACGAGTGGCATCGCCTATCCCCTAATGCATACATAGGACGGCAAATTGGATGCACAGCGGTTCGAAAGGCATAAACGCGATTGACCGTAAACAAACTCGCTGCCGGATAATCGAAGCATAATTTACCCGTCGCGACAGCAGCAGCAGCAGCAGCAGCGAGGCTGTTATTTTATAAAACAGAGCGAGGCACGGGAGCTGATTTTGGCACGCGCCATCGTCGACGAGGCGGGAGAGATCTCGTCGCGATCTTTCAGTCGGGACTTTGGGTGCGTGCGCGACGCGAGCACTCGCGGGCCAGCCAGTCTGCCGCGCATAATTCAGGCGTAGCAACCCGGCTGGAAAATTTTCGCGCGCCCGCACGCTAATGACGAGGCGGCGCGCAAAACGGGGAAACGAGAAAACGAGAGGAAGCGGGAGCAAGTGTCGAAGAGCCGAGAAACGGTGGTTTTCCTCCCGCTTGCACTCGACGCCTTGAACTAACTCGTCGCCCAGTTAAGTCTCCTTTTTGCTTGCTTCCACTCTCTCTCTCTCTCTCTCTCTCTCTCTCTCTGCTTCTCCAGGACTCTCTTACTTTCTCCGGCGTTAGTTCGGTCTGCCGGTTGCGAGCAGAACGAGTTAGTGCCGCTTCGAAGATATTTTAGCAAAGTTGGTTATTATGTAGCTCGGCTGTAGGGCAACTTGTCGGGGAGAAGCAACTTCGAGGCCTCGTGGTGTCGTCGAACAGATTTGAGCGATCTCGCGCGGACGTTTACGCCGATAAAACTGGATGAAATGATGCCGGTTAATTGACTCTTACGATTTATATAATAGACTCACCTAGAAACTATTTCATCTACTTTAAAGTAGTTATTTTTATCGCTCAAGTAGTGCGAACCCTGTTCGGTCAGACGCGCTTCTGCATATTTTATATTAATTGCTCGTTTAAAACTCCACTCGATTTAATATTTTTATGCATACAATCTCTCTGCACGATCGATGACCTTATATGCACTACGATCTTATAACGCTTTGTTTAATTGGGCAATTTCATACTAATACGATGTAAGAGTATTAACCGAATATAAATCGGACGACTTATATCTGATCAAATAATATTAATGTCAAGCCGCTCTATACATGATATACTGTTGACTATCTTAATCTAATTGTCTCAGATTTGAGCTTATATATCTTATTGAACAATCATACCCTTCGAAACATGAAGCTACACATATAGAAACACAATAGTATCGTTATCACAAATTACTCGACATTAATAATACTTGATGATTACGTGCTTTGTATTTTGCACTATTCATAAAAATATCATCAATAATCTACAACAATTATATTATAAATTGACGAGATTTATTAATTAACATGAAATTAAGCAAATAAATGATTAAAATGATCTGTAAACATAATAAAAGTTATATGATTTTTATATTTTATTTTATGATAAATAATTTAACTTTATAATATACATAAATTTTATTTACAATTTCACTGAGAATCTTATTTAAATTTAATATTTTTTTTTACACATTCAAAAATTGGAAAGATTGATTATTTATTATTATAAATAATAATTAACTTCTTGTCTTGTAACTTCTTTCTTCTTTTCAATGCAAATTAAATTTCAAACAAAAACTATATTAAAGTGAATAAAGTACAATAATAAATTTTAAACAAATGATTTCAATATTATTTAAGTAAATTAAATAAAAATGGATGTATTTATCCAATAATATTCCAATAAATGATTTTTATTACTCACTTTACAATGAAATTTTAATGTATAATCGAACACAATGAAATCTACGAGCAATATTATTTCAAAAGTCATTAATAAAATGTTAACTATAAATTTAATTAGGTTAATTGAACTGTGGTGAATATTGTAAGAGGGCAGCCGTTCAAATATCAACCAATGACAGCGCATATTTTCAATTACTGTCTCACCAACGAGACAGATAGCTAGGGCGCGCCTATTAAACGAATAGCGACTCGTTGGATACTTGATTGTAGGCCACCGGCTCGTCCATTTTCCCTAGCTGTGCTCTCTTCTCTCTTTCTTTCTTCCTCTCTCACTCCCTCTCTCATAGTGCGCGCGCGAACCCTCTAATCTTACCTTTGCCTCTAATTGAAAGGCCGCCGTACGGTTCGCTGGCTCGCGACAACTGTGTTCCGGCCGGGCGCAGATTTGCACACCGAATATAAGCGCCCCGCCGCTGCTAGTTATATACCAATGCACATATAACAATACACACGCACACACACACACACACACACACACACACACACACACACACACACACACACACACACACAAACTCACACACGTATACATATGTACATATAACTGACCGAGCAGGGATGGATTTTCTCCCTCCTCCTTCGATTCCCGATTTTGGTACCTCAGCCAAAGAGAAAGCGCGGGAGGAAAGGGCTTGTGCATTGTTCTTTTTTGTTGGCTATTTTTCGCGATCGGCCATACGTGTAATGTATAGTACGGCTTGCGGAAGAAAAAGTTATTGCGGGCTTTATTACTTTCTTTTTATATCGGCTACGAGGTTGCGGTGTTGCGGCTGTGCTTTTAGTCAATTAGAAGATAAAGGTATAAGAGGGAACGGAGAAAATTTATCTCTAAATAATGTCTAAATGAAAATGGTTCTAAAAATTTAAATATCAAATGCTTGTGAAGAATTTGACAATTTTGCTTTTAGCGAAATTATTATTAAAAAAGTTTTTTACAAACTTGCAGTTTTATGTTTAAATTAAAACGTAATTATGTATGAATAAAGTTTCTTCATAAACAGTATTTAATTATAAATTATTGTCAATTTTAGATTGAATATTGATTGAGAGAGAGAATTTATAAACACTCGATTACTTATCTAATAAAAATAGTTTGTTTAAAAACGTTTCAATTAGATTACGGGAAAATTATAATTAAAACATTAAATTATGTATCGATTGCATTAGTTTTTCATGCAAGTAAATGAATAAGATTGTAAATTTTTTTCAAGAATCAATTGATGCAGAGAGTTTTATTATATTAAATTAGAAAAAAAAAATAAAAATATTTAAGAGAAATTTTCAATCGAAAGTAAAGTAAAATCGAACTAGAAGCAGGAAGAAATATAGAAAGTCCAAGACAACAAATGTCCAACTGTCTATATAAAAGTCGAAAGATGCGGTTAAAGGGGTTCAAAGAGCAAGCGAGCGAAAGAGTGCTGGAAAAGGAATAGGAGAAGGACCCGAGCCTTGCCGCAGAAAGAAAAAGCGATGCAAGAGTAAAAGGGAGTCGAAGCAGGAACGTGCTCAACACGTGTTTCTCTTATCGCGTTCATTTTGAACTACGAGAAGTTGCCGTGCCCGCGCAGACCTCCCGTATACTGGAAAAAAGAAAGAGAGAGGAGAGGGAGAAGGAGGCGCTGATTTATTTCCCTCCTCAATAATTCTCTTTTATTTTCTCCACATCGAACGAGAGGCGAAGCAGCCGAGCAGGAAGGCGACCAGGCTTGCGCTATACGCCCCACTTGATCTATCGCTCAGGCTCTAGCGCGACGGCGATTCATTTTTATTTACGAGCAGATATTGAGCTCTACTCCTTTCTCTCACCATTTCTCTCTCTCTCTCTCTCTCTCTCTCTCTCTCTCTCTTCTTCCCTTCATTTTTTTTGTATCTCTTTTGCTTGTTGATATTCGTAGTCTTAGCGTGTACGCATTTTTCTTGGCTTTAAGAGATAACTCTTCTCTGTTCAAACGCGTGCGCTATGATCGAGTAACATATAGCGCGCGAATTACGCACAAGAAGCGTGCGAGTAAACTTTTTAAAAACTTTGGATTTCATACGATTAAAATCTGTTTAGAAGAGATTGAATGCCAGTCATGATGATTCCAATCATAGTCGAGAGCTTGAACCACCGATGCTTTATCTCTCGATATATCAATAATCGATTTTGCTGTGCTATAAACACTTTGGCTTCTTGCTCTTCGCTGTGAGCTAAATTTTTCTTGTATATTAATTAATTTAAGTGTTTTTAAGCAGTATTGAAAGAAATAACAGCGTACACATCCTTATAGTTTACTAAAAAAAAAAGCTTAAAAACCTGCGCGAAATTGACCGGAATATCAAGAGTAAGCATGCGAGCAAATAATTTTTTTAAAACGAGAATCGCTTCTGTTGCACGCGAGTATTCCTTATGCTGACATATTCCTTCGTACTTTCTCTCTCTCTCTCTCTCTCTCTCTCTCTCTCTCTCTTTTCCAGTTCCATTTCATCTAGCGTTGTTCATTTTGATCTATTTTTCCTGCTCCTCTTTGGCAAAGCCCCCGAGCTCTTCGCTTTGCATTTCTTTCGCTCTTCTTCTTTTGTTTTACTCTTCTCATCAAATCACTGGCGATGTACGATGTGCTTGAGCATCGGCACGGAGAACGTTGCTATGTAGCCTTTCTCTATCTCTTTTTCTCTGTCTCTCTTTCTCTATTTACCTCTCTTTCCGCGAGCAGGTTTTGTAGGAGTAGGTAGCGCGTGAGAAACTGCCTCGATTTGTCTATCCATCTTATCTATATTGGAAAATATACTTAAGCGGCGCTTCGGCTTTATGCATCAACAATGTTTCTTTTTTCTTCTCTCATCCCTCGTATATACTGCAACAGCCGTAATGCTCGTAAAATGAAATGTCTTTCGACGCGGATTTTTTATCACTCGGATTGACGGGAGAAAATAGCTTCGTACGCGTATACGTGTATGTACGCGAACAAGTACATCTCGTCGAACTGCGATGCGCGACGAAAACACGAGCGGGCAACTTTCCCTTCGGGATTCGAGAAAAAATTGTTTCTCGGGCGCACATTTTATTTATGAATATTGAGAAAATTTATTTAACCCTCCTCCGAGTTACATTTATTTTATTTCAGTTTAAGCATATCCGATTTATATTTATTACTACGACACGGGTTACTAATTAAATCTCTTTAACATATATATTTTCGACTCTTATCGCTTATTTTAATTTAGCGAATGAATATTTTCGATTTTAGTAAAAGTTAATATAATTGACAGTATTAAATATCGACATTTAATATTCTTGTGATTTAAATTTCAATTTAATAATAACTGCATTTACGGTAGGGCGATTATCAATATCTTAATGATTCAAGTAAAATGTTTAAATCTTCAATTATTACAAATCAGAAAAATGTCAGCATGCGAATGGTAATCAATATACGATGAAAGACAAAAGTTCATACGCGTTTGAGTAGACATACACACACACACACACACACACATATATATATACAAAAACGTGTAAATAAAATGTAAGGCTATCGTATCGAAAGCTATAGCATAAATATTTCGAGGGTAGGCAATAAAAACAATAAAAAGTCTCTTTATCATCGGCAATCTTAGTCGCGCGCACATCAACTGTAACAGCATATGTATATATATATATACGTGTGTATTTATTTTCTTATTTTAATTTATTTTTTTTCACTCTAATTTTAAATTCTCACAGTCGAACGCTCGCGTTACACACACGTCGAGTAATTACTAGAAAAAAGCGAACATTCACCAAAGAGAAAGAGGTAGAAAAAGCACGTAGATACACGTGTACGTGCGGATGTGTGCGCATGCACATCCGATCTATATATCTGCGCGTATCTTTTTCTATATATACACGTATATCGTTTAAACGGACAGATATGTTCTCCGGTGCTGCAAGATAACAGCGCGGTTTTGGCGCGCGCGATGTCGACACGTATAAGCCCTTCTCTCGAAATACTCGTATATCGAGCAAACTATCTTTCATACATTTTTGCCGCTTTCTTTTTATTTAATAATACCCGCCGCTCGCTGCAGCCATGTGCGTATATCCGTTTTCTCAAGGTTTCCTTTTCGCTACCTGATACGTCAAACGACCTTATATGTATGTGAAATTTTTGTTATTTTTATGCGTGGCCGTAAATTTTAAAATTTTGATACGTTAAGGAAAAATAAAAAGACCGAAACGCCAACAAGCTGGATAAAATTAAAGTTTAAAATTTTGTTTATTAATTTTCAAAATTTATCTTGTAAATTTTCTGAAAATATTATTTTCTGTTATAGCTCGCATACTCGAGGTTAATTTAAAAGTTAGAGAAATTCCGAGTTTTAACAACGAGACATTTTACTCGAATCGTAGTTAATTTTATAATTAGCAACGCTCGCTTCCCAAATTCTGTAAGCGAGGATGCACTCGAGCGCGAACAAAATGATGTACGAAACAAACGTGCGAACAGGCCGGCAGCGCGGTACTCCCCCATACCTTTTTATCACGAAAATCGAGCGAGAGAGAGAAAGAGAGAGAGAGAGAGAGAGAGAGACAGGCAGACAGAGAGGTGCGAGGCTTACCAAAAAGCAGCGTCATAATAATAAATATCCTTGGGCATTGTTTATACATCGAGTAGCGTTCAAGGGGTAATCCCAAATGGCAAAAATCCTATCGCTATCTCTAACTCCGGGCTTTTCTCTCATTCTCGCGCGGCTCATCCTTCCTTTCCGCGATTCAATCGAGCGTGAAAATATCGTCGCCCCGGACAAAAAGAGTCGGCGCGGAGCTCCCGGTCCAGCTGGCCTTCGACGATCCTGATGTATTTTGTCGGGGCGCGCGATAACCCCTCGGGCCTCCCGGCAGAGGACCGATAGATACATCAATATCTCGGCGGATATCATTCGTTTGCTCTTCGTTATCGGCTCGCGGCAGCTCCCGCCGGCAACCCTTCGCACCCTTGTTGTGCCTTTTGCTCTCGAGATCCTTTAGAATTCAATGCGTTCAATAGCTGCGATATACGCGATTTCATGGCTTTGGCTGGACGCTGTTTGAGGCATCTCTCGCTCTCTGTCTCTCTGTAATGGTATATCGCACATTTTATGTCAAGAGTTTTTTGTCTCCCCTTTATTTCACTCTTTCGTACCGGTCGTATTCATGGCTTTACGAAGACTGGAAAAAGTAAACTGGAAAACGATTAAACATGCGTGCATATACTTGTTAAATATTTCGTTTTCTTTAAATTTTTAAGTAAACAGCTTCACCGCTCACGTAAGCCATTATGACAAAATCGTGAGTTTTTACGTAAGTGCAAACGGAAAAGCTAACAAATGCCTTGTCATAGGCACAAGCAAAGTTTGTAAGATAACCTAAACAATGTATTTACGCGTACATGCGAATGTCTATCGAGTTTAGTTAAACGATGCGAGCAACAAGAACTGGTATGCTTGTCGTGCACATTGTCTAGACTATCTCGTGTACTTGTTAACTTCCTGTTTCTCATGCTTTGCCAAAAAAAGCTTATATGTATATAGATCTGATTTTTATTTCTCGCATTTTAGAACTTTGTTAAATAAATACTAATTATCCATTATATAAATATTTGAATCTATTATATAAATACATGAATGGAAGGAATTCCTAGTGGAATTTTTGGAATAGAAGGTAGATTTTTGTCGATACGTTTTACAATGGATCACGCATAGACGTTAAAAAGAAAAAAATGTTCGCCTCAAATATCGACAAACTGAATAGCAAAAATGTTTCGATGTGCAGAGACAGATGCTCCAGAGAAAGTAATTCCAAAAGTTCGAAAATTTAAGCCGAAATTTTTTAGATTAGAGTCTCGCCAAGCAAATAAAATGTTCGATAAAGCTTCTTTTAAAGAGAGAAAATGGGAGTGAGGTAGGGCGGAGCAAAGTAGCGGCTGCGAGTGACGCAAAAGACCACGCATCGGTAGACGAACTCGCCGAGCGAATCGGCGTTTTCATTATGCGGCTTCGCGCGAGCATAAAAGTTTGCTAATGGTTAGCCTCGTTATCGAGAAACGGCTTCGCGCCCTACCGTAACGTTGTGCGAAGCTCTCTCTAACGACGGACCCGCTGTAAACATTATCGCCGGGTTGAGCCGATGTGTACATCTGCGTGTATACGTATCTCTGTACGCGAGAGCGATTTTCCGCTCTTTGGTAAAATTTCAAGTGAACGCGAAAGAAGTAATCGTTTGCCGGGGGAGTTTAATGCCGATATATAACGTACGCGAACGATTACTGTTTTGATTATTATGTTGAAGCTACTCGTTGTAAAATACAATAATTTTCGTTGAAAAATGTACGCTTGTTGCAAACGCGTCAACAGTGATTTTACGATCGGATGTATTGATCGAATTTTGAAAATTTTTTGAAAGCCTACTGTCGTTATCCTTTATTCGAAAAGATTATGCCAAATTCGAAAAGATTTAAAAAAGACAAAGGAGAAATCAAAATTAAGGTAATTAATTAAAACCATTCAATAAATCATCTTTGATCGTTTAAATTATTTTGAATTGTTTATAAAAATAATATTGCAGTTTTATTTTTAATTAAAATAAGAACAAAAAATAAAAAAAGAATAAATTTCATTGGATATTTTGAAAAGCATTTATTATATTTTTATTTGTGAATGTATAATTAATATCAAAAGCGTAAACAAGACAGTAAGGGAAGATGTTAAATCTTTTCGAAAATATCTGAGACGAAATTCTCAGAGTTAAATCGATCGAAGCCGAGAGCAGTAAGAATGAAAATCGCGCTGGCCGATTTTCCCGACGAGGCGATACCGAGAAAGCGTCGAGAGGATATCCCGAAGGAGAAGTGAGCGAAGAAAGAGGCGGAAAAGAAGAAAGAGAGAGAGAGAGAGAGAGAGAGGAGGAAGAAACGAAAAGGCGAGTCGGCACACGGCTCGCTGATTTACAGAGGAATCCGTTTAAAAGAAGGAATATCTTCTCACGGTCTCGCGCGTCCGACGCCTTCGCGAATTTTGATCCTCGAGCTCTAGATGTCCGCCGCGCGTTTAACAATCCTTTATTAAGTTTGTATAGATCTCGTTCTTTCTTACCCGCTTTTGAGCACGCGTCCGCGCGCTCTCTCGTACAATCGGAAGATTCTAAAGGTCTCTCTTAGCTTCAAGAAGCTGTTATTTGAACAAGTACTTCTTTCTGTATTGGACGACGCTAAGCGAAATGTCGACCCTTTTTTTTTGTATCTGTATTTGTTTCGGTATTTTTCCTATAAACTTGAATATTTAAAAACTGTTTTAATGAAATTTTTTTTTAATACAAAGCATTTATACTGAAGTGTATTGTATTGAAAAAAGGATTTTATGAATAAACTACATTTATTGCATCGAATGTTTCGTATTTTTTTACTCCACGATAGACTTGATAAGCTTTGCCAAAGCCTACAATAGACTCGGAAAAGCACAAGTAATCTTTTAAAAATAGCCAGTAGTTGTAGCGATAAAAATTTCTCGACGAAGTTATAAAAAAACTGCGAGTAAAAGTAAGCGTAAAATAAAGTTTTAATCGAAAAGTGGTAGCGATTAAATTCGCATTAACATATTTCCTTAACGTGCAGCATTAATGTGTCGAAAATTTTTATTTTATCGTTATTACTCCGCTTTTACAGTAAATAACAATCTTTAGCAATAATTTACAAAGTTTACAAAGTAAGTTTGTTCTACATTCGTTATTTTTCGTAATATAAAATATATTACGAACAGGTAGAAAATGTACATGAGTGAACTCAAATTTTGAGCTTGAACTTGCACAATGACGTTTACACGGTTTCCTCCTCCCTTGTGTGAAATTCCTTGATCAAGATTTCAACAAAATTTAAACTAGACTTGCGCCGTTAAACAAAAAGTACTTATGTGAAGTTTGCTTTGCAGAAATACAAGTGAAAAACATGAAAAGTTTTAATAACCTATTGCATTACTTAAAATTTCCAAGTGCGCTCTCGTTTCTTCTCATTTCTAAATCATTCGCTCTTTCGAAAATAATCGCAGAGTTTAAAAAGCCATTAGTTATTGCGTTATTCGATAAAAATTTCCTAAATAAATATAAAAAAGGGGGCCGTTGAAAGTTGTCGAAAAAGATTAAATTGAAAATTTTTTAACAAAAGTTGTTGTTTCTTTTTCGTCGGAAAAACGAAATTTATGGTAAAGCGATCTTGGAACGATTATTTATTCATCGTTACTTTCGCTCGAGCCATTCCCACGAGTATATCCTTCTACATAAGGTTCCGTTCCCTTTTCTTTATATAGCCGCGCCCGGTCCGCGCGCGCGCGCACACACACACACACACGTATCTACGACAGCGACTTCTCGAGTTCCTAGTCCGATCGGATAAGGTTTGCGATGCCGTTCGATGCTGTCAATTTGAAAGATAGAGAGAAAGAAAAGTGAGCGCGAGAGAAAGAGGAAAAAGGAAAGAGTTAGGCTCAAGGGAAACGCGAATCCTATAGACTTTTCGTCTTCACGAGAATCGCGAGATTTATGCCGCTTGGGAATAATATGAACACACATGTATTAATAGCAATCGATGCGCCCTGTATTTTAAATAAATTCGCAAAGATATATTTTCTTTTTTCCATCTGAATAAATAATTCCCGTTCTCGTTTTCCAATTTTTCTTGTTAATGCGAAATTTCGGGCTGGCTCGTCGATTCAAGTATTTTGCGCGTTTATTTTTAATTACTTACCTTCGGGTGCATTTATAAAATTACTCGTACTCCAATCGAATACGAAAGTTAAAATAAAGAAACAAAGTTTTTGAATATGCATTCTACAAAAATTTAATCTCTCGCTATTTAGCGAGAATTTAGCCAAAGAATGTTTAAACATATTTAAAGTTAACATTAATAATTTATTATTCTACTTTTGCCATTTTTACTAGATAAGATTAATCGAGGACGATAATAACAGTCAGTTATGAAAATAAATTCAAATTAAACAAATAAGTAACATATCAGTTACATTTCAATACAAGCAAATATTTGTCCTCGATGATCGAGTCTTGATTACACCGGAGCGTTCCAATGCTTGAATGTTTCACAAACAACAAGAATGAATCAACCGCGATGATTGGAGTCCGTTGTTATTTACAAGTAGACACAATTCAATTGTACTCTGATGCATTGCACGCGTTCGACGATCGGTGTATCTATCACCGAAAATTATTAACAGTATACTCGTACCTCCCGCGCGTTATTATTCGAGCAAAGAAGATACGCTTTTTTTTTTTAACTCGTTACTTTTTCGCGATGAAATAACTAACGAAAAATAAGCCGAAATACAATTCAATTAAAATATGAACCTTTTATGTTAATAAAATAATAATGAGCTGGTGAAATCAATATATAAGACAGCCTCGGGTCGCTTTATCGTTCAAATTTTTTTCTAAACTAAAAAAATTCGAAAAATAAGACAGTAATAATCATCAGCGATGCAAATTTTCTAAGGCTTTTTAAATTTCACAATACAATAACTACGAATAAATTATTTAAATAAATGAAAATTTACGTGCAAAAATATATCTGCATAAGATTTTTCATATCTTTTTACAACGAATATTTCAAATGTATATAATTAATGTGTAAAACGATAACAAATACGAGAATGGCCTCACTCTCATTTTTGTATTTGAATATACAACAACGGGAATAATGAGTTTAACTACATTGGAATAATAATTTCATGGATTTCATTTTATAAATAAGTACGATAATCGATAATTCACACGAATACGATTTAATAAAATATTATAACGAAAGTTAATGAATTTTTAAACAATTAAATAAAAATTTTAAAAAATCTTTTACATTTTTTAACGTCGAAGCGTCCACGTTTCTCTTTCGCACAAAAAAAATTAAACAATAATTTATTTATATTGAAAAGAAAAATATACAAGCCGATAATTGAAATCGAAGCATTAAAATAAAAAATTACGATGGAACTTTCTAGATAATTTGCGTAATAGTGGCAAACGTCAGTTTTGATCGGAGAACATGGCCGGCAAAATTAATTGCAATTACTTTCGTGTCATTCGCGGCTGCCGTTAAAAGTGATCAATTTGAATGTGTACAATGCAAATGCAAAATTCGATTTGCCACAGAGGCATCTACCGGAAAATTTCGTCACATTCAAATATCCTTGTGTAAATAGTAGCTCTGCTCGAGCTTGATTCAATAAAACCGAGCAGAATACATTTATACGTGTATATATGTATACAAATATAGTAGCTATAGCCGGTGAAGCAAACCAAGGGGTTTTGTTTCTGCCATTAGAGGCGCGGCTAAATCAAGAAGCCATCCGTTTGACTTCGCTTCCTGTTTATTTAACTTTTACCCAAGAGCCTTTGTGACGGCTCCAGCTCCAGTGCCCGTGCGGCGAGCGAACTCGAAATCCGAGAGCGGAAGCAAAGAATCGCTCCAACCGTAAAATTCCCTATTGAGGTGCTTTTTCGGTGGCACTGCTGCAGTTTTCGAGCGCATTTATATGCTTCCCTGGCAAGCACCGAGCGGAAGCCTTATTTTCGGCTCTACCGACGTCGCATTTTCTTTTATTTATCTAAATTTATCAAGAGAGAGAAAGAGAGAGAGACGCCTGAAAATACTCATCGAACTCTCGAGGACTAAGAGAGAATAGAAAATCAATGTTTTTGGATTTGCATGCACTAAGTGAAAAAAAAATCGAAAAAAGCAACGTTGTAAATTTAGTTTCGATGCTTGTATCAAGCTTTTAAGGGCGTTACAAATCATTAACTACTCTAAATTTATAAAAAAATAATTCTGCAACGAATTTTCAATTTTTACACTATTTCAAAAGCTACACATTACTTGAAAATTTAACTTACCCATTTTTATGTTAAATATTTAAAGTTCAAAGTCACATCAAGAAGAATTATTCAACGATACGTTTTAATCTATGGTAAATAAACTTACATTCTAAAGACATTTTAATTTTTAACTCAATTGTAATTTATTGCTATAAAAATATATAAAATAAACTTTTAACGTCCGTGATTAATAAAAATTTGTTTTCCCCGATAAGTGCTTTTATGTATAAAGGCAATAAATTCATCCTTTGGATTAGGATATATTAAACTGCCGTAGGAATGTGCTCGAATTTCCTTCGAAGAAAATTAGTCAAAATGATAGAATCATTAAAGAAAAAGAGCTAGCACTTTTGCAAGTCATGAATTTTAATGGTTACAAGCTGCATATCCATCATTACGCTGATAGTTGAGTTTAACGAACGAGCAAGCGAATGAGATTGTAAAAAAAGAAAAAAAATTCCCGATTATCCTTTTATTCGATATAAAGTGCTTTATCGGACGAGAGGAAAATCATACCGTGCGGTAAAAATTTGCAGTACGTCTCTCTTCTTTTCTCTTTTCCTCCGCTCCTACGCGATGAAGCACCTTTTCTCAAGGAAAAAAGGAAAGAAAAACATTCTAGAGGAGAGAGAAAGAGAGAGAGAGCGCGGATCGTTTTACAGCAAAACGAGAAGAACGTGTTCAAAAAGATCGATGGAGAAATATCAGTCAGCTAATGCAAAAGTTCGAAAGTCCAAGTTACTTATTACGCGAATGAGAGGATTTCAACGGCGACTAATTTTACACGAATAGTACGACCGATAATTCAAGTTGATGGAGTGAATTATTCAGGGGATGAGGGCAGCAGAGGCGCCGCCGACCGACAGATGCCTGCAGAACGTACGATCGATCGTTAAACTCTGCTTTTATCACTGTCTTATATCGCGCTTGAGTTGTCGCGATTCAGCCGGGAAACTACAATCGCTCGGATCTTTCTCTCTGTCTAGCTTTATCGTGCGAACGAACCCTCGAGAGTAGAGATTTAAAACATTCGATTGAGACGTTTTTCAAAAGGTCTTTAAGAACGCCGGAAGAAAAAAAGATAATCCGGCTCGAGGCAATCAGACTTCCCTCGTCTTCTTATACGAATTCTTTTATTATCGCTTCGATTTCCGCATATTTAGTTTTGATGAGAATAACGGCGAGAATAAAATTTCTAAATTAACCGTGGAAAGTTATTTTCCCGAGGGTGAAGAATTTGAAAATTCATTTAAATTATTTTTCAAGGGATGTAAATGCGGCAAATAAAATATTAAATGTAATTTTCACTGTTATAATAACATTTTTCGTAAAATAAATATAAAATCAATTTGATAAAAGTAGAGCATACCTAAAACTAGCACTTTGTGAAAGAGAATTTGAATTTCTCGGAACAGCCCAAATATCCGGTAATTACATATCGAAATATACGATCGGAGGCAAGAGATTGGGTTTGAAGTTAAAAAGAAAAAGTAAGGCTTGAGAAAAAAGAAAAATAAAAGCCCGTCAAAGTGGCTTTTCCACGATAACGAGATAGTCACGTCGAAAATCGTCGCATCGTCTCGAGTCTCCAGTCGAGCGTGCGCGCATACAAAATCCAACTTTCTCTCTCTCTCTCTCTCTCTCTCTCCTTTCCTTCTATTACATACACATGCAGCGTGAGCTCTTATCCTGACAAAACCTGAATTTCCTTGATGCGCGGGCTACCCAAATATCCGTTTTCTTTCTCTATTTCTTTCTTATTCCCTAGTCTTTGATGTTTTTTTTTAAATATAACTTGAAAAATTTTTCTTTTTCACCTTTGTTCTTTTTTAAGTAAAAAGGAAAGCATCATGTATGCAATATTTGTAAAGTAGTTGAAATTCATTTACAACTATAATTTATATTTTTATAATTTTAACGTTTAATAATTCAACGGATTGAAAATATTTTATTTTAGCTACATCAGCGATTACTTGGGCGTGCTTCGTATTCAATTAATATTTACCCTCACAAGTGTCAATTAGCGACGGGCTCCAATTAGTTCAAACTTTATCGTATCATCGAGAAATTGTGAAAACATTCCCGCAGATGTTGCAACGCGCTGAAAACTGTACCTGGGCGAAAATCGAAGATTCGAGATAGGTAGGCATGCGTGTGCTCGGGCACCGCTGCAGAATCGGGGGGCAATAAAATCGTCGATCGATCCTTATAAATTGCTCGTAACGCGCCCGTGACGCTTAATGGCGCGCGAATAAAGCTTCGAGAGCTCAGCCAGAGAAATCGCGTGTCCGATCCGGAGAAACAAGACGATACGAGGCTGCGTGGCGCATTGCGCGATCAAACGAGAGCGCCGAAAGAGATAAAGAGAGGATGAGAGAGAGAGAGAGAGAGAGAGAGAGAGAGAGAGAGAAAGGGAGAGAGATAGGAAAAGGTTCGATTAACCGCGTGTTTTGCGGTGGCGACCGAAATTTACAGGGCCTCGGGTCAATTTTAACCGGTGACCGTAAATAAGCCCCTAAAGACTATTTTCTCTATTGATACGTGTATTGAATGCGCGCCTCTCCTATTCACTCATTTATCCTCTACCTATTTATGCTCGAATGCTCTTTCTCTATCTTTCTTTCGTGCATTAATTGGATAAAGCGATGACAATGCAGCGGGATTAGCGCGCTCAATATTATTAAGCTCAACCTTTCCCTCTATCGCAATGACGTAGTTTCAACGAATATTTTCGATAAACTATCTAATGTTTATAATTTGTAATTGCAATAATTTTTTATATCGTGGCACAAAATAATTGCCCTTTCGAGTGGAATGAAAAATGCTTAAAACAAATAACTAACCATTCTATAATAACGTCGACACACCTGGCAATATTCATGGAACGGATGATCGTTTATTAACAGTTAGTCGAGCAAGCAGTAGCTATTAGTTTCTGCATACGCATAGACTATGTATCTCTGGTACACCCGTATCTTCAAAGAGTTACCTATGGAGTGTATCTACGTACATACAGTCATCGGTGTACACAGCTGAATGCTTGTGTACCAGACACAAGTGTGTACACCCACATGTGCGCGACGTGCGCTCGTTTTCGGCCAGAGAGAAACAGATATCCCCGGGGGGGCTGTGTGTCCCGATCGAAGTTCCAGGATACATCGGTGTACGTTGGCGAGCGAAACTCTTGTTCGGAAGAAGAAAACTGACAAGAGCCAGAGATCCTTCCCCGCGTTTCTTCTCCCTTTGACTTTGTACAGTCGGTGACGTTGCTACCGTTATTGGATCCGCGCAACGCTCGTTCTTTCGGTCCATACCTTCGACTCCTCCATATGTTTTTCGCGAGCGAAAGACAGGAAGAGAAGCGTTCGCGTAAAAGGTAAACCTGCAGGCTAGAAAATGTAACGAGTGTTCGGTTAATGCGAAACACAACCTCGAAGCTCGAGGCTCGCCGGAAGAGAAAAAGTTCGAACGAAGGAGCTTCGACGTCTAGTTAATACAGTTGGCAAGAGGCTCGTACAAATTGGCTTTTTTGCCAAAAAACTATGAGTAACCTCGACCCTCTATTCTCTCTCTCTCTCTCTCTCTGGCAACGACGAGTATAATTGACACGGCTATTATAGATACAGATTTTTTTTTAAAATAAATGAAAAACTAATACCGTTGATTTAAAACGAACGAATAATAAGTGAGAATAGAAGCGAGAACGTAAAAAAATTTTGCGAAAAATATTAAGTGTCTTGCTTCGCACTCGATCGGTTTTTTTCTTTCCTATCGGTTGCTTTGCGGTTATGTAGGTTTGAAATTGAAGCCTTGACAGTCAATCGATAACGTGTCAGTTTCGGTGCACTTCATCGTAAGCGAGAATTTTAAAGTTTATTATTATTTGCTTTTATAAGTCAATTCGACGATCTAAATATTAAAAAAATTTTTTAATTTTAAAAGCACTATTTATAAATTTAAATTATAAATTTAGCGCATTTAAGATTATTCAAAAACAATGCTTAAACTTTTTTAAATATGTAAATAAATAAATGGAGGGCGAATAATCTAACGTTGCAGAGTCGCATGGGGCCCACCGAGGCGCACGTTCAATGCACGAGACCGAGGAGCGCATGAGTCAGCAGCATGTGCACGTGAGGTCGCAGTCGAGCGCGAGGCACCCGAGCGCCGCCGGTGGCGGTACCGGTGCTTCCAGCGGTTCCAAGAGCGGCTCCAGGATGGCATGCGAGAAGGCCTCCCGCCGGCTGAGGGCGACCCTCCTCAAGGCCGCGCGGCTGGGCGTGACGACGAGCGAGCTGGCCGGACTGCCCGCCGCCAAGAGGATCGTCTCCCAGAGGGATCACGACTGGAAGCTGGCGGTCCTCCTGCTCCTCATGTTCGGCGGCGGCGTCATCGTCGCCCTCGTCTGCACGACGAGTAGGGGCTGCTCGAAAATCGAGGACATTGTGAGTTTTATTATGCAAAAACAAGCCGTACAAAATCATACAAGCAATATTTAAAAAAAAAGACTAAACGAATGATTATTTTTTTCGAAAATTAAAAAATCTGCAATTATTAAAGAGTTCGAAACGAAAAATTTTCAAATTTCAAAACGAAATTGTTGAAAAATTAATTAAAAATCTACATATCCGTCTTTTGATATTTCTTCTTATCACATTTTAAGTCTTATTCAAAAACGACTTTAATATGTAATTGATAGCCTGATATAAAATATTAAAACAAATTTTATAATCGATTTTTACTCGTAATATATAAATTTCGGAATATCGTGAAAAAAAAATCATATACAGCCGCAATGCTGTTTGTAGAGTAAGTCGGGTGAAATTGCAAAAGTTTGGATATAAGAATTTTATTTAAATATAATTGTAAAAAAGTTTGAAATTTCAAAGCGAAGAGAAAAACAATGAAATGAAATTTCATTGTTTTATCGAAAGCCAAACTTTTACAAATGCTCAATCTCGAGTGGGTAAAGTTGAGTGAAGTGTAAAAAGACCATTCTTGATTCTTTCATATTCTAGGATTGCATCAAAGGGAAAACCATTATTACGCAAGTACGAGAGTGCTATTTTTCTCGCTTGTTTTTTAGAAGATCCTACAGGGTTTTTATATCTTCTCGCACGCCTTATTTTAAACAATATAATAATCATATCTAATTTATTCGACAATAACTTTATTTTTTTTGTAACCGAGTTTGTATAGTCAATTATCAAACTATAAGCGATTAAGTTTTCATGATTCGAAAATTAGAGAATCGAAAAGCTTTACTATAATCAATGCGCGTCTTTTTTTTTTTTTTTGTGAGAACTTGGAATCTTGATCGAGCTAGTCTCGAACTTGAAAAAAAAGGGATCGTCGGGGTAGCAGGTCGCGCGACTCGCATACGTTATCGGTTGCAAACTAAAGCAGTAACCAACGAGCTTTGCTCAAAGATACCAAGGGCTTCCCCAAACAATTATGCACACATCGGGATACGATCCATCAGATTATGGAGTTGGAGCACGGCGTCGTCGGCTTGTAAAAGCTGGGACTTGCGGTTAACGCTCGGGCGGTGCCGACCGTTCCAAACTAGTCGAAACTAGGCTCGCTTTCTCTCTCTGTCTCTCTCTCTCTCTCTCACTCACTTAACCTCTCTCCCTTCCTCTCCTTTCATCTCCCTCTCTACCTCTCTCTTCCGGTAGCTTGATGCTCCCTGCTTGATGGGATAGTTAAACACATCCTTGGGACACATTGAAATTCAAATTTCAATATCCGAGAAGGGCACATGCTCTCGGCTGCTTCTCTTCGCTTCTCTCGATGCTTTTTATATAGGAAAACAATTTTGAAAGGGATGGCTTACATAGATAACGAGAAATTTTAGCGAGCTACTGTATTACAAACGGCCATTTTGTTATTTATTGCTTGTGCACATTTTTTCATTTCGATGTTGTAATTCAAACATACGGATCAAGCCGTTCCTGGCAATGCACAGTTCGTGTTTCACTGAAATTCCGAGTACAGTATACCTACCGTCGATCGCGAAAACTCTCAAATTTATTGTCGCAAAATCTGCTCAAACCTTGTTTATCTATAAATTTTTTTGTCCAACACGTTTAAATACAATAAAACTAAATTCCCGCTATTCTTTATTCGTGAAATGTCGTTCTATCTATAGTTGAACGTTTTTCTTCCTTTTTTTTTTTTCTTTTTTTTTAAATTACAAATCAACGATTAGTAACAACTCATGAAATAAAGCGTGATACGGCTGGATTTGAAATTTGTGTTACTTATAAATTATGCAAGAATTGTATATTTCCAAAAGCAGCCATTTAATCATTAATAATTAATATTTAAATTATGAGGGAAACACAACCTTATTAATATTTAAAGCTGCATTCAATTGAATTAATTGGAATAACAAATTATTCTGCATTCAATATTTATTATTATCATAAATACTTTTATTCCGTAATTTATTGACACGTTTTGAAAATTTGGTTTTCAATATTCTTTCTAAGTTTTTAGTTCTTTAGTCGTATTCGAAGAGAGAATATAACATCGATAGTTGATATAAAATTAGTTTTATCTAGAAGAGAAGCTCGAATCAGAAATCCTGAATCGAAATGCACAACTTGAGAAATAACGAAGTTAAAAGATCTAGATAAAAATACATTCATCACATTATACAGTCGAATGCAGTCGGTAAGCTACTTCCGCGGGGCTATGTCTTGTTTATATTTCGAGTCTGAGACGAGACCGCCTAGAGTCAAATCGGATAACATTATCCTTGTATTAGCGAGGGCGCTCGCGCTTCCTTGCGATCATAATTAAATGCGAAAGTATGCGGGTCTCGCGATAAATTAGCGTTCAAGAGACAGCGAGAAGAAGCTCCGAGCTCGTGAAATAAGCAAAATCGAGCAGCCGCGAGGAAAGCTGTAATCTTCTCGCGAGAAGAGTGCGCGGATGAAGCGACGGAAAGTAAAAGGTATTTATTCGTCGGAATGAGCGCCGCGAAGTCGTTAGAGCCCTCGTTCCCGATAGCCCAATAATTGCTCGCGGCGAAACGCCGCCTCTTTGCGCGCGCCCACACCTACGGAACGCCGGCGGGCCTGTATGCGCGCGGGTCATTACGCAAATGGAAGTGGCTGCAGCGCCGAAGTAAAAAGTGGCCTCGCATAAACGCAAAAGCGAGGAAGCGGAAGGGCTCGCGTTCCGGAGGAAATCGCGGTAGGCCAATTTTCAAATGCGTTTTACCTCGAATATCGCTCCCCTCGGCCACTTCTTTATCGCTCTTTTCTCCCCTCCCCCGAACCCCGCTAGAGTAGAGAATATCACCGCGCGCCGTAGACACGTCGAAGCTTGATTAATTGTACGTAAATAGGAAGCCAAAAGTAAATTCCAGCGGTGCCTGTGGCTCTTGTCGATTTTACGAGTCTAAGCTTACTCTTTGCCGGCTTATTTAGTGATTTTAATATTGTGACCTCCATGAGAAAAGAGATAGATTTCAAAATACATTTTCAAAATGTATATTTTTCTTTATTATCTATAACTTGAATCATGCATATTTCATATCAAATATACAAATTTAAATTACAATTTCGTCAATCAATTATAATTTATTCTCTGCTATGTAATCTACATTTGTCAGACGTTCATTTTCCTCAAATTAAATTTAAAAATTAATTTTCAAAAATAAAATTTTCATAAATGTATTAAAAAATTGGAGTATCGATAATGAGTTTTAGACTTTATAGCTTTAGCTCGTGTTAATGAGAAGAACCACGCCGTTGATCTTTTCGATGAGACAATTTTCTTCATAATTATTTCCATTATAAAACATAAAATAAACTTTGCTGTTGATGTAGATATATTTTGTATTAAATGAAGTTAAAAATAATATTGTGAAGAGCCGAAAAATCTACTAATAAATAGAAAATTATAAATAATTATTAATTATTAATTTCTCTACGTACTTAATAATATCGAAGCTTCAAAGCAACCCAAAATATCCTCGTTTCCATCTAGCTCATTAAATTCAACTATACACTATAATACTCGAATACCCAAGCAAAGCTTCCTTTGGTCCCTGAAATTTCAAGGCGATCGCATGACAAGCCGCATCGTCTTAGTACGCGGGTTTCGCTTTTCCCAAAACCTGGCAACTCGCGATCTCTCGCGTCGCTTCCTCGACCGTCACCGACCATCCTCTACCCATTCCATCGAGAACCCGTTGCTTCGTGCGTCCGTTAGTGAATACGCGCCGCCTACATGATAGCGAAAGCTGGGACAGAGTTAGAGAGAGAGAGAGAGAGAAGGGACGACGCGCGTCAGCGGACGGGTTCTGCGGCATAATTCGAGCGAGGCCAGCTCGCGTCGCTGGTTAACGACAACCACGCGACCGATCCGCGTGACATGACGACGCGATCCCGGACGGCCCGCAACTGTCCGTGGCTTTCTCCCTCACTCTCTCTTTCTCTCCCTCTCTTTCTCTTTCTCTCCCTCTCTCTTTCACTCTCGTCTTGTTATAATTAATTAATGCATCAATTTACTCGCTCTCGTTTCGCTGCGTTGCAAGTTTGTCATTTGCCGTAGGCGACATTGCCGCCGTCAGCAGCGCCATCGGCTTCGAAGCCGACGAACTCCTGGCTTTACGTGTTCGAGACGCGCGCGCGGAAAAGTGACGCTCTCGAGCACGCGTGTGTCACGGGCACGCTCGAATCAAGTGCGCTCGATTTTCCTTCGCGCCTTCAATTATTAGTGTTTTGGTTGTCGTGCCAGCGTTGTAGTTGACGTATCGTTTTTCACGCGTGCAAGATTAAATACTTCAAACTCTAATTCTTTTATATCGTTATTTTTATAACGCTGCTACGTTACTATCATTAATTTCCGCAAATTTTTCTACACCTTTATTTTGAAATTGCAAAAAACTCGTATACGTGCGTAACATGCTCGAGTTAAAATCGATCGATATAAAACGTCGACGACATAATTTTTATCATCGCTTTTATATTTCATGTACAGAAGGAGACGAGTTGGCTGTAGCGATAGTTTCGAGTCACGCGACGCGTTATATCACGGTTAACGACAGTTTAAGCAAGAGACGTGATCCAAAATATGAAGAGCCGGCCCCCTCCTTTGGCTGCGTCCTGAGATCCTCGTAGTACTGCGGCGAGAGGGAGAGAGAGAGAGAGAGAGAGAGAGAGAGAGAGAGAGAGGGGGAGGGAGGAACTTCCCCGGACCGTCGGAGAACACGAAGGGTAGATACGCGCAGATACGAGCGTGCATATATACCTAAGCTCACTACGTTTCCTCGTACTCGTCCTCTCTGAACATATGAGCCTGCCTCTCTGCAAACGCGCTCACCTGCAACGGGATATCGTGGCGGAGAGTACGCCACCTTATATGCGTATACTGGTATATGTACTCACTTATATTCTCGACTCTGAGAATACAAATGAAATATGCCCGGCTGGCTGGGCAAGCCATTAGCACCGAGCCAGTCGAGCCTGCCTAACTTTTTGACATTTCCGACTGCGTAGAAAGAGAAAGGAGAGCGGCGCGACGCCGATGGACGAAAAAATTGAGCTGTCCGACCTGAAACCAGTGTCGGCGCTGTTGTGTAGCACCGCGACGTATTGTATAATAACCGAGCTAGTCAAAGTTTCGCGCAGCTGGAACGCCCCGAATAGAATATAGAATATATATATATATACATATATATATATATATATAAAGTACTGAAATGTTACATCGGAATTGCATGAAATTCTCGAGTGTCAAACTCGAGAATGTGCGAATGCGCTTTGAATGAGCTACTCGAGAACGTTCGCTTTTTACGTAAGTAATAGACGTTTTGAATTTAATTAGTTGTTTGTTGATAAGCTCAGATTATGCAGTACAATTGCAGTACATAGCTCACACTTTTGTGAAATTATGATCGCATGGCCTCGTAATTTATAAATTTATAAATCTACTTTTAGTTTAAGCTTTAGCCTATTCGTGTAAGGATTAGCTTAATTTCGTGTAAGAATCAATATTAAGAAGCATCTGTCCATAAAAATCTAACTCTATAAGAGAATCATATAGCTTAATAACTGATTCTTTTGCTCGCTTTATTTTTCAATCGAAAGATGACAAATATTTTAAATTCGTCTCACGAGTGACCAGGTTGTATTGATTACGGAAAATTCATCGTTCACAATATTCCTTTGATTCAAAAATAATATTATTTTTTATTTTTTGGCTTAAGAACCTTTGAAAAAATATATTTCCGGCAAAGTCCACGAAACCATCGACGACAGAGCTAGCAAAGCTCGCGCTGCGAGAAAAAAGTTGGAAGAAAAGCGCGGGGGCAAGGGGTTAAGGTGGCAACTAGAGAAAGACTCTCTAGGGGTGTAAAAGTTAAGCCAAACGAGAGGAGGAAGAAGAAGTAGAAGAAATAGAAGGGAGCTGCAGAAAAAGTACAAGAAGGTCGATGGGCTGCTCCTAAGTAAATAACTGCGAGGCAGAAGTTGTCTCGTTCGTATTGTTCCACGAAAGTAAGCGATCTTGAATCATGATTGTAAGAAGTTGCTCGACGCCAACGGTGGCCTGCGGGAACCGGGAGAGAGCCGGCCGGGACTCACCGACATCGGGAGACCGGGAGCGAGGAAGAGAGAGAGAGAGAAAGAGAGAAAGAGAGAAAGAGAGAGAGAGAGATAGAGAGTCAAAGATTCACTGGGATCCGGAGAAGAGAGAGAGAGAGGGCGAAGGTTCAGATCGATTAGGTGTCGGAAGTGGAGCGATAAGCCCGAGCAGCCGGTCACGCTCCGTTTGCTCGACTGCTCTCTCTCTCTCGCGACTTTGCTGTGTTTTAAAACCATGCACCGTGAATACTCGGTTTCTTTCTCTTCGACTCGCTCCCTTCTTTGTGCCAAATTCATAATGATGAATGAAAGCGGAAAGCCCGGACTATTCGTATAGCGTCTGAATATCGCTTGGATACAAATATAAGGAGAAGATCTTTTCTCTTTTGTATATTCTCATTTCAAGTATTTCTCTTTCGAATGATGTCTGAAACAATATCGCCGGTGAGAAGCTGCTTTCTGCGGGCAATATCTCGAGACACTGAGCTTTTTGCTCGAGAGATGTAAGCTTTACGAGGAAGAAGGAAGCCACTTTGTCAATTGTTACGAGACTGTAGAGGATTTTAGTCATTTTACTCGACTCTACGCTGTAATTTTTTTCTTTTCGGCAGTTCTTTTCACGCTTGACATCGCGAGATATTGTTCTCCGTAATAATAAAAAGAAGTCTGCTCTAGCTTATGCTTAATTTGCAAAAAAAAAGAAAATAAATTAATAAGATAGAAAAGTTCTTGACGCGGAATATTTTCTTCCAAATAATTAACGATTCGAGAGAAAGAAAGAGAGATAACAAAAATATAAACATCGGTGGACGTAATTATATGCATGAAATAGTGATGATAAGCTGCGAGTTTCATTATGACGATTAATCATTTTGGTCGATCTCAGCTTAAATGTCCCATTTACAGTAATCAGATTTCTATTAAGCTACTGGATATCTCGTTCATAATTAAATAAGCACTGCTTTACTCATGTAGATATTGTGGAATAGTGTTATTAGAATATTAATTAACATTGGCTAAAGAATAATAAATTACCGATAATAAAACATTTTCTTTAAATTAGCAATTGGAATATGACGGCGACGAAAATAAAAAACAAAATAATATTAAGTAACCAAAAATTGAATAAACAAAAAATTTAAAAATATACATCTTGCACAATGCTTTTCTTAACGATGAAATCGTGCAAATGGCTTTTTAATCAGCTAACTCGTAGGCGCAGAGCTGCGCGAAATGACTTTAAGACTATGATAGGCTAAAAAAAAAAAAAAAAAAAAAAATAAGTAAGAGCGCACATAGAGGAACTCTATACGTCGTTGGCTCACGCGCGCTGCGCGAGATGAGCTCTTACATTTTTAAAGCTTTCTCTCTCCGACGTTGAATTCTCTTTCCTTCACCCGCTATCTTTTCCCTTTCTTGCTCCGCACTGTTCATATTTTACTTCAGAATGAACCACTTGAAAATTCCGAGCACACCTTGAATTACCGTTATTAGAGCATAAGAGGCAGCTTCCCTTTCGCTCTTTCGCTCTCTCTCTCTCTATTTCTCTCTCTATCTCCATCTCACTCTCTTTATTTTTTTCTTTCTCGCTATCTTTCCTGTTTTCGAGCCATAAGATATTACGAGGTACGAGCTGAAATCCGCAGATGTGATTGCGGAAATGGGACGCAAGAGCGCACATGTTTACGATGCGATCATATTCTTGAAATCGGATAACCCAGACTCGGACGACGAGGCGGAGGCGTTAAGTCGCGAAAGAGAGAGAGAGAGAGAGAGAGAGAGAGAGTGAGAGGATGGCTTTTACGTACAAACTTACCTGATATAACTACGTGCAAAGGTGGAACCGGAGTAAGAGCAAGATATGCTTTATTTCCGAGGGGAGAAGATGATGCGCTTTGATGTGGTGGATGCACTAGGTATACGGAAGAGATTGCAACTCAGGAGACACGGATGTTTTTAATTTAAAAACTAGTTACTCCTACATATACATATACGCCTCAAAATTTTGATAAAGTATCACGTATTAATCGTTTTTATAATAATAAAAATTGACGAACGTTTTTAAATAATAATTAAGTGCATAAATAAAGTCTTATAAATTTGAAAAATGTCTATTTATTTTTAAAGATTAAATATATATTTATACTTGACAAAAAAAGAAAAAAATAATAATAAAAGTTATTATTATTATTTAACCTATACTTTTGGCGTTGTTACTTTACCTCTAATTACTGCAAATGCTATTCACGATGTGAAATTTTAGTCACTCTAATGAAATATGTCTAACGCGCGGAACTGTAGCTTTCTATAGTTAACAAACTCACGTTATACATTAGTCATTCGTACTAGTTTTCAGTTTGATTGAAACTCTAGAGCAATGAACATTGTTTCAATTATAATCGCTTTAAATAATTCACTTGAATATTTTAATAATATATTTCAAAACAACACGCAAAAACGAAATTATACGATAAATATCACTAAAAAATTTGAGAATAAACGTGTATCGTTATGCGTATAGGTGAGAAATTTGCGAATAAAATGAACGAACGGATCACTTTTAAAAACAACGAAAAAGTTGATTCAATCAATTTCAATTCCTTCGTACATGGTAAAAGTTTGTTTCATTAAAAAGAAAAGATAAACTTTACCGGTATATCGAGTTAGATTCAGGGACAAAAACGTGTCCACCCGTATTATCCATTCAATAAAAAGAAAACGCAATCTAAGCAAGATAAAACGACGAGGCGCCGTACACGTCGCAATATCGAGCCTATAGCAGTCTCGATAGCATCGAGTTGCTGGCGTTGCTGCTGCTGCTGTTGCTCCATAGCCAGCGGTCCATATCGAAGGCGCGTCCGCGTGGGTGTCTTCGGAAAGGAGAATCCCGATAGATCGGGGCTTGTGCGCGTGAAAACCGGCGAAGCGTAACTTCGTCTATATCTATGTATATATATATATATATACACACATATATACACACATACACGAGTACAGTAAACGGTGTAGCGACTAACCCCGTCGCATTCTTCCGGCCTCCTCTTGCTCTTCGATGTGGATCGTCCTTGTTCGAAAATGCGTACACGCGTACAGAGCTATTCGGAGCTTGAGCGTGCAAAACTAAAAGCTGGAAAATAAAAGTTTCTTGACACAGTGGAGAAGCAATTTAAAATATTTTTATAGAAGAAACAATGATTTACATTTTTTTTTTATAAATTTGAAAGATATATAATTTTTTTATTTTTAGCTTTTTGATGAAAAATTCATTTTATACAAAAAAAAAAAAAAAAACAGTTAATTACGTAAAAATTATAGACTCGAACTCGACTGATTATTAATAACAAAACTGTTTTATTTGCAACGAACCAAAAAGATAAAAAAGATTCGAATAAAAGTTGTCAAAGATCAATAGTGAATATAATAAAACAATAATTATCTCACTTTATTTACATTAACAAGTACAAACAACCAAGTTTATTCTCCATCCTCGATCGATGAATAAAGTCCCATTATATTCATATTATAAATTGAGAAAAAAAACTATACTTTTTAGAAATATTTTAATTTGCATCTTCGCGAACTTTATGCTCGGGTGTCAAATCCCATAATTATTTTAATGAAAATTACGCTCCATGGAAGCGTAAGAAAAATCTTTAACAAGATCTTTGAAAAAAGGTAAATAAATATAGCACGTGTATATAAGTGCTCAATATAAATAGAAAACGTACGTGCTTATACTGTGTAAGAATAAACCACGCGATGCAAGCCTTTACATCCACAGCAGAAGCGAGATATTCTCTATTTCCCGGCGTAATGAGGTCTCCGCCGTAATGAGGAGCTCGGTAATCGAAGTCGTCTAAACGCTCCCGTAATTACGCTGTACACCGAACCTTTGGTTCCTTTAGTTTCTTACTCGCGATTGCAGCTGCTCACGTTATTTATCTAGCGCTTGAATGTAAAGAGACAGAGCGAGAGAAGAAGGGGCGAGAGGGAGAAAAACGCTTTGAAAAAAAAAAAAAAAAAAAAATAGTTTGGCGCTGATAAAAAAAGGAAGAGTCAAGCCCTCTCGAGCCTTCCTGATCCCCGTAACTCTGTCTCTGAGCGTATATGTGCGTGTCGGCTATGTCTCTCTAGGTGGTAGCTCCGTAAAAAGACAACGTGAACGTTGGACAATTTCGGTTTCTCGCTTCGTCCATCTATACGTACACATACGCACACCCACACACATACGTATCCAGACGCACCTACGCACACGGGGGACGCAAAGGAAAAGTATTGACGTTCTGTTTCTCTTTTGCTGTCATGTCCCGTAACACCAGCTGCTGCTTGTGGAACTTCGCTAGATTGACACGAGCAAAAAAACCATCGCGTATTCGGATTAGTGTTACCGTCTGTATCTCAAAATTTTAAAATTATTTTTTTCTTTTTTTTCTGTTAAAGTTTATTAACTCAATTTTCTTAGTCAGAATTATATATACTAGAATATAAAATACTTTATTTGAATAATTTAAATATTTATAAACCTTATGGTTGGATGTATAGACCTATGTATCTAAAAATGTACTATATGATGACTGTTCGTACTCAAAGATGTGACGTTTTTTTCTTTTATAAATTTTTAAAATATTATATTATTCAAAGTTACATTCTTCATTGATGAAAAATGGTTGAGAAAAAAATGGTAATTTTTAGAGGGTTGATTGTATACCTTGGGGAACTATGACTACATACGAGCAACGCTGTAAAAAAGGTACTCGTCAAATATTCTCACCCTCTTTGCAATTCTGTCAAGTTTGATTAAAATCATAGCGAGATACATCGGAGAAAAACCTTTGCGAATAATACCGAATAAATTTTCAGTTATAATGAATTAAAATTAATTCTTTCTAACCAAATGGGATAATAAAATATATGAAAAATTTCAAAGATAATAACATTCATGAAAATGAGCCTCTAATATTTGATAAAAAAATATAAATTTCAAAAAAGCTCTAAGTAATAATTATTTAGAGTGTTTATTTTTTTAATTAAAAAACCGTATATAGGATCTTTGTAAGTAAACCTTTCTTCGGATTACTCGGTACATTTATTTGAAATAGAATTTTAAAAAATTTTAAATCCGAAAATGTTTTTACTTATCTTATTCAATTATTTTTACAACTGCGGCACACCAAATCAAGTAAATGCACTTATTTTAGCTCGCGTAAAATTTTTTTTAGTGCTCTACTAAAGCTATCCTCCGCACAAGCTTTTTAAGCGCATTATCAAAACAACGCACTAAACAAACTGCCATTAAAGAAAAGCATAATTTTTACGATCAAGAACGTAAAGCTCGCGCAGCCGAAATGCCCACGAACTCGCGCGTGCGTACGTACGCTATAGGCAAAAAGAACTAGCGAAAAGTACAAGTAGTTGTTCACACCTGGGTGCACGAGGGAGTAAAAAATAACGCAAAGGAGTTCGTTCGGCGTAATTCCTCCTACTCTCTCTCTCTCTCTCTCTCTCTCTCTCTCTCACATAAACACCTTCGCCTCGTTCACAAAGAAGCGAGCTTCGCGTTCGCTAACTGGCTCTCTATTTTATGCGAGGCTCCTACGACGAAATCTTGCGTTTATGTACGGACGTTCTCAACGATAAATGTTAATACGCGGTATCTCGCACTCGTGTACGTTTGCGCGTGCGCGCGCGTGCGAACGATAAAAAGCAGGATAACGGCAGGTAGCGATTAATACGAACAAGATTAAGTGCCGATAATGTATGGAAGGATGAAGATGACGGAAGACCCGGGAAATTTTACAGAGCATATTTTAAAGCGAGACGCACCGGAACGGAGAAAAAAGTAATAAAGAATCTTCGTAACGCCAGCTGCCGCGCGCTAGGACATCTTTTTCCTTGTATAAGACGGAGAATTTGCAAACGGCCCGTAAAGAGAAAAGCAAAAAAGAATAAAAAATACAGAGAGAGAGAGCGAGAGAGGGAGAGAGAGAAAGAAAAGAGGACAGGGATGGGCGTTAGATATAGAAACGAGCTGGCCCTGGAATGTTACCGGGTAGAAGCGGCGACCGGAAAAGTCGAGCACGCGGTGCAAAAATCAGCCGCTGGGAATATTTTAACGCTCGGGGCGAATCCCTCGATGACAATTCCCCAAGCTTTTCTACCTCATCGTCTTTCTCCGTCCGTTGCTTCTTCTCTTTTACTCCCTCTTCGCCGTGTTCCCTTCGTTTTTACGTCCGCGTAGCTTTCCTTCGAATCGAAAACTCGTTGTACACGTACGCGTTTCTAGTTTCGTTATATCGAGATAGACAAGGTCGTGTGCGCATAATAAGAGAGGGTACGTCTACGCTCCGATTCGATATCTTGCGAAACTGCTATACCGTAATTTCTCTTTCCCTTTGCTTTGCTTTTCTACCTCTTTCTCGCTTTGATCGGACGAAAGACGCGCCATTGACGTTGTCTTTGTAATCGCGATAAATCTCGATTCCAGCCAGCGGCTGTTACTGTTCAACCTGGTGAGAGTCGTTAACGCGATACAAAGACACTGTGCCTCGTGCTCTAGCTCATCGCAACCTGGTTTACTTGTGTCGTTTAGCACACTGAAGGCTCGCTGACATAAATAGCTCAAACGCTTTGATCGCGTATTCTTTCAATGTATCGGTTATAAAAGAGATGCTTTTCTACGTTTTTTTTTTTCTTTCGTTTTTTTCTTCTTTAATCGAAATTTCGGGTTTTGAGGCACATTTTTTCCCAGCGGATTTTACGGATTTGTTAAATAGCGAGAGCTCAACTAAACGCGTTTAAGCTCGTAATGTAAGATTACCCGGCACACCCGCGGAATACTTACCTAATTCCAATTTGTAACATTACACGTTAAATTAAAGCGGACGCAAAGCACGTCACCTCATTTAAATACAACGCATAGTTTGCCTCGGTCTGGCGCAAGCTCGTCGGTTGCGAAAAATAAGAGAACGTAGGGGAGAGAGAGAAAGAGAGAGAGAGAGAGAGAGAGAGAGAGAGAGAGAGAGAGAGCGAGAGAGATGCTAAATAGAGGAGCTTCAAAGAATAACGGACAAAGGAAAGCTTACCGTCCAGCGGGAATATACGCAACGCGACTCTCTTACAAAGCGCGACAAGGCTTGCGCTACTCGATCCGAATCGCTCTTGGTGGTATGTATAGCCGAGCAATTTACACGTGTCCTTTATCCGGCTCGTTCCCGGGTCCTCCTTCTCTTTTGCACGCTACAGGAAAGTGGGCGGACAACAGGTATTCCAGAAAAGGGAAAACGCCGGCCGAGCTTTGGGCGCTCGTATGCCGGCAATCCTTTGGCGCACAGCCGGAGGAGCGAGAATGAGAATCACCGATTAAACGCACTTTGTCGCGCAATTTTACCGAGAGAGCCACCCGAGTCGCAGCGGTACAACCGCTCTACTCGCCGTTTGGAATTCTCGCGCTCTTGGGAAAGCAATAAGGCGACGAGCGATGACTTGTGTTTCGCGCGGTTCTACACCAACCAGGGAAAGGAATAAATTGTGGATTTCGTAAGCATGTGGAATAATATTGGCTCACAGCGAGAGAGAGAGAGAGAGAGAGAGAGAGAGGGAGAGAAAAAATGTAGCCGCGAATTTTCTCGGTTTCGGTTTACGGACTGAAACTTTTTCAAGTCAAATTATTTTAAACGCGTCGGAACTTTTTATTTATTTTTTTTTTTTCTTTATAGCTTTAACTTCGATAATTTTAAAAAAATTTTACTTTCCCTTTTTTTCGAGCAACGAACGAACTTGTACAAAGAGTTGATTTTCTTTACCAGCTATATGCGCAAGTTTCCGTTATTTGCGAAGATTTAGCAAGACACTTTACTTACTCTTGCAATTATGTGCTTGCGCACGCTATTCACCACCGTTAAAACAACTATACCTGGCAATAACTGCTTTCCGTCTTTCTCTATTAACAAGATTCACGGTTAAAGTTTTAGCGGGCATGAGAGATGCAATAATATTCGAAATTCTTTATTATAAAACCTTTTGTCGTCTAAATTTTTTTCTCTTTATGAATTTATATAGTTATTATGTAAAAATTTTATTTAATCGTAACTTGAAAATAACTTTAGCAGATGTTTTGAAGCGATGTCGTAAATTTTTTACGCGTAAACGCACAGGCAATTTTGAAGTCGGTGTACTTGTTATATTTTAGCAAGCCGTTAAAGCATATAGAAAAGGCAAAGTGTACGGCGTAACGAAACACAAGCGCGCGCAATAAGGCACGATAATCACCTTGGAAACTCGTAAGTGACAAACCCGAAAGCGAGAGCATGCAAAACTATAACGTATCGTGCGCGGCGCGCGTGTAGCCTCGGAAAGTTGGGGAGGCCGCAAATTCAGGTGGCCCCTTTTGGCCCCGCAGAAACTCCCTCGCACGAGAGCGAACTTTGCGGAATCAGACATTATCAGAGAGAAGAGACACTTAATACGCGTTGCCAAGTGCACGTTTAGCCGGGCGCCAAAGCAAGGATATCATCTCCCGGGCGTATCCTCGTCGCGCCCGCGCCATATCAATTTTGGCAATTAAGCGACTAAACGCGTTATCTATCGAGTTACATTTTACATACATTCCCAAGCGCCTTCCTCTCTCTCTCTCTCTCTCTCTCTCTCTCTCTCTCTCTCTCTCTCTCTCTCACTCTAGTCACGAACGCATCCTCGACTTTCCACGACTTCCCTCGACTACTTCCCTACTCGCGAGAAACCTCGTTAGAGCCGAGCACAGTTGGCACTACAATCTCTCATATCTCCGTCGAATGAAACTGTACAAGCTCGCGCCATCCCGAGAAAACCATTGAATTTCTTATTCCTCCTTCTCCTCCGTGTCCTTTTTCCTTTCTTCCTTTTTCCCTCTTTCCCTTCTTCGCTTATCACTTTTTTTTCTCCTTCTCACCTTTTTCCCTCATCTTTTGTTAGCTCATCTGAGTTGCTTACGGGCGAGCGAGCGACGCCGTGGAGAAAAAGAGAGGAAAAGCCGAGAACATTTTCAATTTTAGTTTTACTCGTGCTCTTATTGTCGCGCAAAACCGGGCGCGAGAAGAAAAGTAAGGCTGGAATTTATTGCGTGGAGGGTATTTTTATTCCGAGTACGCGTGCGCCCGAGTTTTTATTTCAGTCTAGGTATCTCTACATTAGAACGTTAAAGTGGAAGTTTTGAGGGCAATTTCAAAGTACCGTGGGATCATTACGTAACTCGTTACATCGTTACATAATTAGAATAATTAAAGTACTTGGATAGCAAATTTCAAATAGTTTGACACGCTATTTAGTGATTTATAAATTTTCGATTTTTCATTGTCGGGAATATGTAAAGTTTAATATGCGAGCACTTTTAATAGTACACGTATTAAAAATTTACATTAATATTGTATTATAAAATAAATAATTGCGACAACTTGTATTTGTATTAAAATGGCTAATTTAACATATGTATGACTTCTTGGGTATTCGTGTAGTTTTCTTTGTTGTATTAAGTTGGCAAGATTTTTAAACTTTAACGCAGTTCAAACAACTCAGATTTTTCATACCTTTTTTTTACGACAGAGAGGGAAAAAAGTTTATTAGTAAAAGTCGTAACACACGAATACCGCGGTAGATCTCATGTAAAACTGTATAAAATAGTTGAGAATTTTAAATTATTTAAATCACGATTGCAAACATGTATTATTTTCAACAAAATTAAAGAGAGGCAAAAAAGTATAATATAAAACTAAAAATATGAATAAAATACTAGAAGTAAGCTTTTGTGCTTCTTTTTTCTTATTTTAAGCCAATAAAAAAAAAAAAAAAAAACAAAACAAAAAAAGTTAGAGCGTACAAGAACAGCTTGCGACCGCACGCGTAATTGTCTAATCTAAGTTTAAAATTCGTCACGAGACCGGAGTGAGAGAGAGAGAGAGAGAGCGAATATACGCTCGAACCGCGTGTGCTTCGCATCGCTTGCATAACGCAAAAAAAAAAAGTCGGCAACCAAGAGAACGATATTCTTTTTCCTTCCCGAAAGTTTCTTCTCGCTAAAGCGTGCACGCAAACACGCGAACCCTCTTTTCGGAATACTTAATCCCGGAGCTTTCGCCGAGTTTATTTGTCCGTCTGGCTCGAAAAAAATAAGCGCGAATCGAGAGCTATAACACGCGAGAGAGACGGAGGAGGAGCTTGATAACAAGGGAGAATATTGCGGTATCCGTGATTTGCCTCTCCGGCTCTCTTTACGACGCAGATGATGACGCATTATACGAGAAAGCCGGTACCAGAGCGACGGTACCAAACGATCAAAACTTTCCGATCCCCGTAATCGTAGCACTCACTAAATGGAACTTTAAAGTTTCTATAACGAATACCGACGCATTCGGAACAGGCGCGAATCGACCCCTGCGTCTCAGCTGTGCCCCGACCGGTGCGACTACTCGTTCATATACCTGAGAACCGAAAAGTTTAATTACGAGGTGACGAGAGCACCTTTCTTTCACGGAAAGAAACGATATCGTGAAAGATGTTTCGTGCAATATTTTACTCTCGACTCATTTTTTTTGATAATTTTTAGCACTATACATTTTATTAATCGTATTCGAACCAACTAATCATCGTTTAATTTAAAATATAATAAATATCAAAAAATCATTTGATAAAAATGTATTTCAAATAGATGTTAGAAATAGTAAATTATAAAAAACTAAGAAGATTAAATACCGAGAGGAATATATGTATAAATATAGTACAGTTGGAGAGACATCGACGTCGAAGCTCTCCAAGAGTACGCACGACCACAAGCCGTCGAAGCTCGAAATTCGGGATGATCGGGCTCGGAGTAAGATCGAATTAGATCCACGCACGGAAAGGCCGGCCACTGGTGCATCGTAGGCCGGAAACGTTTGTGTATTACTCTCGACGTCTAGGCTCAAGCCGGGGAACCGGCTCTCTCGAGGATATAACGAGAGAGAGAGAGAGAGAGAGAGACTTCAGACCGAATGACCCTCGACGTCGCCATATTCTGCGACCGCGAGATTATGTGCCTCGTATGTCTGCATGTGTCTGTGTACACGGCAGCTTCTGTGTATTAAACGGACAGTGCTCGGGAAATTGAAATCCTTGAAACCGTAGTTGCTTCCTGCGGCTTCGACATTTCAAAATAACATTATTGACAATAATAAAACTCATATATATCTACATACTTTAACGACTTTTGACCATTCTAAAGTAAATATACTTGCAGTCAAGAATTGCCCTATTTTAAACGAAAGAGCTTAAACTAAAATGAGAACTAAAATTTGCTGTATACTTTTTGAAAATATTTGCGAGAAATGACTATTTTCAAAAAAAATTTAATAATTTTATGGTTATAAAAAGAAAAATCTGTAATTTTGCATGAAAAAGTGGCTTCTAGAACTCAAACATCGCTCAACCTTCTCGTTACCAAACACTTAATAATGCAAACTTTCAAGTATCTTCATCCTCTCATCGAGGCGGAAAGTTCCATATAGAGGCACGCGTGCGGCCATGAATGAGAGAATAAAGGAAGGTCCTTGCGGGTCGCATCACCGCCGTGCCTGCACGTACCGTTCTTTAATAACCAGGCCATTAGAAGAGCGAGAGGAAGCCCCGGGGAAGAAGAGGCGGAGAAAGGGGCACGCGAAGCCACGTCTACCGCAATTAGTTTTACGAGGCTTTCCTGCTCCCTCTTTCCTCTACCAAGAGAGAGAGAGAGAGAGAGAGAGAGAAAACGGGGAAAGTTAGAGGAGAAGTACGAGGCGCCGGAGGGTTTAGCCCTAGTGCCGCGTCCAACGGCTTAAACGGCCCGTAATGATAAGGTTATCACCGCCACTCTTCGACGCCTGGCTCGCATCGAGCGCGAGGCTCCGTTCGTGGGGCGCGCGACGTCTCTCGCTGTCGATAGGTATTAACGCGACGAACGTGCCTCTGATTAATTGAAAATGCTACTCGAACCTATCGCGCAAAGGCATGTCGAGCCTTCAAACGTTTTCCGATCTTCGATAGCGCCGATGCGCCCTTGTCTTTCTTCCTTTCAAATGTGCACCGTTCTGGCGCGTTACGATCTCGATGACGAAGAGCTTCGTTAAAACCAAACTCATCGTTATCGGTTAATTTTTATTTATAAATTTTTTATTCATCTTTTTTTTCAAAATTTTTACAAATTTTATTTACATTGCGTCATCGTTTTATAAGAAGATGGCTTACACTTACAATGTATTTATCTTCTTTCACTAAAATCTTACAATTATCTATACGCATTTGTCACAAATTGAAAATCGATCTATCAATTATTTTTATTTATAAAGGAAAGAGACAAATAAAAAGTAAAAATAATGTCGCGAAAAAATATTTTTTTTAATATTATTTTTAACTATATTCTTCTACCCGATTGCCAAGTAAAATGCAAGCGTTTAATAAAATATCCAGTCAGCCATACTCGACCGAAACGTTAACAATTCCGAAAGCTTTTCTCTAAAAGATATTAAGCTCGATCGTTCAATTGTTCAAATTATAAAAGGAGTTGAATTTTCGATGAATCGTCTCGTCCCATTTTATACTTATTTTCATCTCTTTCTTACCTTTCTTCTATTTCTCACTTTATCCACTTTCGTGTATATAGCTTGTAAATAATAGATTTGACAAAATTTACAATTGAGTAAACGTATCAAGTTTCGTTTGCATTCTACATTTGATCAATCTCATGAAAAGTTTTTCATCTCAGTAATTATAGCTTTGACGATTTTAATTTATAATCGATAGTAGCTTTCAACCATTTTTCTCTGCGTGATTAAATTTAGTTTGTATAAAAATTTTATACTCTAAACATATCGACCTAGTTAAATTATTTTTTTTATTTAAATACGTACATATTATAGCATTTTAAACTAAGTATAAGAATTCTAGGTTCATAATACACATATATATATAGTATTACTATTATCTTGTTTATACATTAATGATTTGAGTTAAAATAATTTATAATTTAGACAAAAATAATTTATAATAAATAAAAAATTTTTATATTAATTATATAATATTATATGAAAAATAAGCAAATAAATGTTTTAAAACATTAAACATGAAACATTAATAAAATCTAAATATAACGACTCAAACTAACAACTACAGATCTATTTTCCTTAAATAAATAATATTTACCTGCTGCGTTTAAATTAACAAATTTTACGCAGTCATCTTGAATTAACTTAAAACTCTGGCGCAGAGACAAATTGAAACTTACGTAAACAGGTATAAGATCAACGTGACTTACAATGTAGCTTTCTCTATGAATGCGTACATCACGGCTCAGCCGCATCCATTTCTTATCCTTTGTCTGGAAGAGAGAAAGGATAAAAGATACACGTGAAGTACGACGAAAGCTAATACCGCGAGTAGTTGCCGTGCGTTTTTTCACTTTGTAGTGGTATTTACAAATCGGTACAGTACTATGGTACATGAGCTACACGAAAATGAGAGCGAAATGAAAAAAGCCACGCTCGAATACATCTGTAAAGACTTACAGATAAATGTGTATACATATTTATACGTGTACGTATAACGTATCTACACGCGTGCTACATCTGGGTGAACTATTCGCAACGATATCGGTGAAGCTACTCCAATCATTTCCCAATTAGCAACTGATTGCGCACAATCGGAGGAACAAGTTACCTCGGCGTGCCGTTGGTACTTTCTCGTACGCGCGCTCGTATTTTGCCGAGCGCAAAATTGGAATTGCAATTGGACCGTGGAAAGTCTTTATATCGCAGGGAGGTTGTATTTTGAGCAAATCACGTGGTCAAAGATAACTCGAAATTTCGATATCGGAGTTAATTCGTTTCAAACCATTCTCACGAGACACCATTTGTTTTTCTTTTCTTTTAATTGGCAGCATTTTTATTTATCTAATTACTGAAATTATTTATTGTGCAAAAACAATTGGAAAAATAGCGGATAAATATTTGATCGCCAATTAATTCAAATCAAATATTAATAATTCTTAATTTTTTAATGATAAAATAAAAATCTTTCAATTCTTATTTTAAAACATAACAAAACTATTTCTGATTTTTTAAGACTGACTAATCGATAAGACGTAAAATCGTAATTTTAAACCAATACAGATTACTGAAAAATAATTTTCGAAATAAATTTCATTGTACGGATATTCGTCGTTAAATTGTTTTAAATATTTTTGGCTTTTATAAACACATTTAAAACAAACAAATAATGATTAAAAAATGCATTCAAAGTAATTTAACAGACAACGGTAATATACGGTAATATCTGCAATCAAAATTGTCAATAATTTCAACTGACATCGATATTTGCAAAAAAGTTAAACAAAATACGGAAAGTAAGCAGGAAAAAATTTTTTATTAAATTGCAGAGGAATTCGTTTGTATCTTTTAATGAAAACATTAAGAATGTCATTTCATATCAATGCTTATACAAATGCAATTATCTTTTATCGTAAATGCATCAATCGCTTCCACAAAAATTTAATACGTATTGATAATAATAAATAAGAAGATTGGAATAAAGGCAAACCTGAGCAAATAATCAAAGATTTTAATTGCATTTCTACGCGACGGTATTTTCTGGGATTCATTCGTTTAAATTGTGTTATTTTTTTCACTGCCGATACATCACTAAAAATTTACGAAGTCTCTAATTCACCAATTTTGTATTAAAGAATTAAAAAGAAAAAAGATTAACAATTTCATTTTATTAATTAACCGACCTCTTTTTTATAATATATAATGCAGTCGTAAAAGTTTAATTATTTAGATTTAAAATTATTATTCTATAGCAATCTTCTTAAACTGAATCTACATGGTATATATATATTATACATACAATAATTTTCTTCAAAAAATTTTAATAATTGCAGATTTAAAATTTAGAAAAAAGATCGCGGAAATAAATTTCCCTTACGACATTTTATAAAATTACTGTTTTAAAAGTAAAAGTATTTTTTAATGTGTGCGATAGAATTGAATTTTTTAATGAATTAATAACAGGATACATTTGTCTTGATAAATGAAAGTTTTCAATGCATGTATAGTATGTATGGTAGCGTTACTCTTTCTTCGACAACAAACGAACTTTAACAAAAGAAAAAAGGTAGAAAAAGAAAAACGATACTTCCAAAAAACGAACAAAAAAACAGAATGAAAAAAAAAACTAAAACAAAAAAAAAAAAAAAAAAAAAAAAACAAAAGTTGCCCATTTTCAAAGTCATTGTGAACTCACTAAAGTAAAGTCAACTTTGTACATTGATGAAAATCTAGGTAGTAGAATAGATTCAGCTTTTTCCAGAAAACGACTAGTACGAAAAAGAAAGGAACAAAAAAGATTAACAATTCGTCAGCTCGTTAACGGACATTGTCGCCACGAATTAGCAGCCGATTTGTTTTATCCTTTTTTCATTCCTTTTCCTTTGAAACAATAGAACCTCTCCCATCCCTCTCCCAATGCCCACCAACTAAAAAATATCCCGCGAAAGTTCCATTCGGCCTCTCTCGTTTCAATTCTTTCTTTTCCTTTTACATATATCACGCACAAAGCATTTAACGAATTTTCATTTTTCCGTGTGTTGCAGAATTTGGCGACCTAGCCGGCCCAGCACCGCCACCACAACACTTCATTGTTCCCGTGAAAATAAGATAGAGAAAATGAAAGAAGGAGAGAAGAGAAAGTGAGAGAAAGAGATCGAGAGAAAAGCAGAAATGGAGGGAGAGAAACGAAAAGCCGACGACGCCAAAGAAAACGGCAGCAGTCGTGCCTTTAAGACCTCGAGAAGGAAATTATTCAGCGAGAGCCCGACTATTTGGTATATATATTAAGAGAGAGAGAGAGAGAAAGAGAGAGAGAGAATGGGAGAGACGGAAAAAGCAAGGGTGGTAGAGAGGGTGAAAGAAAAGTGCGGCGGGATGACGGGCCAGGACAAATGGAAAAGGGTCGCGAAGAACGTGCGGCTCGGAAAAATGGAGCGAATGCGTAAGCGTATGTGTGAGCTTTTTCCGTATGTGCGGCACGCTTTTTATTATGCAACAAGATGGAGACGAGCGGATGTTTCATGCAAGTGAAATGAAACGGCGCTGCGATGGTAAATACAAGGAGGGAGCTGTAAAATTATGTAAGCGTCAGTGCGATATTTTGACGATTGCCGCTCTCTTTCTCTCTGTCTCTCTCTCTCTCTCTCTCTCTCTCGTGGATGAGTATGCTCGGAAAAAAGGAAACTCGACATTTTTCAATCAATGCCGCGTTATATTGCTTCTCCCTTTTCTATTTTTACATTTATCTCTCATTCTATCGACCCCTTCGTTTCTTAGCGCAGTCTTTTCATATTGATTTGCGCTACTTTACGTTCGATGCAGAGGAAGAGAGAAAGAGTAAGAGAAAAGATGCTAAAACAAATTGCAAAGGTCAATAAATAATATTTTGCTTCGATATACGTAGATAAAGCTTGTTACGTGAGAAAGTATTATTGGATTGAATTTTTTGTTGAAAAAGCAAGCGTATTAGATACATCCACATTGACGATCTAAAAAACGATTTTTGTCTAAAAGCGTTGGGTATTTTTTAATAATTCTTTCCTTTTGAAAATGTTAAAAAATTTACAAAACAAAATATTCAAAAAATGTATTTCCGTTTTTATTGAATTGTTTGTTAAAGTATAACATTTCACAATTCAAATATAAAGTTTCATTGAATATATTGTATTTTTTGTGACAATACGTGTGAATATTATTGAATATTGTTTTACGAACAATTTTCATTCTAAAGACTATTTTAAAAATAACTACGCGCATTACTATTAAAATTTCTAATAATTTAGACATTTTTTGCAATATATATTGCAATAAATTAATTTTTTAAAAGAAAAATGAGAAAACTCACGCAAAAATAACGTTAATTAAATTTTCAGCCGTTGTTACTTGCAGTAACGAAATATACCAGCAATTCCATCTTTGCAATGTTCTCTCTCTCTCTCTATCAACTTTCTCTCCAACTTTTATTTTCGTCGCATTAATTAGTGTCGGTGTCCGAATTAAATGTTATCTACTTTAACGATATGACGCATATATATATATATATATATCATGGCATGTGACAGATTATTAAACTGAAAAATTAAAAATTCATACTGTGGGAAATTTTTTTTTAGCACACGACTATTTTGAATTTATTTGGACGCGTCGATTACTTGATCGCAAGCGAGAATGAGTTCAACTCTTTTTGTACTACTTTTATCTCCTTCTTTTTTATTATTATTTTAAACTATTCGTGACAAACAAACGGCGGCAATTAGTGATCTTGTTCGTTGGCTAAAAAAAGGAAGAAACAGAGAGAGAGAGAGAGAGAGAGAAGAGAGAAGAGAGTGAAAGAGATAGATAGCAGCGATGCGTATATCGATGGACAGATAATTGTTAAATTCACGCTCTCGTGAATCGAAGCTAATAAAGAGTGAACGTACACAGCACTGATTGAGACTTTAGCAACCGCGCGAGCGTGCATGTGTGCAGGATATATATGTGCGGCGTCACCGCTCCTGCGGAATAAGTGCATGAATCTCTCTTTATACGCCGATTATATGGAAGCTTGCAACGCATGGTTCGTGCGCACATTGTGACATATACATATACGTATATATGGCGTGGGTATGACAGTGCAGCGATTCGTGTAAAGCTCTCTCCAATTCTTTGTATTTACGTAGACACATGTACGCGTACGCGACGATTTCGAGTTAATTGATGTAAAAAATTGGTAATTATTAAAGTCTCAACGATTAATGGAGAATTTTTTTATCCTGCGCTTTTATTATTTTAAGAGCGATATCTTACAATACTCAACGCTGCATTGAATGCCCGATTAACGTTCGTTAAAAGCAAATAACGGATGGTGAATATCGGCTTTCGCAGTAACTTTGTAATTTCACGTCATTAATAATGTGTTATCAAATTAAATAATAATTATTATCTCCGTTATCATTGTAGTTTCAATATTATGTATTTTATCGCGTTTGACAGAACGGGTGTATTTTGTTAAATTTTCAATTAAACAACCCATTTATTACAATAATGAATTTTAATGTTAAATTGTTTTCTTAAATTATGCCTTTGTTAATTATTTATGACGTTTGAAAATTCATCAAATGCATTTACTCAAAGAGTTTTATAGACGATTGTTGATTAAAAAAAAAATATCTTATTAAATTTTTTTTTACTCTCTATGGCATTATAAATGATGGAAAAAAAAAAAAAAAAAAAAAAAAAAATTGTTTTTCATCAAAGCATCGTACAACTCGAAATCTCGTTTAAAAAAATTGTGAACCTCGATCTCGAAAATAAATGAAAGGAATCAAACTTTGTAGCGAGTTGAGATATAGATTTAAAGAAATAAAGTAATATAAAAAGAATGCGACACTTTGTAAATAAGCAGCCGAGATGGCAAATACGGTAGTGACGTTTTGTTCGGGCTCCGCTGCGAATTTTTCACTCGCTGGGTATATATATATATATATATATACACACCCTCTATGTCGCGTGTATTTTTTGTGCGATATGAGCTCTTTCTCGTTCATTCGTGCGGGAATCCTATGAGAGTTATAACCAACGAAAACTAGAAAAAAAAAAAAATAATAATAATAATAATAAAACGAAAAAAGCTATAAAAATAGAAAAGAATATAAGAGAAAAAGCCAAAAAACGAAAAAATAAAAAGAAAAAAAACAAGCATACGCGTGAAAAGCCTGCACGTGGGTGCCTCTTTTCAAAAGCAAAGAGGAGCTAACTCTTTTATCCGATTATTTTGAGTCGCGGAAAAATAATTGACTCTGATACTTATTCTCATCTTAAAGTATAGAACAGAGATAAAAGAGCATATGTCAATGAAACTTTTGCCATCGAATTTTAAAATTACTGGCTCCGACGATACGACATAAAAAATGAATTTTTGATAAAGCCTTCTCCTCTTATAAATAGTATATATCGAACGAAATCGATCTAAATAACAGAAACAAGAATTAAACATTTTGATACTAAAAAAATAAATTTTTTTCCTCTCGCTGCTGTTATTCCGAGCTTACCATCAATGTTTTATTTAACCATTTTATTTGTCACTCGGCGATAAGCGTAAAAATATAAATATAATCCTTTGACTTTATAGAAAAATATTAAGCTTCAACTTTGTTTGAAATTTGTAAAGCTTAACATGAATACATAAATGTTTAAAAGGGACGTTTTTTTTTACAAAGTAATATGTAAAAGATATGAATATATATATATATGTATATTTAAATCGAACAATTTCATTTCATTTAAAAATCTTAAAATGATTAAATGCAGTCAATCCACAAATGAGTATTTACGATTTCGAACGAGGAATTTTATTCGCATATTGCTTGGAAAATTTCATCGAAAATCACGTAAAATATAGCAATTCGATTGATGTAATGAGTAAAAATTATTACAAATAAATAAAAAAAATTGTAAATTAGCCAATTTAACATATCGCATTAAATAAACATGACATCGATAGACTCGGCGAAATAATTTAATAATCGATTGAATTATCGATGGCAGCAATATATACCTGAATAAATGCAGGTAGTCGACGCAAGAAAGAAAGCGAATCAAAAGGGTCCAGAGCTCCGAAAGCGGGGAAAAGCGATCGTAACACACGAGGCTCCGCTGGAGATTTCGTAAGGTAGCTTTCCTCGATCGGAAAAACTCAGCGTTATTGCTCGCGCAGGCAGATATGAGCGCTTTAAAAATCGCTCACGGACGTCGCGAGACATAAGGGCGCACACGGCTGAGAGACACGGCTATAAGTTATACACACAGGGTAGAACAATATAGGGACCACCGAGAGGACGGGCGCTGCGCGGGCTTTCATATTTCATGAATATTTCAACGACCGGCACCGGCAATAAATAGCTCGCGCGCGAGCTCACCCATACACACACGCGCACACAACCATCCATATACGTACACACCGGCACATTATATTCCTCGCGGAGGAGCCCGAGAAAATACTCGTAAATCGGGCGCGTGAGCTCGCGAGGGAAGCGAAGAATCGTGCGGGGAATATTAATCGAGTCAAAGGTCGCCCGCCGCGGAACCGCCGCGCACTCGATCTCTTTTAGCAAGAGGAGCTCCATCGATCCATCGATCGGCTGTGATTCGGCCCCGAGTCCCTCTCGCGAAAACGGGCCACCGAAGCTCGATGGGCATTTTGACCTACGTGCGATCGAATGACGAATCGATGGTAAAACCATCAGTTTCCTGCGTAGCTTTGACGCGACCATACCAACGTTATCGAAAATTATATTTTTATCGTAAGTGAAACAGCTTACTTACCAGCAAAGCTAACTAATGAATTTATCCAATGGTGAGGACGAGAGAAAGGTAACGCGTACTAATTGTGCGAGGAAGGCGAAGATTTTTATGCATTTTATATATACGTATATATTTACATTAATTAGTGAATAACTGTGTAACTTTCGCTTGTCTTGTAAATTCAACGTCTTCGATGTAAATAAAGCTAATTTCTCAATCTTTACTCGATATACGTGTACACACACACACACACACACACACACACACATACACACACTCATACACACGCATATATATATATACTAAAAAAGCGTCATAAGCCAGCGGAGTAAAAAAATACGGAGACAAAGTATCGTTCAGAAGCGCAACCGTATAAATCCTTAAGCAGAAAAGTAAGACAAATTATTTGGTAGACAACGCAAACTTTTACGAATAATGCGAGAGCGTCGAGAAAAAGCGAGGCAGCGCAAGAGCGCTCGGCGTAAAAAATTGTCTTTGTCCTTGGTTTGGACGTATCCGCAAAGCATTCGCAAACGTTTGCGCTTTAAACGGGGCACGAGAGCTTTAGCGATGACTTATCGCGAGCGCGCCGTGTACACGGACGCACAAAGTCTCTGGCTAAAGCGTTCGCGGTCGTTAATGGTCTGTGAACGAAAAGCGCTTCGGTAATGACGCCGACAAACCATGAAAGCGGCGAGCCACCTGTTACTCTCTTCAACTTTGGCTCTTCGATGTACTGCACCTTTCCTCGCCTCTTCGCACCGTCGTTCACCTTTGGTCGGCGGCGGTGTCGTGGTCCCTTTGGGCAAACCAAAGACAACGTATCCCCCCCCCCCCACACACACACATACACAGACACACACAACACTCAAGCGGACATGTATACACATACATATACAGGCACACGTGCACGGACTTGCCTTCGGTGGATAAGCCAAAGAGTGTAGCGCGAGTTTATTCGCGGTTAAGCCCACAACTGTACGTCGCTATCGTTCGATGCGACGATTGTAGCTTGTGTATATCGATTTTTCAAATTATAGAGAGAAACCGGACAAACCGTTCGTGCATTCGTAGCGAAGCCAAGTAGTAGATCGTCTACTCTAATGTTTTCTTTTTGGTTTTTATTCTGTGAGCTCGGTGTCTTTAACCAGAAGACGAACGTACGCGTGAGTGTGATAGAGTGAACTACGTACCTACTTTATGTACGTGAAAAAGCTTCGAGCTGTGTACATGATGGAAAATTTGAATAAAATCATGTCTATAAAATTTGTTCTCTATTTTATTATATAAATTATCATTACCTCTGTCTTATTTTTATAATACCTCTATTATATATATTTTATATTCAAATACTTTAATACATTTAATAAACACTGTTTATTCTAGTTACTTTCATTTGCAATAAATTTTTTTATTAAACGCTTTTTAAATTTTTATCAATTAATTACAAGGATTATGTTAGAAAAATATATAAAATATCCGTCATATTTTTTAATTAATAATGCAGTGGATTTATCTATCCCGAGCTCGTTTTATTTTGCTACTTTTTTATCGGTTATCTTATCAATACTTTACGGATCGCATAAATAATCATAAGCTGAATAAAAGTTAGCACTGTTTTTATACCCAAAGTTTCTAAAATATCGTCTTCTCAAGAATTTAAATTTTTAAGTAATCACTTAAAAGTTACACAACCAGATTTTCTAGGTAAGTAAAGTTTATAAGTTCAAAGTTGTTGTTACAACATTTTCATTGACGCGAAAAGTCTTAAGAACGCCTTGATAAAAAAAAAATAAAAAAAATAAAAAATAAAAAAAAAAAAAAAAAATAAAATCTCAATAAAACTTTCTTAAAGATTTACTTTCAATTAGTCTTAAAATATCATCATGTATTATTTGAGTCTATTTAAGTTCTCTTTCAAAAACGATTCCTAAACTTTCAATATTTATTAAGAAAGTTTTAATCTTAAATAACTTTAACTTTGATTATATGTTTTTTTAAACTTTTTAAAGAAAATTCAAAAAATTACTTTGATAATTTTTTATTGTGATTATTTTTTCGAAAAAAAAGTATTACAGTTTAAGAAATTTATTTTCTAAATTTTCCTATTGTTACTTCAAGTATTGTATTTGTATTTCAAGTTTTTCGCAGATAAGTTATAAAAAAAGTTTTTTCTACCGTTATATTAAATGGACCAATAATAATATATTAATTTGATAGATTAAAACGATTACGAAATCAGAATTTAAAAAGAATCGGACATTTGGACGCTCTTTAAACTTTTACCCGAGTAATTCAAGTGCGCAATCCTCGTTTCTCTCTTTACGTCTTTAGCTCTCGTTAGTTGCCAAGATCGACGTTGTCCCTGACTTTCCCGTTCAATTTTCCGTGAAATGCCACACTTGTGCTTCGTTTCGAAAATCTTTCCGAAAATTTAATAGGGCTATGATTAGTTCTTATCTTTACTCGCTCATTAAAAGTCATCGTGTAAAATTAAAGCCTAATCGCCGAGCTATTTGTACGTAATTAAAAGAGTAGGGCGAAGGAGAAAGAAGAGAAAGAGGGAGAAAGGTAGGTAGCAAACCTCGGTCGTTAAGCTAACTCCCGCGCGAACTTAAACTTTTTCAATTTAAGGTGGAATCTGAAAATACAAGGGGCGTAAAAAGAGAAAGATATATATATATATATATATATATATATATATATATATATAGAGTGAGAGACAGAGAGAGAGAGGAGGGGAGGGAGAGGCTGACGGAAAAAGTAAAAGAAGACTTCTCTGCGAAAGGCTTACAACTGATTAAAAAAGCGAACCTAATTAAAAGCTCACCTATATGTTTTTCTACATGAAACAAGCATAAGGAAAGAATTTACGCCCGCAACGTTGAACGATAATTTATCACGCGTGTGGGCAGACGCACGCGCCTTTCTTAGAATGAACAATGAGAAAAGCTAGGAAGCAGCAACGAGTATAACCTCGCAATTAATCACATCAGGCTCAGAGCCAGCAAGCGCTAGCTCTGCAGAAAAGACTATTAAGGAACGAGCTAATTCCAATCTCTCGACGTCTCTCCCACCCTTCTACTTCTTCTTTCTTCCAAATGGAGCCGAGAACAAAGCCGCGCATCGTGCATACAACAATACCTGGCATATCGCGAGGGTGTGCATTCGTATATTTGTTGGAAAAAGAGAGAGGGAAAGAGAGAAAGAGAGCGGGCTAAAGGTGGCGGCGTAAGAATAATGGAGCTGCGAATTAAATGAAACGGAAATTGAACTTGATAACGCGCACTCGGATTATTCCATTGTGTTTATTATCGTCTCGAAAAAGAGCGGCTTCTTCGTTGCTTATGAAAGAGTTACAATGCTAATTAATGGAGGTTCTATCGTTTGAAAGACCGTCTTTCTCGTCCCTCATCGATACTGTTTTGAAACGAAGCTCACCTCCCAGTTCGTAAATGCTTATTCGTGCTTGTTGTTCAAGTTTAACAGAGATGCGATTGCGTCTTCCTTACTGCCGGTAGAAGTTGCATTCGACTTTAAAACGATTTTAAATTATCATAAGCCGCGTGCTCTTGCTGGCGTTTAACCTTCCTTTTTATGAAAGATAATTTAAAATAAAAGTTAATCGCATAAATGTAAGCTTTCGATAACATTCCTTGATAAATCCAAGCTCGCAATGGAAAGAGCGTCGTGAAAGTCTCTCGGGCTTACCCACTTTATACGCGTATCTTTTTCGTCGGCACATCGTCCATAACTTCTTTCCAGTTACTCGCACTAAAACTCCACGGTAAAAGTATTAAACGCTCGGAAAGAGACTCGTTCGCATTGGCTTACGCTAGCGCGTCCCGACTAACCGGAAAATACCTGAAACAAGGACAAAACCGAGAGCGTCATTGGGAGGGAAAAGAAGAAGAGTAGAACGAGCGAAGATAAACGGATGGACCGATACCCGGGCGAGTAAGGAATCCCGACGGCGGAAGGGGGACAAGTGCGTTGAGAACGAGTAAGAAGAAAGCGGACGGGAATCTGGGATCACGGGCTTTTAACGACCGTCGTTAAGTCTCCCCCGTAGTCACGCGTAAGCTCGTAACGAGTCGTCGTCGCCGCCGCCGCCGCCACTGCGTTCTTCCGCCACCTTCCTTTTTCTTCGCGAAAGGCCATTATTTTCAGCGGCTTCGGTTTAGCGGCCAATTGCGCGCGCCTCCTCGCGACTTTAAACGTAATACATTTGACGTCCAAGGCGAATTGGAGCTTTTTGCATACGGACCCAACGACGCCGGGAAGTTTCTAAAGGGCCCGGTCGAGGAGACGAGAGTTCAAGATTTCAGCGCTCTCGACTATGCGGTCGAATTACACGCCGGAGTCTGTCCAAGTATCGGCGATTTACCTCGAGAGAAGCTGAATTTTTCGGAATAGCGGGTATAAAGGCACGCGATCTGTCACATTTCTTCTGCCGAATTTAGTTCGCGTAATAAATTGCTCCAATAGTTTAAATCTTTATCAATTATAAGATTTTAATAATAATTTTAATTATAAATTTCGTCTTTTTGCTTCGAGAAAATTTTAAAATTAATTTATTAAAATGAATTTTATGGATCTCGACTTCATAAAATTTTTAATTAAAATTTAGAATCGCATTTAATTAAATTCTATTATCACCTGTATTCATATTATTCTTTTTTTTTTTTGACCGAAATTGATAAACTATCTGTCGCATAGATAAGTAATGTAATTTGATAATTAATTGTTCCAATTTAATTATCACGATGCAAAAGGTGTTATTTTTCTAAAAAAAAAAAAAAAGAAAAAGTTAAAAGCTCGGTTCCAAAGTCAAGGAACAGTCTGAGAACAAATAACAATTGAAAGTTTGCAAATAACATTAAACATAAAAAATAATTGAGTCAAGTTTAATTTCAATTAAATTTCATCTCCATAATCAAATCAAGGGTCGCAATTGATCCATAATGACTCCAACACAGCGAGAAGACGTTCCAGTGACGATTATAAAGGACTATAAGCAAATCTAAGCGCCGGAAACTCTTTGGAAATATAAAATTGCCACTTAGCTCGGTGGCAGGTGCTCACCTAATAACCTGAAAAGCACTTATATCCGCGAATATTGTTGTACATACGCACAACGCGCCCTCCTCCCTTATAACCCTTAGTTTACCGGCGTTCCCGGGGAAGCGAAACAAATGCTCGCGCGCGTCTCACGTCTCACTGGGGTAATTCGAGTTATTGTTTGGAGCGGCGCCTCTTCCCCCTCTTCCCCCTGCTCCTCGTTGCTGTCTTCATTGTCAGCCGAGAGCGCCCGACAACGTGAGAATTATACGCGCAGCGGATGGAGAGAGAGAGAGAGAGAGAGAACGAGGTCGAGGATGAGCGAGGGGGGAGAGAGATAGACACAGCCGCGGAATTGAATCGAGCTCTAATTCGTCCCATCCAACGCTTCGTATAACTATAGAGTCGCGCGCAGGAATGTAGCGGAGATGGCGGCACTTCATTGCGCACACAAATGGCCCGTCGTCGAGGTCGTCGTCGCTTCCGTGGCTGCTGCGAGCGTCGTCGGTGTCCCGCGGGTGAATCCGCTCTCCTCGATGTATCCCATTGTTCGGTGCCCCGAGACGATCGCGGGAAAACGCGCGCGAAGCCGCTGTTTCGATTAATCATGCAAATAACCGAGCGAATGCACACGCGCCCGACTTGTGATTCAATGTACACGTATAGACAACGCTTCTTTGTAATAAACGTGACGTGCGCGTAGAAAAATATGACAATTACGAATGGCCGAGTTTTTTATTTTCTCTACTTAAATCGTGGGGCCTCGATCCCTTAGAAATGTTGACATACTTATAGGTGAATACGAACTATCTTTGTAGGTTTGACAATACGTCCGTTATAACCTTTTTCTCTCATTGGACGTCTCATGAAATTTTTCCAAGTGCAAATTCTCTTTCTCTCTCTCTCTCTATGTATACGTATAGGATGAATAGCTTTTAAAAATTTCGATGCCAATGCGACTCCGTATAGATATTCCACGGAAAGAGATTTAGCGCGCGCGCTCAATACGCTCGTGCGACGTTTTAACGCGCGGCCACAGACGACGACGTAGCGCAAAGATTTGTCATTGTCGGGGGACAAGCGCGGCATTTGCGCGGCTTCGATATTTTATTTTTGCAATTCATTCGATGCATTATGCCCGCCCATTACCATACGCAAACGCTAGGCTTTTTTCGCGAGGGTGCGAGCGGAGTAGCGCGTTTTGAAAAAAGAAGCTAAGTAATTTGACGAGTCGCGGAATATGAATACGCTGTAATTGGCAATTAAAAGTTATGCGCGCGAGGGCTGCTGCCGAGCGATTTTTATCATGCCATGTCGTTACAAACGCGTCGGTAAAGGTATATTGCTTCCTGTAGCGAGGGTAATGAAATTTTTTCCTTTTCCCCCATTTTTTTCTCCTTTTTTTTTATTGCCGCAGAAAGAGAAAAAAAACGAATCGAATTACCGAGAGAACTTGCGTAATTTTCCGTGAATTCAACGAAGACACTGAAGCTTAATAATTAGAAAAGTTTTTATGAAAGCATGACGGACATTCGCGAGCTTGTTTCGCTCGAAAACTTAATACTTTTCTTTCAAAATAATAGCGTTTACTTTGGCTATTAATGTCGTTATTTCCATCCAGTGTCAAATTTTTCAGAAATTTCATAAAGTTAATATTAATTATTTTAAACGATTTTTCATAATATCGTGTTGAATATATTTAAAGGATTAAATAAATCTTTAACGACTTTTATCGTAATTTTAACGAAAATTCTTTTATTTCGAACAAAATTAGATATAACTAAGATGATTATCATGCTAAAATATTTAGTTAACAGTTTAACTATGTTGGATTTTTAAAAAAATAAAACGGCTTCGATTTAATAATATGCCTAATTAATTTGATAAATACACTAAAAATAAGAAAGATCATATTCGTTTATATCCTTTGCTTTTTTATCTTTTAAAATCTTTATTAAGTCTAGTAATTAAGTATGTATATTTTAAAAAGAAAAACGACGATAAGAACAAGCTCGTAAAATATTATTTTTAAAAATGAAAAAAAAAAAAAAAAAATTGCAATGAAATTAATGGTCTTGGTGAAAATAGATTCGGGTTATAAAATAATATAAGGCAAATAAGAATGAAATAAAAATAAATGAAATTTTCATCGATCTGTCAAATAAATGCGCGCGAGAGAAAAGTGCAGCCATCGATTTCCTTATACTTGTAAGCAGCACCTCAACGTCTTTCCCATCGTCATTTATTCAAATTTGACCGTATGATGATGCAATATTGCGAGCTCCGATATTTATTGCACAGTCATTGAATGACTCAGCCCACTTCCTATGGATCTTATAAACACATTCGAAAGAGTATGTTCCTCTTATATGCGTTCCTTTTTTCTTCGCCATCGCGGCGTGGATTGAGAAGCAAAAGGCGCACCGCCTTCCGTAAAGTCGTATCTTTTGCAATAAGAGATAGAGCAACGATCTACCTTTATACGTTTGTACGCGTATGTGTGTACGCGCGTATGCGTGTGACGAGATACGCGTCGGTAGATTAGATGTTTGTAGCGAGATAAAGGAAGCACGTTGCGCTTTCGTGTTAAGCGCAGAAGGCGCGCGCTCTTTTCCTCGCTTTTTGTTCCTCCACGGTATCGAGCCGTTCAAATCTCCTACGCTTTCAATGTTCCAATTTCCATTTTGCTGGAATACTTTTTCCGATATCTCTATAAGGCGACATTCCTGATCTTTCTGATAACCTGTTGTTGTCGTTTTGACGATCGCTCTGCATCGTAACATTATCGTTTTATTCTTACTTTGAAAAGCACGCCAATGGCTTTCTATTCTCTATGAAACAAAACAATTTCATCATTTATTCATATTTGCTTAACGATTATATCTACGTTTATCTAATGATTATATCTAATAATAAAAATCAGTACGTAACGCGTTTTATGCAATATCAATATGTAACAAAGTTATATTAAAAAAAAGGTGAAATATTTATATATCAGATAATAAGCTAGTGAAAAAACGCTACTCGAATGATTTAATACATTTATAAATACAAAAGAAAATTTTACCGACAATAACAAAAGTATTTTAAATTACTTTTCGATTTTATTTTTTAAACGTTTATATAAGCTTAAAATATCATAAAAGGCGTACCCCTATTTTAAAAAATAAAATCTCATTTATAAAAGTAAAATATCAGCGAATAGTATCCGAATGTGGTAAAAAAAATTATTTGCCACCGATAATTATTTAAGTAAATTATTTATAAGCCTGTATATTTTATCGCGCAAAATGAAAATAATAAACGACTTTTGTGTCATTTTAACAACAACAAAATCTAATTCATTCCGAAATTCCCTGGAAATATTGCGCTCAACTTATTCCACGTATTGTTTAACCAAGGGATAGCAAGCGTTATCGCTCGAGAATTATAGAAGAGCCGCGCGCGTATCGTCGAAGGACTCGACGCCGAGGTCGGAGGCGGCTGAAAGATAAAACCGGGCGCTTATCATGCAGGGTAAACAGGGTTACGTGTAAGCGAGCGAATGCCAAGCTTAGGATCCCTTAAGAAGATGTAAGAGGCACCTGCTGCTGCTGCTGCTGCTGCTGCTCTTGCCCGCGCACTTTCTCTCTGCATCAAACGCGAATTTATTTTCCCGTTCGCTATGATATTAACTGTAAATTTTTACCTCCTGCACGGCTTTGTATTCGTGTAGCCGCGAATATTCTCTCGCGATTTGTTCGCTTGACCCTCGACGTTTTTGAAATATTTATCGATGACTTTGTGGAGGCTGCGCCGTATATGGGCTACTGATTTTATTGGCGTAGCGCTAGGATAAGCGCTAGCTATTATACAAGCGATAACTCAACGAACGGAAATATTGTAGAAGCATAATAATACCGCCGCTCGCACGCAAACACCTAATCATATTGCTGTTTTTTAACAAACCGAGATATAATAAATTATTCATCATTATTAAGGTTATCGGTGCAGAAAATAAAATAAAAAAAAAAGGAAAATTGACAGTTATGATGAAGGTAATGCAAACGAACTTACAATAAAAATCAAAGTTTTATTGAATAAACTTTGGAAAAATTCTCTCGCACATCTTGTCTTTCGTAAAATAATAAGTTTATAAAGGTACGATTCAACTCGCATGGGGGAAGTATCATCGAAAAAACAACGGGGCGGAAAAACGTCGGTGCGCGCGTTATCGGGGAGGATCAGCGTCTTACTTTTATTTTACGATTTCGCTTCTCTTCCTCTCTCTCTTTCTCTTTCTCTGCGCGCTGTGCGCGGGCTTCCTCTTTGTATCCCTATATTCCTTTCCGGGCTGCGTTTCCTGCGGCGCGCGTCGCTCGCCTAGAGTAGCGAGAGCGAGCCTCCGGCAACCGATAAATTTCCAACAAACTGCAAAAAGAAAACAGTGCCCCCAGCCGAAATAAGATACGTAGCCGAGAGCTTTCCTCTCTCCGTCGTTTTCTTTCCATTTCTTCCTCTTCTTGCCGCATGCAACATCCAAATAGCCTCAAGCGAACGTGTAAACCCTGCGCTCGTAATTATGCGCTTATGACCATAATGAATACCGCGAGCCGAGTGCCTACGGCTTACGACGCGCTCCCTGATTCTGATCCTTTTTCCCTCGAAACTGGCGCTACCTCGCTTTTACACGAGCTTCCATTTGCGGCCGAGCGTTAATTTAATAACGGCGAGCCGGATTTGGATCTTGCAATCTTTTCTTTTCGCGCTTCGTCACGTCTTCGAGTAAAGCAAATCGATAGACCACGAGCCGAGGGCGCAAACTTACCGTACAATAATAATGGTTTATGTGGGGAAAAGCGTGCGAGTTGAAAAAAAAAAGAGAAAATAAAAAGAGTCTGTAGGCAGTCGAAGCGCAGCGATATCCTCGATAAATTAGTGCCATTAGGCGTGGCGCGCGTACGTACGTGTATTTGTGAGTAGGAAGGAAAGCGCCGGTGGGCTATCGGTCCCCTGTCGGAAATTAAAAATTCGATAAATGGTTTCTGCAACGTGGCACTCGACGCGTCCCCAGAGTTGAGGCCCCTGCCTCCGCCCACCGTTTTTTCTCGTCGCGTCATCGCGCGAAGCGGCAGCGGCGGCGGCTGTTGTGCAAATTTCGCCGAATCATTCATATCCGCGTTGTCGCGTTGCCGAGAGCGCAAAATAACCGGCACTTGTACGCCGGGGTGCATGTAGAACTCCGTGCCACGCTTCGATATTAATGCGCTCCGGGGGGAACGGTGCGAATGTTCTCCTCGGGACGCTCGACAGAGGCAGCCAGAGAGAAAGAGAGAAGAAGAGAGAGAACGCAAGAGTGCATTACGCATTAAACTTTATCGCGCTAAACGTGCCATCGACGTGTGCTTCGCACGAGTAGCAGACATCGCTCGGAATTAGATCGCTTCGCGTATAAATCCATCGTTAGCGACGGATAATTAATCGATGTGTCACGCTGTGAAATGGAAAATTTTTTTTTAGTAAACGTTGGGTCCTTCCACCTCCAGCGCAGATACCATCCTCGAATGAGGTGAAAAAAATAAAATTGTTGAAATCCAGACCGTATATAGGAATTGTTTGTAGCTCCATTTATTTTCTTTCCAATACACTGGATTATAGGTAATCAAAAAATGCATTCGTTTTAAAAATCATCCAATTACACGTTGCTATGTTATCGATGCATATCGTTCGAAAAGAACAATAAAATTCTGTCGTCCGCTATTTATATAAAAAGATGCATTTATAAAAGGTCTATAATAAATTAAAAAATGCAATTATACATATATAATATCGTGCATAATTAACGTAACGTGATAATATTATAAGACGAAGGCTTGAAAATTCAATACTTTTATAACTTTTTTCTTCATATTGGAATAAAACGTGTCATCGATTTTTCAATTAAAGTTTTAAAGACTTATTAAGTAAGCTATTTGAGATGCAAAAAGGTTTATTCATTATTTTTAGATTAATCTGAATATTAACTTTTTTTAGCGAAATAAAATTTTAAAAAATAATTTAAAAAATTGTTAAGTAGTATACATTGAATTTTTTTTAATAAAAATTGAAATTTTGTAAACTTTATTTTGTTTAGTTGAGATTATATATTTTCAAGTTATTTAAAAAATTATTTAACTGCTAAAATATTTCAATATAAAATTCATTTGGAAAATTTCATTTTTCCTCGTCGCAGTGACGCGGTAAAATGATTCTTCCTATCTTGAAGGCGTTCGATGCTCGCATTCGTTACAATTCGGATGCGCGGATATAATACTCGGAGAAAGCGGCAAACGGAAGAACGGATACGGCGAGCCGTGGCCAATAAAATTCCCGTTGGCCGATGTGCGCGGGCGCGCGCACACATAGCGCGACTTTATACATATTTATACGAATAAATTTAGCCCGCGCGTTTCTCTCCTCTCGCTCTCTTTCTCTTCCCTGTGCATGTAAACACGTTGCGAGCGCGACTCGTTCTCCCCTTATATTCCCTTGGCGCGTTATTACGAGTCCCGACGCTGCCGCCACCGGCGCCGCCGCCGCCGCCACTGCTGCCGCTGCTGCTTTCGCTGCCGCTGCTGCTGCTTTCGCTACTGCTGCTGCAACGTTGAATAATTCGGTTAACCGCTATTGACAAACCATATAAGCGAGAAACAGCGATATGGCATATTATTCGCTTTTCGCGCTCTGCACGATACACGCGTAATTCGGTTTATTCGCGCGACTCGGTTAGAAGCGACATCCCGTATATTAATGGGACGTGCTTTTTTTCCTACCGAGCGCGTAATGGCATTTTCCTAACGCGCGCGTAGCAAGATCCGCCAAAGTTGCCGACGAAGAGTATTTTCGGCGCTTTTTGTAATTATCCTGACGCGATTCGATATTATTTCAGGTTTCGTGTTTTCCAACAATAGAATCCAGTCTAGTTTTTATGTGAATGCGAAACAACCGTGAAAATTGGTTGATACCGTTTGCCTTTATCCACGAATAAAGTATGAAACGCAACGAATAAATAAAATTAACGACTATATGGATACATCGTTAAGCGAATTCGATAATTTTAATCGTTTATTTAAGTGAAAATAATCGTTAAAGGTAGGATGCGTGTGTTTGTGTGTGTGTGTGTGTATGTGTGTGTGTTTATATGTTTTCCATCATAATTAAACTTTAATTGTTTTAAGCTTCGCAAACAAAATTTTAATATTCCGAAATTCATTTTTCATTGCGAATACCATTAAAAAATTTTGTAAACTATTTGAATAAATACGAGTACATTAACGTTTTGATTGATGCACGTTAAAGAAAAAAATAATGAATTTGCATTATGCATTCGAACATAGTAAATTAATACTATGCACATACTTTAAAGTGGAAAGCATAATCGTTAAATCTCTTTGCAGATAGAAATATTTATAAATAGCGCTTCTAAGTAAAAAAACGAAGGTATACATTATACTTAAAGTTGTACGTAGGTATGTAACATGAATTTGTAAAGCAAGGTGCACTTTTTCCCTTTTCTGGAATTGAATAGTTAGGTCCCGACTGCGGCGAGATATCGCCGAATCCACGCGCGCGCCCTTTATTCTCGCCGTGAAAGGTACATCAGCATTTTCTTTGTGTGAAAATAAAAAGACTGCGGGACGAGCCGCAGCCCGCAACAATGAGCAGAAGTAGGGGTCGATAAAAAAGCCTAACATGAGCAGCTCGAACCGTTCTCTTCCCTAATGAAAATTTAAATACCTTTTCGGGAGGAAATTTTTAGCATCGCTGGCATTTCGTCGGTCGGCATCGTGCGGGTGCGCAGCACGCGCGAATGAAACTTTAAAGCGGCGAATGCGCTTTTCCCAGCCCGCGCACTATGCGCGAACACCCTCGAACCGGGAAAATTCACTTTGCTCTCCGACAGCTCGTATTAGCGTTTTAGCGGAAAGAATTCTCCCGAGAAAGTACACACACACATACACACACACACACACACACACACACACACACACACACACACACAGAGTCCCTCTTTCCCGTCCCGGTCAAATGGACGAAAAAAGCGGAGCCGTGAACAAGATAACAAAACAGGAGTCTACGCAAATTGCGCGTCCTTAATGAAAATTTAAATGTCCCCTTCCGGGCGCTGAAATTTTCGGTCTTACCGCGGCGATGTAAGCGGCAGCCTTTGGCCCCGAGACCAAAATAATTAGAAAAAAAGTGTCGGCAATTTAGCGGCGGGGGAGAAGCCGCCCCGAGGAGCGCCGAGAGGTATAACGCGATGCGGGGGACGCATTAGAGTGCCGGTGGTCGCCTGCTTAACTCTCCACCTCGTGAATCCTCTCCTCCGCTTTCCACCGAGACCGAGCTTCGCCTCCTTCTTCTCTTTTCCCCGTTATCCTTTCGCTCCCTTTTTCGTTCTTTCTCTTTTCGAATTAGCCGCGGTTCTCCGATGGACCGACACACTTGCGCGCTAAAATAATTTCAGTTCAATGTTTGCATGAAAAAATTGATTCGCCGCTATTTACACGCTGGAAATTCAAACTCGCTTTCGTTATTCTTTCGAAATTTTATATTTTGGATAAAAATTTACTGGATTATCTACTGTATTTTTTTTTTTTTTTTTTTATAAAACTAGTATTGTATACAAAGGTAAAAATATAAAAGATTGTAATTTTGTTCATTCTTTGTTTTAAAAAAATACCGAGATATTGAAAAAATAATTTGAAAAATAATATTTGTTGAAATAAAAATACGAAGCAATATAATGAATAAATTTCATCAAGATAGAATTCAAGTAGAAAATAGAATATTGTGGAAACGGAAACGAAAAATAAAAAAAAGTGAGATTTTCATTTTTCAGTATTATATTTTTATTTTCGCTTAACGTAATAAACCTTATTTTTATTTATTTATTTTTGTTTTCTTTTTTGTTTTTGTTTTTTTTTTTTTTTTTGTCAAAATCGTTCGATTCGGTGCTTTACGAAGGTGGCTCTTACAGGAAAAAGTGGAGCAGTACCGTTTGAGCGACTTAGTCATCCCCGCGTTTAGCCCCGCAAGCGCCATTACCCCGGTAGCGGCGGCGGCGGCGGGACTTCTTGCACCCGAGAGTAAACCATGCCGAGGCAGGTCCACCCCTCGGAGATAGCGGGCGCTATCGCTCGCCAGCTACGCTTGTCACGGGCGAGAAGACCCCCGTAAACCGCAACGAATAACGAAAACGTACACTCCAGGTAGGTATATATGTATATACTCGTTCTAGCGCGTTTAACATTATGCCTTCTCGTCGCCGCTCTCCCATGTGCTGCTGCCTTCGTCGAGCTGGCAGATAAAAAATAAATAAAAACAAATTGCTCTCCCTCCCTTAGTCTTTGCCAGTGACGGCGGGCTTCTTCTATTTCGCCGGAGCCATTTTACTAAGCACGCCCGGCCATAATTTCGAGACGTAAAGCGAGGATTTCTCGCATTGCGTTCGGTTCGCGTTCGTGGGAGGATTTTCCTGCGTGCGATTCTCTAACGTGAATTTATACGCTCGAACGTGCCCAGCGCGATATTATACATTAAAAACTGTTTATTGCGATCGCGATGATTTGGGTTTGCCGAAAAAATTACTTAACATCGCATAAATCCTTCGGCATCTTAGCTTAAAAAAATTTATTTCGCGCGACTTCGTTTTTTCTAATCTATAAGGAGCATAGATATTTCCATCGAAAGAATAAATATTAATCTAGAGGGGGAGAGAAAGAGAAAAAGAGAAAAATAACAAAACGTGGATTAATTTTGTATAATCCTAACGTGTATTATCGCCGGAGGCATTAATATTAAAAATCAATATCGCGAGCAGTTCGTTAAACCAGCTCCCGCTGGAAAAATCGAGTCACGCGCAAGGTATATTTACTCTGCAGCCTTCGGATTTGATCGTGAAAGGGGAGGAAAAGAACGGCGCCTCGTATGTACAAAAAAGCCCGGATCATCCAGACATGCAACGCATCGAGAAAAGTAACTGCCGGTGAGAGGCAGTCCTGATCATATAAAACGACGAAGCGCATGTGCGCGGAGAACTGGCGATCGAGCAACGACAGAGAGATAGAGATAGAGAGAGAGAGTAAAAGAGAGAAAAAAGGTAACCTTTGACGTTAAGAGCGCAAAGAACAATCTCGAGATTGGCGGAAGTTTTACGAGGCACTCGAGCAAGTTCGTTAGCAGTCCTTGCTTCGAATCGCATCGGCTGTACTTCGACATCTACACGACGACGGTCGAGCGAAGCTTTAGCCTCGCGCTGAAAGCGCAATGAGCTAAACGCGATCACTTTGGACACTTTTGAGGGAGGAAGACCGAGAGCCGCTTTGGCTTTTTCTTCTTTTTAGTTCAACTCGCGAGGAGACGAGCGCAATGAGTCGACGACAATTTCCAGCCTTAGATGCGCTTCCCTTCTCCACTAATGGAAGAAGTACTCGAGTTGCCTCGAAATTCGTTTCCAAGCTACGTTATAGCGGTCTCTAACATCTCTGCCAACTCTTAGGAGTTAGCTAAATCCTTCTCGATGAAATTTCTCAAGAATCGAAAGAACCTTGTAAATTAAAGATCAACGCGTTAAGTGCCGTTGGACGATAAACTTCGATAAATAATCCCGGAGTTTTATTTATAAAAAATTAGACACCGCCTATCGCGTTCAGTATTATTAGTTATTTATGCACTCGGCACAAATATATGTATAAATGCAAGCAAAATTGCTAATTTCCAATTAACAGACCCTCGCACGAGGAATCTCAAAATTGCGACAAAAGTAACAGTAACATCGGGAGAAAGAGAGCAAATTTCCTGAAATGTAATTACTTTACCGGGCGAGTGAAAATTATATCTGCAAATGTTGACACAAGTCTTTCCCTCTCTTTCTCTCTTTTATTTTCCGGCATATCCGTACTGTCGTACCGGAGACGTTGTTTTTAATCCAGTTTGACCTTCTTTCTTCCTCATTCTCTTGCCGTGTATGTATATATCTTATCCTGTTTGTCGCGCTTACGTTGAGAAGAGGAGGGATAACGGAGCGAATTCAAGTCGGTACTTTGGCGCATTAGCATATTTCCTGAAAGCGGCGCGCTCGCGCGCGCGCGATGTCTCGCGATAACCAATTCTCTTGCTCTCTCTCTCTCTCTCTCTCTCTCTCTCTCTCTCCAGCGAAGGAAAAGAGCGAGAAAAGATATATATCAGCGAGCGAGGAGATGAGATGCAAAGAGAGAAAGAGAGAGAGAGAGAGAGAGAGAGAGAGAAAGGTGGGAAAGAACGGTGAAGAAGAGAGAGATGGAGAGAGGAAAGACGCGTAGAGCCTTCGGCACTTTCGTAATTATGCAATTTGAATTGGCGCGTGAAACGAGATATATCTCAAGCCATATTATAGATGTAAACGGGTATAAGAGCGCGTAGGTGCGCGTAGGTTCGCGAAGGTTGGCGTAGGTGCGCGTATACTTGGCTAGGAGGCGCGGACGCGGAAAGCGCGACGACAAGGAAAATAGTTTGCGCGCGCTTGTACACGCTCTCGAAGGTAGTCGAAGCGAATACACTTCAACCGGGGATCTGGTTTACACATTTGACAGCTGGGGAAATTATATTTCTCAACTGTCATTTAAGTTGGCGCTCGCTCGCTCTTTCGCGCGGTGCGCTTCAACAGGCGCAGAGCCTCCGGGCGCGGCTTAACTCTCTTATTCTCCGCTGTTCTCGTTTTACCTTATTCTCTCTCTCTCTGTTTCTCTCTCTCTTTTCTTTCTCCCTTCCTCTCATCCCTTTTCCTGGCTTCTTCGCGGCTTTACTTCTTTCCTGCTTTTCCTCAAGCTCGCGTGTTATCGGAGCCTCTCGAACTACTTCGCGTATATGGGTGATTCCGTCTTCGCACTTGGGATCAATTTGTTTAACATTTTGACTAAAAGTTAAACTTGAAAGATTTATGAAAATTTTGTAATGAAAATAACTTTAGTTATTTTTAATAACACGATACAGGTGCGCGCATATACCTAAATTTAAAATTCGTTAAATTTCAATAAAGAGAAATTGATTCATGAATAAATATGAAATAATTTCGAAATAGAAAGGGTAACGAAACGATTATTTTTTACTTTAAAACGAAATACTTAAAGCGTTGGTATCAAGAATTGATGTAAGGTGTCACATCAAACTGGAAGATCGGTTTCGTTTAATATATCGTCTGTTTTTTCCATTTTACAATTAATTAATGGTATTCGTACGTTAAAGACTATCGAAATTTCTAATGCAATATAGAAAATGAGAAATTTTCCATTTTATAATGTTGCGATAAATTTGGTACGGAAGCTTCCATATATCGAGGTGCGCAGACGGATGTATACAGAAAGCGAGTTTAGCCTCACGGTCGTTGAGCTAGAATACTCTCTCTTTCTCTCTCTCTCTCTCTCTCTGTCTGTCTCTGTCTCTTTTTTATCCATCGGCTCGTCTAAGTGTCCGGTAATCCTCGACAGACAGTTAAAGCGTCTTTCGATTATGGACTTAGCGCCTCCCCTGATACCGCTGTATTACAGTTGCTCTCTTCGATCTCGTTTGGCGGGGCGCATTTCTCTCCCACCTTCTCACGCGGGCTCTCCCCCGAGAGTAGAAAGATCGGCCGGTGTCTCGTCCTTCGTCTTCCTTTCACCGATCGACGTCCAGAATTACGTGCGCGACTACCGCGTGTCAAAGGCCGCGTGTTCGCTCCGTCTCCCGCGACAGGAAGGCAAAGACTGTCGTTAATTTGTTTTCTCTTTCAAAGTCGACGAGATTAATCGCTTTTGCGTGACGAGGTGCTTGCGTTTTGCCAAAGGTATCGCTCGCTGCTTTAGTCACGGAAGACTTTTCTATGTGCGCGCTGGATAGTATCTCTCTCTCTCTCTCTCTTACTCTCTTCCTATTTCTCTCGTGTGGTGGAATTCTTAAAAGATGCAAAGTCAAACAGGTCGGTTTTTTATGTGGCCGGCTATTGCGTGTTGTCTCACCGACAAAACTTATTATTCTTATGTATAAAAGTTTTATTTTATTTTTTATAGTCGCAACCTGATCAATAAATTTCTACGTAATAATCATTCGCACATTATTATTTGAACAAATTTAGTCAAATAGCATGTCCCATAATAGATAATTATTATAATAATTTTTTAACGAATCATAATAAAATAATACTAAAATGTAAAAATAAAATAATTGTAAAAACAATATCTTACTCAATTTACTCGAGGTAGAATTTTATAATTTTTTTTTTTATAGCATGCCCAGGACGCATAAAGGATTACAATAGCAATATGTGTATACATTCTTTAATCTTTAATGACCCCTTTTGACACGTAACAACAGATGACTGAAAACTAATCCACCTGCTCTTTCAAATTTTATTATCGATTTATTTCTCTATGTACTCGTATAAATTTTCCTTATAATTTTTAAATTTATGCTATTAGATCAAATTGGATTATTTTTTTTTTTTCTTTTTATGTTACTCGGTAAAAAAATTGCTATTACTAAATTTATAAATCTGGACAATTATATTGAAAATAATTACGAAAAAAATTATTTCCAATTTAACATTTTTTTTTATATTTAACATTCGTATTTTAAATATTTGGAAAGGTTGATTGCAATTAGTTGAGCATTACTTCTTTAATAAATTTCTGTGGTTGCAAATGAAATGTTTACTTTACATTCCGTAAAGTAAATAATTGCGCAAAGCCAAAATTGAGCAAAGTTCTGTAATTTCAATTTAATGTCATAACATTTGCATTTACATTTTATACGTATGTGGTTGTGTTTTTCGAGCAAATTTTTTATTTTTATTTAATGTTCATTGACTTCACACATCTGACATGTATACATTTGGGTAACTATAGTTATGTGCATCGCCAAAATAGATGAATTTTATAAACTTAACATATTATAAATATGAAAAGCTTCAACAAGTTTTACACGGAGATATTTATTTGTTAAAGTTTATAAACTTAAAAGATTTAGAAGAAAAATGTTAATAAATATAAAGTTCCAAGTAAGTATCAAGTATTTTATTTTAAAAATACCAAATCAATATCGCGTGCAGCAGTGACAAATTTTCACTGTCTGTTCGCTCGCCTTTGCTTCCATTTAATTCAGATTAGCGAGATATTTAAACTTGGTACAGCATTTTAAATTGTTTTAGAAAACGTAATGAGTGCAACTTTAACTCGCGTCAACGATGCCGTACACTTATTCAGATTAGCGATAATACTATACATAATAATTAAATATATATTCTGAAAACTTGCTAAGTGTATGCAAAGTATTTTTAATTTTAATTTAATTACTATAATTTTCAGTTAATAACTTCTATAACACAAACGCATAAGTATAGGATATTATTATTCTTCATTAAACATTCAAGTTTTATAAATGAAATTAATAACCACCTTTTTAATCATTAATTAAAAGAAAAATTTAAAGAAAAAGTAATTTTAGCCAGTGAGTATGCAAAAATTCATTATTTATCAAATTAAGTGGAAACTGCTTATATCGTCGGTGCTCAGGAGAAATAGTCAAAATAGAGAAACAGCGAGCAGAAAGCAAACTGAAATGAAAAAGAGCGTAAAAGAATAGTCAAAAGTCGGCAAAGAAAAAGAGTGCAAATAGAATGTAAGGGAGGAAGGAAAAGAAGGTGCAAAGAAATAGTAGTAGCAAAAGAGAAAGTGAATAGGTAGAGAGCAAAAAAGAAAAAAAGAGAAAAAGAGGAAGGGAGAGCGAGCGCGAGACAAGGTATGAAACAAAAGTCAGAATTGGAAGCATAGTGAGAATTGAAAGAATGGCTTCTAGAGGTCGCAGGATAGCTAAAAAAAGATTGAGAGCGAGAAAAAGATAGGCAGAGAAAATGAAAGAAAGATGAAGAGTTATTACACAGACAGGTGCTGATGAATTGCGTTGTAAATCCGACACATTTCAAGCAATGGATATGTTGGTGTTTAAACTGATTGGCGAAGAAACTCGTTAAAAATTCACGAATAATTTATCGTCGTTAGATTAGATAGAATAATTAAAGATTTTTTGTACATCGAAAGTTAGTTATCTTCTATATTTGTTCCAGAAAGTTTATGCAAAATTTACGTAGACTTTTTGTCAAAAAACGAACAATAAAATAAAAAAAATTATCGAATCATTATATGTTGGTATTAGTAGGACGGATCGTTTTCCACTATCTACTTGCTGCTTCTACTCATTCATAATTCCAGTCAAATGTCGGAGCCAATCAGAGCAAAATCTCTGGTGTGCAAACTCGATTTAGGCGCAATCTAACTACACTGGTTCCGAGTGTCAGCGTTCTAAACGACTAAACGAAAGAGTACGTCACTTTACCGGACAGCTCGTTCGATACTTCTCTTGTGAGTATGTATGTCGTATGTACATACATGTATATGTATGTGCAGATAGAGAGGCTAGTACACGGTTCTGTATACACGCCGCTCGTAACCGAGTCGTTTACCGAGCCATTTACTAAAAAATCCTTTTTTTACTTTGAATTCGCTCGCGACCGATGTAAAATTCGAAATAGTGGTTAAGGGCCGGACAACGCCAAGTTTTCACGTTTGTATTAAATGCTTGTTTTGCAACTTTTTCGTACTCTAACGCAGTTAGCCCGATTGTCCGAAGATTTTGCTTTTAATTCGTTTCAACGAGAGAGACAGAAGACTTTGATCGAGTATCGTAAAAATATTTCAATGTTTACCGAACTTGAAGTTATGAACATTTAATTTTGTAGACTTGATCTAATTTCACGTTGAAGAGTTTATTTCCATTAAAACTGATCGACGTTTTAATAGACTTTTAATAATATTTTTTTTTAGTTGAATTTCAATATAATCGCGTTAATAAAAGAAAATTTTAATTTATCAGTTTTATATATACCAACCGTGTGCACGTTTATCGAAAACATATTTTCAGAAAGAAAATATTTAAGGCTAAATCATTAAGAAATCATTAAAATTTATTATCGATATTTTTAATTTTAAAATAATTTAAAATTTTACGAATTTAAAAAATAATGGAGTTAAAGAAGAAATAAAATATCCTTAAAAATCTAATAATAACTGAAATTTTAACGGAAAATTTTTCAGAAAAGGAAAATTTAAGCGATGACGAGAATGCTTGATTCGATTTTTTTCAAAACATTTTCATTAAAACTAGATTAAGTTGTTTTTTTTTTACCTTATGAAATATCAAAAAACCTGAAAATTGCTTTATTTTCCAAGATTTTGAAAATTTTAATGAGTTTTCCAATTTCTATAGCTCGACTAGATATCGAACGATAGCTCATATCGTTCAAGAGCCAAGTCAAGTAACATGTATACTTACGTTGTACGAAACGAAGTGATCTCGTTAAATATATAGTTCATAGAGAAGAAGAGAAAGAGAGAGAGAGAGAGAGAGAGAGAGAGAGAGAGGGAGAGAGAGAGAGAGAGGGAGAGAAAGGAGAGATCACTTCGGAAAAAATTGGAACGGAAGAAGTACCGAAGAGAGAAAAAATCCTGCTGCGGTGGATCGAAAGACCGAAGAGAGACTGGATTATAAGTTTATGCCGGATTCCCCGAGAGCTGTCGGCTTTTTTCGCAGTTTTGGAATTCGATTTTATCACGAGAAATCATTGTTTGCTTTCCGTTCCAGCCCTTGTTCCTTTCATTAACTTTTTTTTTGCAGCCAGTTGTATTTCGCTCTCTAGAAATTTTATCATATTAAAAATATTCAAATTAATTACGTCCACATTTGAAAAATTAAAAACAACTCGCATTTACATTCGATTTAAATGTGCAATGTTAATTTTTTTTTTTTTTTTTTTTACTAAAATAATTATTTAAAAATAAAACCGAATAGATAATGGCAAAAAATTTTTATAAACTAGCTGTACAACTATTTGCAAAAAAGCAAACTTTAAATAAAAAGTATTTTTTACAAGATGGGTATACTTTTTGGGATGAGAAAGTCAAAATACCTTGTGAGACAGCCTTCTCTTCGTGCCTAAATACAAAAAAAACGTGTGTAAAAACCATTTCAATCAACTTTTACTCGTAATTAAAAAGAAGAGGATCGGAAAAGGTAGAAGAAAAAACGTGTGCATCATAATCGTCTCTCGGCCCATTACGTCGGATAAAGATGAAGAAAAAAGCCTTGAACGAAGAAAAAATGCGCCTTAAAAAGCTAAAGGGACAAAGGTGAGAGAGCGAGAAAGAGAGAGAGAGAGAGAGAGAGAGAGAGAGAGATAGCTGTTCTGATCTTACGAGCTTTTATTCGTCTTATACACAGAGGAGTCGACCGCTCGGCTTCTTCGACGCTCTGTCTTGCGCGCGTGTATTCCTCTTCGAGTCCGCTCCCTTAGGAGCGAGTCACGTCTGAGCTCTTTTGCGCTCTCTTCGTCACGGAATTCCACTTCGTCGTCGTTCGGCCCTCGGTATACATTCGAGAAAAAGAGAGCGCGTGTGTGGAGGATTCCGCGTTGGATGACCGAGTGCAAGATATCGCTAAAACATAGTAAACTTTGAAACAATACGAGATAATTTTTTCGAGCATGAAAATGAAAAACAGATAGTTTTTTTAATAAGCTTTATTTTTTCAAAATATCACGAAATGCGAGAACAAAGCTAGCTCTAGATTAACCAATCAATACTCTTCGAATGTCGCTGTTTTTATCCTAAATAGTTATATTGTAAACAGAGTAATGTAGAGTAAAGTATTTGTAAAGAGAGTAATACGTTTTTTTACGTTAAAAAAAGCTGGGAGTTTTTAGAAAAATTTGAGTCTTTCTTCTTTTCGAAAGGATAACGATACGATACTCGAGGTTGGGCTCACCGCGCTCGCAATCCTCGGCGCAAAGCCGAAGAACACGCGGAGCGCGGGCGCCGCGGGCGCTCGTGAAAATATATTGCACTTCCCGGGGTCCAGTTTACGCGCTGCATTCTCCTGATAATTGGATTGGAAATCGATCCTTCTCGACGATTGCGTTATTGCGCGAAGAGGACTCGTTGCGCTTGTCCTCCTCGTCTTGCGCAACCTTTTCTCTTTTTCAATCTCGAAGCCAAACAGTGTCGACCGGTCCGCGCTCCTGGACGCGCAGCCGACTCTTTCCTCCGGGCGATCCGAGAAAATCATGCCCGCCCTCCTCCTTCTCTACGCGAAGGTAAACACCGACATAACGCGCAGAGATTTTTACGTCTACTGGTACGTATGTACCCGAGCTGCCCTAAGAGAGTCGGTATTTTCTTTTGATTGCTTCTGCTGCTTAGAGTAAACTTTCCTCGATGACGGACAAATTATTTCCGATATTTCTCGAGCGAAAATATCTTACTGTTATTTTTAGTTCCGAGGGGAATTATTTTACCAAGGACAGGGCTGCAGTACGGGGGGATACAGCAAAGTTTCGTTTTTGCCAGAACCAGAAAAAGAGATAGAAAGAGAGAGAAGAAAACAGATCTAGTTCCTTCTAATTTTTTTTTTTTTTTTTTTTTTTTTTTTTTCATAGCTGGCGAACCGAATGAAATATTTTCATTTTTTAAACAATGTAGATAAAAAAATATCGTGCTACTGATATTTTACGTCGCTCAAAATTCTCTGCAGCTTTATATGAAAATCCATCTCTAAAAAATCTATAAAACAATAATATTACATAATGTTTGAAATACGATGTATTATTTAAATAAGTATACTTATTAAATTTTCTATTCATCGAATTATTAAATGATAATTTTTAATTTTTTAACTATATCTTTATTTGAATTATTTTCTTAATTTTAAATTATTTAATTATTTTATTTGATTTAAATAAAAAACATTTTTCATGGAATTCATTTTTTTGAAAAGGATTAAGATAAAGAATAAAATCTGGAAAATAATATATTTTATTTTTAATCGAAATATTATATATAAAGTTGATCATCATAATTTAGTAGTTTTAACGATATTATAGAAATGTGGATTATTCATTTTCGTGAAACATAAAGGTATTAAATTAATTTAAAATATTTTATTTGGATATTTAATAAAAATAAAATGAAAATTTAGAGAAATTTTATGTTGGAATAAAAATTGCTTGCAACGGTAAGAAATCGATAAAATTTAATTTTCAGTTTCGGATAAAGCATTATATAAAAAAAGAAAAATAAATAAATAAATGAATAAATAAAAAATAAACATTTTTTTAACGAGAAAAAAAGGGATAAAGTATGACTGGTTTATCTAATGGCAAAAGGAGAAGAAAGAAAAAAGTCGTCGCGAATGATGGCTCGCCACGCGCCAGGGATCAAGTGGAATATAGTCAAGGGGAGTCTTGAGGCGAGAGAAAAGTTAGATGTATTATCGCGCATACGAAAGGGGAGAATCGGAAAAGAGGAAGGAACTACCCAGAGACGACACGGAGAAAAAGAGGAACAAAAAACCACGGCCAACTTCGCACGTACATTCGCAATGGAGTTATACCAATGTCGTAGTCGTATAGTCGTACTGTCGACGCTCTTATAAAACATGCGAACGCGAAAAAATGTATCCTCATAAAAAATTCCTCTCGATACTTTGTGCGTATGCGTGGCATATTGTTGACAATTGCAAAACTGTGCTGTCTATACGTAATTTTAAGGGTTGCGTCGTTAAAAGCGCGCCTTTGAAATGTTTTAAACATTAAAGATTTCTTGGAAATATTATATACTAACAATAATTTTATATTTTATTGAGAATTGTCCGATTGCGTCAATAATAACTTTGTCATTTCTAAAAGATCACATTAAAAAATGATTTTTATAAAATATACTAATTTTTCGAGAAGCTTGATTTGCTTGAAACTAATTTAAATAAACTTTAAGGTTTTAAAATAATTTTAATAAAAAAAATGTTAATAATAAGTATGAAAGAGGATCTAAGGACGGATTAAACATTAATATTCTTCCGTGCGAAGGAGATAAATCGCATCGGGTGGAAGTTTCGAAGGAGTGTGAGAGGCGCCACGCGAACGATCAGAAGTCGGTGCATAGCAATATCTAGCGGAACCCGATGGGAAAGGGAGCCGCTCGTTCGCAGCTGCAGCCCCGTAACATTGCGCCCCGGGGGCAAGACACATCCGGGCTCATTCCCTCTCTCGCTTCGGCGCGGCACCTCACAAGGCAAGAATGTATCCAGATCTTTGAGTCTTCGGTATTTCGTCGGTGCACGGAAAAGCCGAGCTTTGCGAAAAGCACCACATCCGGTCCTAGCAATTTCTCATCTGAAGTTCTCGCTGCTTCTCCCCTACCTTACAGCCTCGTGCACGCGGACACGCGCCGCCGAAGCAGCCCGAAAGCGAATAGAAGAGGAAGATACAGAGAGAGAGAGAGAGAGAGAGAAAGAGAGAAAGAGAGAAAGAGAGAAAAAGAGAACGGGAGAAAGATGGCCATCGGCGAGAGCAAAATCCGACGGTACAAAGGCTGCCGCGACTCAAAAGAATTTTCGGACCTTTCCAGCGGGTTAAATGCCCCGAAGGGGCGGAATGTGTTTTCCAGCAAACACGCCACTGTATACGTGTAACGAGCGAGTCAAACGTAACGCAACAAAGACAGAGGGGAAGGGAGAGCCGCGCGCGTAATATGCGCGCGAGATGCACACACGGTCAAGACACGGGAGGATGAAGGGGGGGGGGGGGGTGAGCGAGAGAGTCAGAAGTTTAACCGGCGACTCCGAGCTTGGAATGCTTTTACTACCAACGGTTGCTTTATGCCAGCACCGGAGCTTTTACTTCGGAGAGAGAGAGAGAGAGAGAGAGAGAGAGAGAGAGAAAGAGAGAGAGAAAGAGAGAGAAAGAGAGAGATTTCGTTGGTCGACGTGCGCCGGTACGTCTGCGCCCTCGCGAAAGAATTATGACCCTCGAGCCACAGGATGTATACCAGAATGACGTGTGTATGTGCCGGGAGGATGTAAAGTCGCTGCGGCGCGGATTTTTTCCGAACGGAGATACGTATGACTTTCGGCTCTTTCCGCTTCCGAATCCTCTTTCTCCCCTTTTACTTGTCCTTCTGCGAACGTTATAGCCCCAGGCTACGTGAAAGCGCGAAGAAAAAATTGCCGTCGCGATTCCGACTCAAAGAAATTGCTCGCATTAACGAGTCGGGGTACCGAAACTACTCCTCCTGCTATTGTCGCTGCTTTGTTTGCTTGTGTTGCTCGTAATTTTGAGTTCCCGCGAGTTCCGACCAATCGTCTAGTTGACGCGACTTTTATCTTCAATTTTCCAACGAAATAAAAAAATGATGTTAACGTGAACTAAAGTATGTTATATCGGTGCAAAAAAACCCGCGATAAAAGTTCATTATTATTTTTCCAATGGAAAAATAGAAATATCATTATTCGATAAGCAAAAAATACATTTCGTTTCGGTAAACTAAATTGCCGATAACAAAAACTCAAGGGTCTACGGTAAAAGTCCACAATACCGAAAGAGGCATAAATACCATGTAGAAAATGCAATTTAACTAACATAAAATCAAGCACGAGCGGCAAAACTTTCCGGTGTTTGCCTTTGATATTATTACTTATTAAATCAAATAAAAACGAGGGCGTTACGTGTTTTAACTGTAACGACTTCGTTATTTTGACTGGTAGGTTATACGCGGAATACTTTTTCGCTCGCAACTTCGGTACATTGCATTACATGCTTGATTGTATTGCTGCATTTCTAGGAACTCGCTTTCCTTGCCTGTGTACACACACTGTGCGCATATAATAAATTTTGCTAGAAAGTAAAGAGAATGAGAGCGCTGTTATACCATTGCTTTTGATTTATTAATCGAGCCATTAAATGTCTCGGTGTCGAGAAAAAGAATAAAGTAAAGGGAAAAAACATAATGTCCGCTTTAACGTCTCCATTTGTCGAAGAGGGTCTGAAAAATATGGGCAGGCATGCGATAAAAAAGAAAAGAAGCGAATACCGTAATGGTGAGCTCGGGATGCGTTAAAAGGCATAAGGCCCGTTAAGTTAGCCCGCGCGACTTATAATGCACATACGCGCGAGGAAGCCAAGATCGTTTTGTTTATCGCCGTTGCAGCCGTATGAACAAATGGCAAACGTCTCTTTCTCGCGAAACTCGAGAGCCAAGCGACATGCGAATATTCGCGGTGTCTAAAACTGGCAAAGTAGCGACCGAAAAAAAGAAGTTGCTCTGACATTATGTTACATGCATCTCAAAATATTATCTTTTCTTTCAATATAAAACGCAATTTGTGCTTTTGTAAAGCTTGAGATACCGTTTTATTGTGAAATAAAGCTCCTTTCGTTTTTATATTGATAAAATTTAAAAATGGATCGTTTTAATAATATAAGAAATAATATTTTTTCGATTCCTCGCTAATAATTTTACTTTCAAGTATAAAATTCAATGTGACATTTTAGTTTTACAAGTCGCATATTCACGGTATTCGTGAAACAAAAAATGGTTTCAATGTTTGGCACGAAATGTGCAAGTGTGACTCACAAATTTTTTTTTTTTTTTCTAACTTTTGCCAAGTGCCTTACAGTATTGAAAATAAAATTGTTTACATTAAAAATTTGCACTTATCAAAAAAAAAAAAAAAAATGTTAATCGCCACATTTATTTTATTGTTGTTACCGAATTTTTTAACTTTCTCAGTTTTAAATTTTCAAATCCTTAAGTATAATTAATAATTTGCAAAAAAGATGTAAATCGAAACGGCAAACTTTTAATCACAAAATAAACGATAAAGACGCAAGACTTTCAGGTAGAAAGAGAGAGAGAGAGAGAGAGAGAGAGAGAGACAGCGGATAAAGCGACGTAACGCGGGTATACCTCGCAAAGGCATGCACGGCCGTAATTTCCCGAAACATGTCCCTAACTTAAAAGCGGAAATTCTGGTATAAGAATATACGCAGCAGCGGCTTATAGGCGGCAAATGATAATAAGAGACAGCAGCGGCTATATTCGAAAGGAGGCCCGTGTAGCCGAATAGGAATTACGCGCAGTGGAGCCGCGGCAGCCGCGAATTTAGCGTCGGTGACGCCAGCGGCAACGTGAGCGCAGTAAATGGATTTACTGGCGAAGGTTATTTCGCGACGAGCGAACTACCGCGCGAGTCTGGCGTGAATCATAAGCCGAGAGGAACGTCTAGAAGCGGTCGCCCGCCTCCTGTGCAGGCGCAACCCCGGCGACGCCTTTAACTCGTCGACGACTGCCGAGGACGAGCAGTCTTTCTCTCTCTCTCTCTCTCTCTCTCTCTCTCTCTCTCTCTCTTTCTCTAAAGCTTCTCGGCGAAATGGAATCTGGCCAACTCTAAGAGAGAAAGAGAAGGAGAGAGAGAGAGAGAGAGAGAGAGAAAGGAAGAAGGAAAGAGAAGATTTATGGGTCTGGGGAAGGTTGGATCGCTGGATCACTTACCGCGCGTTTGCTCGATTTTCGAAGGGTAGACTCGAGGGGTAGAAGAGCTTCCTCCGTTCCTCGAGACCAATGGCCCGTATCGAGCTGCTACTCCTTCGCGCAGAGGAATAAGGCTCTTTGTGATTATACGAATGCATCGCACCCGTTCTATCCTGACAGGTGGAGGAAGCTACCGCGTCCGCAAATCGAGGTTGGAATCTTGGTTTATCAAATGGATGATCCGGAACTCCGAAAGAATGTCTTTGTTACCGATAGTTGTGGAATTTTTGTTTGCCGAATAAATCGTCGCGAACGTAGAGTCGAACACGCGAAGCTGAAATAGATTAACGACGGCGATAATTTCGAAAAATTTCGTCGGGGCGCACTTTGACCGCTTCTTTTTCCGGTTCTAAGAAATTTAAGAAACTTCTCAAGTAAAGTATTTATACGTAGTTCGGCAAGGTCTATCTGTACGTATAAATCGATTTCGTAGGAGGTGAGCTAAACTTTTTGCGCAAGAGCGAGCGAGTTCTGTATGCGTCTAAAAAACACCTGCACTCGCGCGCTAACGTGTGAGTCCGTATAGATCTGCACACGTATGGAATGCGGCCTCGTAAAACAGTCAACGCTTCGAGTAAGAGATACTACTTTACGAACGCTCCTAAATAGCTTTTCCCTATTTGGTGAAATAAGTTGCGTTCTGCGAGTATATATTTTGAAATGCATTTCCTGAGTTGGTTTATAAAAAAAGACAAAGGAAAAAGGTTCACCAAAAAAAAAAAAAATTATTTATTTTATTAAATATTCTTTTTTGTTATTTTCTTCTTTGTTTTTTATAAAAAAATAATTAAACGTATGAATATTCATTCATTTGTTTGCCTTTTTCTCAGTGTTTTACTTTTTCAATCTAAATATGGAAAATAAAATGTTGAAAAAATTGTTATCGTACACCACCGTCGTTTATTCAAAAGCGACGTAGATAGAAATATAAGCATTAAACAAAATATAATCAAATACTCGTTACGCGCTTTTCATCGTTATATTCTTGGAACTGGTGGAGCAGCCTTTTGAACAACAAAGTAGAAAAAAAGGTAAAAAGAGTATACACGTACATGTATGTACACAGAATATTTGCCACCGGTGCATAAAAAAAAAGTCATTTATTGTACATTTTCGCTCGCGAACTGGACGAGTCGAAATCGTACACCTGAAAGTTTTGCGGATATCAGAGAACAGCGATATCTTCTCTTACTTTTTATTTTATCGCGCAACCTTGCAAAACAACTTGCATGCAAAACACTCGGCGCTGTCTCCGTACCTATGTGAAATGAATTTAATGGTATAACTCGACGAAAAGTTTTCCGTTCTTTTGTACGTTCCGTTTGTACGTGCGGACAAAAAGGCAGACTACGCGACGCGAAACAAAAATAATTCCGGTAACTACGATTTTTCAGGAGGGAAAAATCCGGCGTTGTGCATGACGTGACACTCGACAGCGAGGGCAAGCAGCACCGCCTCGCGTATTATATGGCCTTGCTGCGTTATACGCAGACTCTCCCTTGCTCTCTCTCTCTCTCTCTCTCTCTCTCTCTCTTGTTCTCCCCCGAGGATTTCCGTGTTCCACAGGCGACACGTGCGCGAAGCGATTCCTATTCATCGAACCGGCGCTCGTTCGTGGAGAAACAACGTTTTCGAATGCGAATAAAGGCGTTCGATCGAGCTGCAAGTAAAACGAACTCTAGTGTCTTCTCTAGTGTCTCGAAAAGCTACTTTAAAATCTTTTTCCAAGTCGAATATTTTTACGATATCAGATTTGATTTTTTAATAATTTTGACTTTAAAAATTAATCTTTTCATCCAGATCGAAAAAAAGGTTAATCAGCGGTCGAAAATTCCATTACATCAGAGACGCGTAACATAACAACATAACAACATAACGAAAAACGATGCGAATTTTTAAATTGTATTTTACGAGCAGTTCCCAGTACGGACTCGGATGTCAAGCATTTTCGTCGTTTATTTCTTGACATCGGGTTGGGTACGTAAAGACAAGAGCGAAAGCCGGCAAAAAAAAAAAAAACGCGTGTATCGGTAGACCAGCGGCTACATCGCGTTCTTTCTCGGTAACGGTGTTACCGTTACGATAACGACAGCGTCCGACGGCCGGGTACAAAAGCCGCGACATATAATATGCAGGAACGGCAACGGAGGGCTTTTACGACTCTGAGTGACCTGCGATTTTTGGAAAAGAGGAGAACCGAAAGGAGTAAAACAGCATTCGCATTCGATTTTGCTTTTCGTCCCTCTTATTTCTACGAGGAAAGAGGATAAAACATGTCGGCGCAGTGTTACATTTTTTATGGGTTTTACGTGTCGTGTGCCCTCTCGAACAAGCCGCTTTCCCGCGAGTCTTCTCCTGCTGTTTGGTTTTCCCCCTGCACACGAGGGAGCTTTATTATGGAGTGCGGGATCTTTCCGATGGATTTACTTTTCACCGAGGCTAAATCCTAGACAAAAATTTCAAGGATCTGTTTGAATTAAATATTTTAAAATGAATAGACAACTTGTTAAAAAAACGTAATATTTAATAAAATTTCTCTTTTGATTTTTAAGGTTACCTTCTGTATAATAGAACCAAAATAATTTTTAATTTTTGCATAGAGATGTAATAGAAAATTATATTATATAATAAATATATTTTGATAAAATGATGTTTTCTTTTATATTCTCTCAAATGAGACGTGAATGCTTTCGTAAAATCTCTCCTGATTTTAATTGTTCGTAAACTGAAAGTGGTTGCTCTCTCTCTCTCTCTCGCTCTCTCTCTCTCTCTCTCTTCTTCACTTTCTGTTTAAAGCACCAAAACCACTGTACGATCGATAACCTTAGCACCGCTCTAAAGTTTGGTTGCAATATCCCTTGCACTAACTAAATTGATTAATCCTATTGAAGCTGAACTAATGGTTAATTTCAATCGAAGCGAAGAAAGTAAATGTTTATTTTTGAAAAAAAAAAAAAAAAAAAGAAAAAAATTGTTTCATTTAAATTGTTATCACTAATTTTTTTAATCCCAAGTCCCTTAAGTTAGAAATTAATTATTAAATCAAGAAAATATTTGTTTCCCTAGCGAGTTGAAAAAAATATCGATAATTGGTGTACTTATTCGTTGGATTAAAGTTTTACCGAACAATTTTTGAGACGTTTAGAGGGCAGCAAGTGATGCGTGAATCGGTGCCGTATGCTTTCGCGCGAGTAATAAAACTTTAGCTCTAGTACTTAAGTAGCCATAACGGCAGATCTCTCGCAAACTTGAGCTTATGTATATTAATCGTAGGTATAAAGCACAGTTGAGTAAATGGAGATAAACAAGCCCGGGCGTACATCGTGCGCGTATAAAGAGACCATTTAGCGCCGGATCGGGGGCGTTACATACTTTAAAAGGCGGCTGTGCGTCTCCTAACTAGCCGTCTTTATTGCGAACGAGGGAGCAGCGCAGCTGCCGGAGTTGCGCTCGTACTCGCGAGCGTCCGACCGCGGAACCGCATCTGGCCGCGGAGCCAGGCGATGGCCGACGATTTGCGCGCACCTGCGTCTTTTCCGCGCGCGCCCGGGGCCGAACGAATGAACCCCGCCGCGAGAGGAGCTTTCGTAAAGACGCCGGGGAAGTCGAGCCAAGTCGAGCCATCGATGTTTTGTTGAACCGTACCGGCGCCCGTTGCATTTACAAAAGGCTCCTTCCGCCGACGCCACCAAGCCCCTTCCGTTTTCGGTCTTTAGCTCCATTTTTTTCCTTTTTATTTTTCTTCTATTTACGACCCCTTCACTATCATTTCACTATAGAGAATGATAAAGTAGGTGGTTAGCGTCAGAAAGTGCGCCTTTGGCGCCTCTGAAAGGAAATAATGCGTCTCTAAGAATTTTGTACTATTCACGAGTTTCGTATTGAATTTTACTTTTTTCCCCTTTCGATTGCCGCTAGAATTTTTTTTTAATGTTCAAAGAGATACCTTTATAATTTATTTCGCAATTTAAATTCAAAGGCTGGATTTTTATTTTATACGACACGAAAATACAATGTAATTATCATATTTGTTTCTATAAATAGCACACTTTCATTAATATAAACATAATTATTTAAAAAAAAAAAAAAAAGACAGTGATCGGGTAAAATTTTCTTAATATTCTTTAAAAAGCTCATCTATAAAAACTGGAAATGTAACTTAAATAATGATAAGTCTAAAAAAAGGAATAAAAAAAAACAAAAAAAAAAAACGCAGATAAAACGTCAGTTGTTTGTTGTACGCTTTAAAAGTGCATATGTAGCGGCGCAATGTTTTTCAAAAGTTTTATTCAAATTCATGAATATATATACATCTTGAAGAAAAAGTTTTGAGCAGAAAACTTCATTTTTAGAGATTTCAAAGTTGTAACTTTGTTAGAAAATAGATCCGATTAAGAAGAAAAGTATAAAAATTTCTTTCATCTTCCGCAAAGAGTTTTTACCACAATTTCAGAGCGTCACGAGAGATTTTTTTCGCCTTTCCAGCTAACTAAATAATAACCGTCCGAATTATGTGACAATCAATGTTATTCATACCCCAATTACGTCGGACGCCCGTCACAAATTTCGCACGGAAAATTAAATATTAAAAAATCTTTCGATACGCAAGCACCGGACTCGACGTCATCAAAAAAATGCCACGTTGGTTATAAGTATGGCAAAAAAGTTTGTCATTACATCCTGTAAAATGCATATTTTAATTATTAATCGCATAAAACATGCTCCCTTTCGTACATGCCATTTGTTGAAGAATAAATTGCATACGGGAGGTCATCAATTCCTCTACCGCACGCGCGGAGCCTCCGTCACCTCCAGCTTCGCTATATTTTCCTCATCTCTCTTTCGGTATATTCAAACATTTCACAAAAGCTTGGATTCATATATCGAGTAAAATGAGAGACGCTAATTAACAAAATTTAACGGCTTTTCCCACTTTTCTCCCTCCCTCTCTCTCTCTCTCTCTCTCTCTCTGTCTCTCTGTCTGTCTGTCTCTCTGTCTGTTTTGCCGTCGTCCGAGCAGAGCAAGCGTCGCAACCAGTTCTGCTGCCGCCAGTAAGTGAGTAGATTCGCGGCGCATACATACGGAGCATTTTGCTTTAAGTGTATTAATGCAAATTCCGTTATTTAAAATCGAATTATTTAAGTATTAAGCTCATTAAGAATTATTCAGTTTTAATAAATTATTAAAACAAGTAATTCGTCGAATACACTACCTCCTCTTATAAAGAATAAATTATTAATTAATATTTTAATTAAATAGATTTATTAATTTTACTTTAGACTTTGATAAAATAAATCTTCTTAAAGTACCGACTCTTAATTATAACCTATATAATAAAGTAACCGTTCAAATTTCTGGTATCGATTTTTACAACTGGAGAAAGAACATTTTAATATTTCGCTTCCATATAATTGACCCAATTACAGATATCTTTTAATTCATTTATTCATTCATTATGACGTAATGATTCTAAAATTGAGAAAAATTATTACTGTATCAATTTTTTCCCCGTATGATATTATTTTTTTTTAAAGTGAATTATTTAATATAAACTTACCTGATTTCAATCTTTATCTATCTATTGAAAAGAAAATCTCGCTACTATATTAAAATTTCTACAATACAGATAATATTTTAAGCTAGCTACATTTTAATCTTTGAACTGTATGAGATAAAACAAAACCAAAAATTATTAATTTTTTTGTAAAATTAACTATTCATTATAAACTTTATTAATAAATTCAAAGTTAATGACAAAAATTAGTAATAAAAAAGCTTATTTAATTAAATGTATTATTTATAAAATTATAAATAAATATATATTGAAATAATAGTAGAAAAAAAAAAAAAAAAAATACTTGAAATGGCAATAATAAAGATCAATAAATATAAAAAAGAACATAGTACATAATGTATACTGTTTCTGTGTTCTAGTATTTGTATACGTGCATTTGCAGCAAAGTAGAACACATTTAGCTTTGGTCAGCCGCGCGATTGCTGCTTCGTTTCATTGCAATACTTTTCACTTCTATGAGTAACGGCGTAATCATTTGTAAAGTAGTACAATTTTTAATATTTCTAATAATTCTTTGTTTGTTTAATGCTCAACATTTTGTTTTTTTATTTCATTTTTTTTTAACGGTAAATAATCTACAGTTGAATAAAAAAGAATTAAAATTTGTTTTAAATTTAAACCGCGTCATTTGTATATTAAAGCGAAATAAGTTTAATTAATAAAGATAAAATTTTAATGGAAGTTTTAAAAATCAATTATTATTACTTTATTTTTTAGTTGATCTTTTTAAAATGAAGATTAGTTAATTAATCTATAATTAAATAATGTGCGCGCGTACATTCATCATAACGTATGCTTCAAAGTAAAAAATGTTGTATTCGTTAACGCGATAGCAATTACCTATCGACATCACGTTTATAGAAAAACGTGTTATTGGATTTATCTATTGACTAATCAGTAAACGTGAGTCTATGTCATACAAAATTGATTACGGTTTGGAAGTTTGCCAGCCGGAAGTTGGTCTTTGATTACCAAATGCTCGAACTCTGGACAAACGGCTGCTGCGGAAGGGACATGAGAGGGGCAGCAGAGGGGCAAAAGAGGGGCAGAAAAGGGGCAGAGAGAGGACAAAGTACGCTAAACCAATAACAACTCTTCTTTGCTTTCAAACTACAAGTTGAAAACTTTGAAATTACCCAAGAAAATCCCAAGGTTCCGGTGCTTTGAACCTTCGCTCACTTCTCTCTCTCTCCCTCTTTTCCCGTACACTCTCCCAGTTTTTCACGTACTTCTGACCACATTTCTGCTTCTTCTCTCTCTTGTTTATGACAACCGAGTGTTTTGTTTAAAATATTACCGCGAGCTCACGCGGAAGAAACGAAAGTAGAGAAAGTAGAGAATAAGAAAGGGGAGTCAAAACTAACTTTCTTCTTTTTTCTTTCTCATACTTTTACTAATAACACTTTTACACGAAAGTAATTGTGCAATATTGAAGAGAAATTGGCATAGAAAATTCAAAGGAATAATGTCTGCTATTTACTTTTATAACTTTCTATTCACATATATCAAATAACTATTTTATATACGAAGAATTGACAAAGTTTTGTTAAAGCGTGTAAAAAGTATTGAAACAACAATCCTCTAGTTTGACATCGCACATGGAATGAACATTTTGAAATAAAACAGTATTTAAATTAATACGATTAAGTTACTTTTTTTGCCGTTAAATATAAGCGAGAGTTGTAAATTTTTTCCTTGATCCTGAAAAAAAAAACACAGAGAACTGAAGCGTAATCCGTTTTACAAAGAGGCAGAAAGAGAGACAGAGAGAGAGATAGAGAGAGAGAGAGAGAGAGAGAGAGGAGGTGAGGTATTCGCGAAAGAAAGCCACGGATAGGCGCTTTGAAAAGGCGAAGAGCACCGGTAGAGTATATACCGCGTCGGTCGGTGCATGAAACAATAACGACGTCGAAATGAGATTTGTCTCCTCATCCTTTATTCAGTCTACGGTACCGCGGGCTATATCCACTCTCGCACACTCTCGCGAGGCTTACTCTTATTATATATATATATATAAATTCAGAGAGAAACGGAGAATCGTGGAAACGAACGGCGAGGCAGCGCGTGGAGGCTAATTCGAGCGAGCAGGCTCGCGGTAACTCGACTGGCACAAAGATTTATTTGAAGATTTAACAGCGCCGAAGCGTCGTTGCCGGCGACGCCGGCGCCGTTGTCGTGCGTTGACGTGGACAGTACTCTCTGTGCTTTGCGAGTGCGCCCGAGCACACAATGGAGTAACGACGAAACGGCATAGGACGTATGCAGGGGTAAACTTGCGTGATTTATGCACAAGAAGCGAGAGCCGGACTACGACGTCGACGACGAGTAGGACTGTTGCGCTACTGCGCCAGGTATACGTACCGGAACACGTGCCCGAGAGAGAAAGAGAGAGAGAGAGAGAGAGAGAGAGAACGACAACGAAGCCGCGAACGGGAGAGAGAAGGAATTAAGTACAAACGCGCTTCTGCCGAACGCCTACCTCGTACACTCGCATAAAGTTCCTCTGTGAATTTCTTCTGGCTGGAATTCCGCTCTCTCGGCTTTTGTATGTATGTGTAAGCGCGTATAGGTAGTTGTGTGGGTGCGCGGATGTGTAAATGAATGAATGTGTAGACGAGTGAAAATACAAAGACTCCGTCATTCGTATTCAAACGTGTGTTTTCACTTACTCCATTATACGCGGGGAACCTAGCGAGGAACCGAGTACTTCGAGTGATTCAAGCCACCGTACGTGCCTCCCGTCGGTTAATTAGACTTATAATTAACCAAATCTCTATTTGCTATTCATACCGGTAATTGAAATATTTCATTACCGATAATTAATATACTTATTCGTTTTAACGGCAGCGCTAGGATAATTTCGCTTTCTAAACCGACACGTGAGCCGTAAGCCTGGATAGTACAAGAAATTCGGTAAGAGAAGAAGCAAAGAAAATGTAGTCGCCCACTTTTTTGCATAATTCATTTTTTGAAAGAGATGCAGGATGAGAACGGAACGAGAAACGAAACGACGGGCCGCTCGCAGGATTAGAAATATTCCGTTCGATATTCAGCAGTCGTGCCAAATCAGAAAGGCGAAACGCCGTATTTCGAGCGAGAAACTCGACGTTGCGCCGAAAGGAGAGCCTTACATATACTATATTCGACCGATATCGCTTCTAACATTCGAAATTTTTTGAAATACGTCTCCTGCTATCGTTTTCAAAACCACTGTAATTTAAGATTTCCCCAAGGCCGAGAACTGCGCCACTCCGATTTCCTGCCTGTACACTGCAGCTGTGGAACAGAGTTTTCATTATTAATATTATTTTATATATGAATTATTCATAGACTTAGTTTAAGCCGGGGATAGCTTTAATTTGCATTATAACAATTCGCATCGACCGTTTGCTGCTAATGATTTTTTCAAAAATTTATAATTAGTATTAAAAATTTTTTACATCTTCAGATGATAATTTGAATTATAAGTTATTGCAGGCGAACGCGCGTAAAATTTTTTTAGAGTTACGTGTGAAGCCAGCCGATCGAAAAAGTTTGCCCTTTAAATTCACAAATTCAAGAAGCGAGTAGTCGGTCGACGGCATCCGCTCCGGCGTTGAATGGATTCACTTTCGAATTGTTACGCCGGCGCGCACGGAGTCGAGGTGTAAACTTGACGAATATGCGCGCGAAGCTCGCGCTCGAAGAACCCAACGAGGACCGGTCGCGTATAAGTAACGCGACGACACGAGAATTGACCCGCCGCGCTGCCGGATAAATTTCCGTCGTCGCCACGAGCCGTGCGTTCGAAACTCATATCGGAGATACGAGGAAGGCGAATTCGCGAGCGAGAGACTCGCTCGTTATTGCCTATCCCGACAAAACGAACATTTTATCATTAAATTTGCGCCTCGGATCGTTACAGTAATTGCGCGTCACTTGCGAGCAACCGTCGCCAAACCGCACGGCGCTAGAATCAATTATTCCCGTACGTGCATACGCGTACGTAAGCTCGCATATGACCAGCTGCGGGGCGCTTCCTATACATTACACGCAACGATGCGTCGAACGATATCTACGTGTCCTGCAGCGCTAATGTCATCCCGTACTCTATGCCCGGAAGTGTATCTCCGATTTTAAAGTTTTCGCGAGCGGCTCTCGATCTTTTACAGAAAGTTTAAGCCATAGATAAACTGTCTATGCCATTAACTTCAAACTGACTTTAGAGATTAAAAAAACAGCTTTTCAAACCTTTATGTTCGCGCGCTCGTTGACAAAACGAATCTGATGCCGATAAAATATCAAAAACGTTTTTCTTTAAATTAAACGAAATTTCCTCTCAATTTGTCAATTTTTCAGCAATTATTCGAAAAATTCTAAAAATGTCAACAATATACTAAATGGTGTAATACGTGTAGTGGTACTGCACGCGGATACCGTTTAAGCTCTCACCCTTTTCTCTCTCTCTCTCTCTCTCTCTCTCTCTCTCTCTCTACCTTTGGGTGCGAAAGCACCGACGCAACGCGCGCACGGGTTCTAAATAAAAGGTCGTTCGACAAAAAAAAAGGATAAAAGCCGGCCTCTCGCGAGCGCACGGTACACGTATTTGTCGTAGCCCAAGTACATGTAGGCATTTACCAAACGCGCGAGCCCGTCAAAGTCCGGCAGCTAGCTTGCTGCTGCGGGCTCGATAAATTGGTAACGTTAAATTTAATGTCATTCATTTCGGGTCTCGCGAACGGTCGAGTAGCGAGCCAGCGAACGAGTTCGGCGACAACCGGATTCTCCGTGTGTTGCGTTAGCGTCGAAGCTCGAGCCCTGAGTTTAAAAATTTTAAAAAAACTATCGCGAAAATTATTTTGTTTTAACGGCGTTACCGACTTCCCTTACTGGGCCGCCTGCCCATCGAATGACGAACAATTTTTCCGTACCGAGGTGGAGCTTTTTATCGCACTTCCCCACCAAAGTTATAAATAATTATCAAGTGCACTTAAACGATGCATTCTGCTGCCAAAGCTGGCGAAAATCGAATATAGAATGAACGACGAATTATAAACTAAGGCTGCAAGTTGCAACACAGATGAGCGGAAAACGGGTAGTTCGGAAGCGCAGCTTTAATGGAGATCTCTCTCGAGCGCGCCGCAGTGGCAAGAGCCAAAGCGAGAACAGCCGCGTTATAGAACCGTTTTCGTTTTTCCGCAAGCTCGAAACTCCTTTCGCACTCGCGCGAACGCAACTCTAGAGCTAGCAAGTTGTTTTGCCATTGTCCGATGCCCCGGTGCAACTTTCAAAAACTATACGTTTCTTCTCTCGCGCAAGAAAATGAGAAATGTGCACGAGGGAGCGAAGAGCGCGCGCGAGAGAGATAAAGAGAGAGAGAGAGAGCGAGCGACCAGCCGAGCGCACCAGAGTAGCAAGCGCTAACGCGCTCGCAGCTGCCGTTCGAAGAGGAACGGGAACGAAAAAAAAAAAAGAAAGAAGAGACGAAAGTAAAGGTGCCGGTCTGCGCTCCTCTTCTTCGGGTCGGAAATGCGGAAATGGCGCCGGTCAGCCATGCATTTTCCTTGAAAAAACGGAGGGGGGAGGAAAAAGGGTTACGATTTTCCGCCAGCCCGACCGGAAAAATGAAAATTCTAGTACAGTCGTCTAGCCAAGCTTGCGGCCAGCAGCTGTCTTTTCGTACGGGTGGTGTACGTATATTATTTAGCGCCTACTACGCGGAAGCGTTGCGAACGAATAGGAAGAGAACTTGAGCAATGCAGAGCGTATTCAACGGACGCACTTTATGATCGTTTTATGGGGTCTCTTGTAGTTACGGGATATAGCTCCGTCGAATGAGCCCCGCGTCTCCGATGGAAAAAAAAAACCCGTATCTCCGGAGATCGAAAGACTTGAAGTCGTTGTCTTATGAAAGACAGAATACACATTTTTGTACACAAATATATCGAATTATTAATTTTGTCAAGTAATTTTATTTTTATCGTTGAGTTATCAAAAGTAAATAAATTTTTCGTATACGCGGAGACCGCAAAATATAACGTAATAAAATCGAACAAAAGCTCGGGCGTGCGTGCGCTCGCTCGCAGATGACTGGAAAAACGTGCATCGTCCGTGCAAAGCGTGATTTGTCTTCTTGACTGCATCCGCAATAACCGTGAGTTTAAAATCTCGACACGTCATCGATATTATTTTTTCTATACGCGCGTGAGCCTTCGTCGAGCGGAAATGATGCCGGCATTATATGTCTATATAACGGACAGAGAAAATTCGGGTGAATGCAAACCAAAAAAAGGGAGAAAAGATATTTACATTTACATAAAATATTAAATTCTGTTTTACTATTGTTTCGCAATATCGGTTTTGAATACTTTGCTTTCTACATTTGCATTAAAATACTAGTTTTTTTTTTTTTTTTTTTTTTTTTTTTTTTTTTATCTCAATATATATAGGCTGATATTTAATAAAAATTTTAGACCAATCTCATAAGAAATAAACTTGTGTATCACTTTTTCATGTTTCCATAAAATATAATTATCGTAGAGATATTAAAATAAAATTTTAAAAATATTAAAAGTTATGATAATCTAAAGTTGAGAATATTCATGATTTTATTTAACTTTATTTTAATAATACTTAGGTATTGATTCTATAACAGTACTATAATAATCAATAAATATATAGGAAAGTACACACTGGTATATATATTTAAAACGTAGAAACTCTATTTATAGAAAAAGATAATTAACATAAGCAAAGAATAATAACATTAATTTTTAATTTATGAGACGTAATGTAAGAGACAATATGTATAAAACAAGAAAGATGTTAAATAATTCGTGTAAAAATAACTTTTGTTCACATATTCATAATTAAAGAAAATAAAAAAAAAAAAAAAAAAAGAAAAAAAATATAGAAAACCATATTATTAAAATAATTTAAAAATAAGCACATAATTAGAAGAAAAGAGGGGCTTTCAGGTCGGTTGCTTAGCTTCCTCGCGCTCCGCTAACAATCGCGTAAATTATCGCGGCACCGGGTGAGTAAGGATTAGCAGCCACGCGCGCGTTCAGGGCAGGCCTTTTCTCCCCTCGCCATTTTCCTTATCTGTTCTTTGCCCTTTTCGCTACGCATACACCGAAAGGTATGGCTCGGCCTCTTCGTTTTCCAAGTTGAACGCGCGGTTATTCGCGGGTCAATCGGCTGAATAATTTGTCGCGTCACGGGTAATCGCGGGCTGCCTAGTTGCCTTCCCGGAAAGCCCGATCGATCGCCGACGGTATGCCGACCTCGTACATACCTAGCTCCCAAGAAGGAGAAAGCACGAGAGAGGGAAAAGGGTGCCTCGTAGTCGCCGCGCGACACGTATAACAAAACGATTCCTGGTAGCTTACCTCATTACCTATAGCTTCGTCTATATATACATATTTATATATATACGTGTATATTTTTTAACGGCTTCTTTGTAAGTCACACACTCATACTGCGCCCCCATTCAATTTCACCACAACAAGTTTTCAAATATATAGTATAGAACCAGTTTAAAAATTTAATTGTGCTTATGCGTCTGATTTTTCATTTAAATTTAAGTTTTAAGCTAAAAAATGTATAAAAGCGATTGTATTTTAAAATGAAAAAAAAAGAAAATTATTTTAAAAGTCAAAAGTGGATTCAGATGGGTAAAATAGCGCGAAAATGTTTCTGAGACGAGAAAACAAATTTTCAGTTACAGCTTTTATAAATGATTTTCAAAAAAAACAAACAAACAAAGCTTCCGAGTGGACTACTCGAAAAAATGTTTGAAATATTAAAAGTTCTTTTATAAAAGCAAAAAAAATTTTACCACAGAAAAACTATTTTTGAAGGTAGAAAAGCAACTACACTTAATGGAACGGCCATATAAATAATATTCGACAAAAATCGCCGAATTTTTAACAAACACTCACTTTATGCACTTTAATTTTTGTATGCATAATATTTATAACTGTTGAGTTTGTTAAATTGAAAAGTAAACTTTCTTGTATAAAAACGATAAGTAAATAGAGTTATTTTCACTAGTTACTCGTACCATCGTTATTATTTAAACTAAAAATTTCTCTACATTAAAATTACTCAAAATAAATCAAATTTGATTGAAATAGCATATTTAAATGAAAGTTTTGACGAATATCGTTACATGTGTAAGTGCAAAAGCGAAGAACTTGTAGTACAACGTTTACATGTTTAAGGGTTACACCTTTTAATTTCATAATATATTTTAAAAATAAACTTTACTAAATTAAAAGAACGTCTTCGATAGAAAGAATTTTATTTCAGATTGATCGAGGAAAAATAAAAAATGTTAAATTGACGAAATATCCTATGTGTATGATGTATTTAAACTTTCTCATGCCGCATGTTTGTCTTTAAAGTGTTTGCATGATCGAATGCTTGTAGTCGTGTGCTTGCGCAACTTCTGAAGTAGACACACTCAAACGTATTTCTCAATTTCAAATGTAGTACATCATCAGTGTCTAAATTACGTTTTGGCTTCGATCAACCTCTCTCTTTCTCTTCCTCTTTTTGTTTAAGGCTTGAATTTATCCGCGACACCGACACTTTTACGAAAAACCACGAGCTCCGCTCCGAACTCCGGCAGTGTAATCTTTCCTTTTTACCGCCTTGACGTCGACGCTTTAGCGTTCCTTTGATCCCTCGTTAACCTCCGCGGCCACGCGGCTTCCGGATTAAGAAGCGGCGAGAGAAAATGATAACGACACCGAGAGAGAGAGAGAGAGAGAGAGAGAGAGAGAGAGAGAAAGACTGGCTGCCGAGGTTAACGCGTCGCCCATTTCCTTCTTCTCCCTTGTTTTTCCTCTTTGTCGCTTAAGCGCGACTGTTTTTTCCCATTTTTTTCTCCCCTCTTGCCTCTCTACATCAATCTTTCTTGCCGTAGCACCATAATTAGCAGTTGCGCGTCGAGTCTCTCTTTCTCTCTTCTATATAAACAGAAGTGCTTTGTAAACTACTCTCGTAACTCGCGCGCTTCTCAACTCCTTTCCGAGCCCTCTTTTTCTCTCCCTACTACTCTCTGCTCCTTCGCTCTCTCAGCTACTTATTTATTCTTTATTTTTCTTGAGGTAAAGACGCGCCACGATGTGCATGCACGTATACGCGCGCGGCTAAATGAGTCATTCCTACTTTATACGAAATTTTTCACGCATGCATAAAGTTCCGAAGCGCGTATAGAGCTTTTGCTTTTTAAAGCGCCACCGCTGCCGTGGTTATCTATAGAAATGAGGATACACTTGTTTGCTATTTGCGTGCATTTAATCTCCTCGTCGTTCTTGTAAAATCTGATGGTGCTGTAATCGATATCGTCGATTCAACGGAAATTGCTTGCTAAATGGGTGGAATTTCATTACAGTTGATTAAAACTCGATTATTAGATTATATTTAATATTGAAGTAATTATGTTGTCGCGTAATAATTAAAAGTTTCGGCAATCTTCATTTATTAACGGCATTATGCAAAGTATTTAAACCCTATTATTATTTTAATTTGTTGCTCAAACAATAAAAAAAATGTACATTTTATTTATTGCGAACGAAAGTAAATAGATGTTAAAAACATTCATCATATTTTAAAAATAAATCAGTATTAAAATTAATCCGGGCTGTAAAACGCGGAGGTAGATAGAATAAATAAGTACACTCACGCGATTGTTTAAGTTTTTTTATCTTTCCACGGACGGCGATAGACGCGGAGGCGTAGAAGAATAACGCCAGGAAAGTGGATGAGAGGAAGAGAGAGAGAGAGAGAGAGAGAAAATGGATGGGTGCACACGTAAACGCGATATACTTTATATCTCCTTCTGGGGGTTTGCGCATGTTCGTTAAAACTTCTTAAAGCTGATCCCTCGCAGCGTTGATATCGACTCGATGCACTTTCGAGGGCTTTTTACTTGGAATAGTTGCAATTATTTAGACTCGCGCGGCTCGGAAAGAGCGAGCGAAACGCCTCGTCGTAGCTTCCTTCTCTCTCTTTCTCTCTTCCATTCTCTATCGGAGGTCCGAGCGTGCCGCGCCTTCTTCTACTTCCGCTCGCGCGCACATCTTTTTTCGCGACCGTCGGCTTCGTCTCCCTTGCACGCGGCTCTCGCGAGAATTGGAGATTTGTGGTTTACCCGGGGCGCCCTGACTGTCGGGAGCAAAAAACAAACGGACGGCCTCGAGAGCGCCGAGTGCGACGCAAATGTTTCCATAGCTTTCTCACCGACGTATCTCTCTCTCTCTCTCTGCCTTCCTTCCTGCCTTCTCCTCTCGCGCTATTCTCTATTTCACCCCTTGCTTTTTTCCCCCTCACTACTCTCTCTCTATCTCTCTATCTTTTTTCATTTCCGTGCTCTATGTAGGTATTCGCCGGATTCTAAATAAAAATCTCTTTAAATTACGCCTGAATTTTCATTTGGTCACCTTCTATCGGACACGTTAAGTTTTGAAAAAGGATGTTGCCAAAATTGCGCATTGGATAAAATAGAAATTTTAAAATTTCTTTGCACGACGAACGTATTAATTTTAATGTTGAAAGTTTTGAATCTATTCAAAATTTATTTTATGCCATAAATCAATTGCTTCATCATTTTATTTTATAGAAATAGTATGCACAATTTTTCAAGATCTCTTGCTTAAATTCTTATTGTCACTTTGTTATGTACGCTCACATTATAAAAGCTTTTCATAAACTTATCTTTGAAATTTCAACTTTTTTAAAATAAAATTGTGTTAATAAGCAATAAAGTTAATACTGTTATATTTGGATTGCTATAAACGTAAAAAATGTTGACTGCATAAACGTATATAATAAATACTTTTTATTTCTTAGCTACATTTTCTTTTCTTTCAATTTTTCATTTATCGTTTTTCTTTTGCTACAAATTATTCCGCTTATTTTTTTTTTTTTTTTTCTTTTTTTTATTACTCTCTCCCCTGGGGCATCGTTATTCAATTTTCCACAATATGGAGTTTGAAAAAAACTAATAAACTAGCCTTAACTAACATAATTTAATAGAGCAGAAAAATGTTATTTTTTCCTTGCTTCATAAATTTAATGAAATGCAATGAAAAATAAATAATAAAATTTCTGCTTTTTAGAAAGTTTAGGTAAATAAATGTCAATAGTTTAAAAAAAAGAAAATGTTGTTAACAAGGAAAGTTTGCATTTAAATAAAATAAGAAAAAAGCCGCGTCCAATTCAAAAATTTTCGGTTTAATTTTTATTTCGTTGATTCGTCGTTCGAAGAGTTGTGTATTGTCGATATCGTAAAAAAGAGAATCTCCTTTGTGTAAGTTCTCAAAGCGTGTTTTTAAAATGTAACTCGGAATTTTTTATCGCAACAAAGCATCCTCAATAACAAGGCACAAATGTTTGACACTTGAATTCGCTGTCTCGTTATGTTGAACTTTGCGAGATGCCGTTACAGTTGCTGCGGGCTAAAGAGAGAGAGAGAGAGAAAGAGAGAGAGAGAGAGAGAGAGAGAGAGACAGAGAAAGAGAGAGGAAGAGAGAGTAAAAGAGAGTAAGAGTGGGTAAGGGAGAAATAACGGTGGGAATCTATCAGTTACCGAATGCGCATTGTACGCGTATTCACGCACATATCCGCCCGCGTTAAATAATATAGGACGGAAAGACCGGAATACATCGACCAGCCATTGCATGTAAAGTTGCTTTCAACGAGCAATAATACAAAGCCTTTGTAAATTTTCAACGTTATATTTTATCTTTTGCCAGGGTTTGGCGCTTTTTTTTCGCTCGCTCGACTTCATTGTCCAAACACATCAACGTGCAATGTTAAATAATAGCCGCGAATAATAAAATTTTGAGACGTGCCGAAAAATCTTTTGCTTTCTTTTTAACAGTTAAATAGTAGTTGTTAATGACAGCAAAGATTCGTATACAACGACCTGCTGTCGATTAACGCTTTCGTAAACTTTGAAATATTGAATTATCTGCACCTACTATTATATTGATAATTAAAAATTTAAAAAATTTATTATTTTAGTTTAAAAATTTTTTAATATTATTTTAAACAATTTTAAAAGATATTAAAAATGAAAACTATGCTTTCAAAGTAAATTAATTAACAGAAGGTACTTTTATTACAATTTTTATATATTTATTTCGAATATTGACGTATATTGAATTTGAAATTGTACTTTATTATTAAAGTAAATATAAACATAAAATAATAGATATCGTAAATGTTTATTAATTTATTGTAAAAGTAAAAATATTTAAAAAAATGCATCTCGTCCATTAAACCTGTAAGCTGTCCGATAATTATAAAATTAATAATAAATAGCGTAAAAAATAGGCAAATATAGTAGAAATAATAATCGGTACTAAAGCTACAAATGTAAATGCAAAAGACTATAATAACAGTCAGCCGAAGCACAAAGAAAACGAGTGCTGAAAGCCAAGAAAGAAAAGTAACGCGGTTAACTTGAAAAAAAAAAGGAAAAACAAAAACTTGGTTCTCGGTTATTTTCCCCGAAGCAAAAAGATAAAAGAACGCGTAGGAAGGGGGAGGGAAAGAAGGAGAGAGAGAGAGAGAGAGAGAGAGAGAGAGGATAAAGGTAAAAAAAGACGAAAAGCCTCGAAGCGAATAAAGCGAGGAGGGTGGAAGAGATGAAGGGAAAGAGAGAAAGAGAGAGAGAAAGAGAGAAAGAGAATGAAAGCGTCGCGCTCGCTTGCGCTTGAAATAAGAAGATCTACGAGAGAAAGAGAGAGTGGCGCGCGGCTGAAGAAGCAGAAGAAGACTGAAATTCTTGGATAAAGAGAAGAAGGTCCGAATAAACGTTCTCTCTCCGGTAGGTATAATGAATTAAACATGTGGCTGCTGCTTCTTGTTTCTCGAGCGGGCGCATAGCGCGGGTTAAGCTGTACAAGCGCGAGGTTATAAGCCCGCGGGAACGCCGCGCGCGAGAAGCACCGAGGGTGGGATTCAAATAGGCGCGAAATTGCCTTTCATTTGCGTATATCGAGAGCCTATAGCGGAAGCTCAAGCTCCATCCTCCTCCTCTTCCCTATACTATACTTACCCACCCACCTACCTACCGGCGCTCATTTCTTATCTCAGCCCGAGAATCTTAAATTTACGAGCATTGCACAGCGTTCGAGGCCAAAGGTAAACTGAAATTCATTATTTTTATCGCGAAAATTTGAATTTATTTTTACTCTCTCGATAACGACTTTCCTTTCCGTTTCGCTTATCCTTTTTTTTTTTCATTTCATTAATAATAAATAACTATAATTACACAATCGAAATGTTTATTCTATAAAAATTAAAATCGTTCCTCATTAAAATACACCGTTTCTTCATTAATCTTTTCTCTTTTACAAATTCTCAGCGAGTCAAAAGAGATCGTGAAACGACTACAGCAACGGTACATTTTCTAAAAAGTTCTTTCGTCGAAAAAAAAAAAAAAGAAGCCAGCTTAGGTGCACGATTAAACATAACTTTTACTTCTATTCCGTTGTCATAAACGACATAGTTAATAATTGAGCAATTGGTAGCAATTTCGTATCTCTCGTTGAATCAATTTCCTTTTCGTTTTTTTACAACAGCGCCATATCAAAATTCTAATTCGCGTCGTGATTTTTACAACAACGAGGTGAGTAACGTTCTTTTTTTTCACTCCTTTGAAGCTCGACTTTTTTCTCGTATAAGTAATAGAAAGGACTATCTAAATAAATTGGTAATTACTCGGTGCCGTGGCTCATTCGCTTTTCTATGTTTATTTTTCGGGCGCATGTGAAATAGCCGATGGCTGCTGCTGTAATAAACTCAACATCGAGCTCTTGATCTCAAATTCGATTGAATTTAAAATTGACTAATTGATAAGGTCTCGTGTAATCTATAGACTGTCGAGATTTCGATATTTTTTCTACTATCAATTTGAAATTAAAATTTCTTAAATTCAATCAGTATTTCTATCGTCAACGCGACAGAAATAACTATCGAATTACTAAACTAATATAGTAATTTTTCTTACAATTTTTAGGATTGATTTCTAGAAATTTAAACTTCTTTACTGCTCACATAAACGGCTGTATTGTGAACTCTGCAAGTCTATCGGTCTCTTTTCCGCATCGATTTCCATTTGTAATAAAATTTTATGCCGCACACTTTATGATTATTTAAATTTTATACCGAAATAAGATAAATTGTATTATAATGTTTGTTCCGGTAATATTAAAATACTTTTTAATTTATGCTCGTTTATCATTAAAGGTCCTTATTAATTATGCGCAACCTAATAAAATTTGACAATTTCATTAAAAGTCTGGGCGCATATTAATTATAAAATTATTATTATTATTAATATATGATACTAAATTACAGTTACAACTGGACGTACTCGAATTAATTTAAATTCTCTAATTTAGTCGCGCAACTAATTAACGACATACAGTATTCGCCATTCGATTTTTCAAATGAAAATTATACAAATCGTCGCTCGCTCTAAAATTTGTTGGGGGGAGGAAAACCGCACATACTGGTTACAAACACATTCGCCGCTTTGCTGTTGTAGCTCCGTTTAGTGAAAGGGAAAGAAGGATAAAAAGCGCAATCGATAACGTCGACTCGTTCATAATAAAAGCTCTCGAAAATCGTGAGCGTAATTAACGTCGTCCCGTTTTACACGGCGACCAAGCGATCAGAGTTCTCATCGTGTATGTGTATATTGCGTATCGCAAGTTACACCTCTCACATCGAGATGACGATGTGCGCTCTATTTTCAGCCCTTTACGGGTGCGTACGTGTATCGAACTGAGTTAGGTACGCACATCTCGGTGCGTCGACGTGTGAAATCTTTAAGCTCACCGAGATTATACGATTTCGAGAACGACTCCTCGCATTTGCGCGGATGGGTATCTTTGACTGTGCCGACGAAGGGCGAGCGACTTCGTTAATGATAATGATCGCGTAGCATCAAAGGCATAGTCGTGTAAAGAAAACGCCGTGATTTGTATTCGTAGAACGCAACCGAGGAAAATCCTGTACATCTATCGCGGTGATTTTTGAAGAAGTGCGAGTAGGCGCGAGGGCGAGAATTCATGCGCTCGTTTCTTCCCACGACTGGCTTGGATCTAAGAAAACGACCCTTCGTTTTATATGTGTATATGTGTGTCTAACGATGGCGACGGTAAAAGATACACGTTGTCACATGAATTTCTTTCGACTTTTACTTTGAGCCTCATTTTCATCACGGCGAAAACTGCAATGTGATAAACTTACCAATTTTTGGGTCGTTTCGTTTATGGAAGGAATTTTATTCTTTTTCTTTTACGATAAAAAATTCTAATGCTCTCTAAAATATTTGAAATGAATTACCAATTTCACAAATGCACATAACTATTGTTATTAAAATAAAAATTTGTAATTAATAATAGAAACATTCATCTTTTAAAAAATTATAAATAAAATTTGAAACCTTTACTTGCAATGTATCTTTTTTTTTCTAGTAAAATATTACATCTGTAAAAAGATTTTCAATTTTTATTTTAAGTTAATAACACAATACACATATGGGTTTATAGCTATAGATAAAAATAAAAAAACAAACTCGATTCCGCATTGTAAAATTATTGCTTTCACGAAGATTTACCAACATAAAAGATATTTCACAATATGAAACATCCAACAAAGTATATCGTCAAAGTAATATTTTTCGACAAATCGCGAGAATGCATATTTTCATTTTCTTGTCTTCGCTTCGTTTTTTTCTTTTGTTTTTTTTTTTTTTTTTTTTTTTTTGTTCAAGCTTTGTCCCGATTTTCCACTTTAATTTCATATCTGACTGGTCAGAGGCCGACTGTTGCTGCAAAACGAGCAAATAAAGAGCGTACATCGACGAGCAGAATGCACGCTCTACTGAATTAAATCGCGCACATGGAAACAACGACTCGTTGCTTCCTTCGGCTGCATCTTTTACTAAAAAGAAATACACGCGATTTCGAATATTCGAGTATAGGAGAGCGAGCTGTCGTTTTGCGCGGAAGCAAACTCCTCGACATGCCGCTAAGTCTCGAACAAAATAACGAATTTTTCACATGTTCCCTCAGTAAATAAAATTTCGCTTAAAGCTTATACTTGCGTATATCTTTGCTTTTACCGTCTTTCTATAGGTATTAGAAATTAATAATAATTACATATTTAGAAGCCAACTCTAAGGCAATCGTAATTTTATTAATTCAAAATCTTCAGAGAATATGCACACAGTAATGCGAAAATGTTCATAAAAATTGACTCCATTCTTATTGAAACTCTTACAATTAGGTATTTCCATGCAACGTTCATTATTTCAAAAAATAAAATTTTAAGAAAGAGAAGAAAATTCTTTAGGAGTATAAGTGGAATTAGATCTTTATGGACGTAAATTTTATTTAACCTCGGATACCTCCCGTCAGAGGAATTTTGTAAGAAAGCGATCTTTTCCCCGTAAAAATTTTAATCGAGAAATTATAAACGTCGCGTGCGCGCGGGCGCGCGTATCTCTTGGCTTTCAAGCGTGCATCGCGTCGTCGGGACTCGCGCAGTAGTTGTTCCAGTAGTTCTGGGACGCGGTACACGCCTGACAGGTTCTAGCGGCGGTTAAGTTTCTCGGCCATTTTTAGCGCTTTTCTTTGAAAGGAGCAATTAAAAATGCACGCTTTTTTGATTCCGAAATACAAGAGGAAAACCTTGATGAGAATGCGAGCGTTATGGGGCTTATTTGTGCACCGGTACAATACTTCAACGTACCCGTTTAACTACGACCCAATTGTTCGGCGTTAAAGTCCTACTTCTTCGTTGAGTCCCCCGAGAAATAAGAGCAATTGTTCGAGCGTTTCGGAAATAACGCGTTTACGGTTTGGGCCTTGATGCTTTTATGCTTTTATAATAAAAACTTTAATATTTACGAGATTTTTTGGTGTAAATAAAAGATGATTTCGCGGGATGAAAATAACAAAAAAGTTGCAGTAAAACTCCCGAGTTCCTTTTTCCCGCGAAATGTAATAAATGCAATTGCGTAAACGTGATTTCTCCCCTTAAGAATTCCTCAACTAGCGCGCAACCGTATTTCTTGCACAAAGATAGAAAATCTCGTAGCCCGTGCTCTTTTTCAATTAAATTCGTTCTCCCCGGTAAAACTTTTCCAATACGGAGAAAAAATAGAAAAGTAGTGCGGCTCGGCGGGCGCGTTGGCACGTGATGTAAAGTCGCGAAATCTCCGAAAACCGGGCACTATTTTAAGGGCGATCTATTTCTCTTTCATAATCCTCCTTATCTGTCGGCAAGCTTCTTTTAATTAAAATCGCTCGAGCTTACAAACGCCTGAGTTTTTATGGGCCGTCTAGCAAAATGGTATGACGGGTTGCCTTGAGCCGAGGGTCGGAAGCGCTTGTAAGACTGCAGCGAAGAGGGAGAATATATAGGAAGGTGGAATCGTGTTATCTCTCGTCGGTTTTGACGTTGACGAGCAAGATATCCTCCCATTACTTGGCGCGCGGACGGAAAAATCCCTGGCAAATTTTTTCTATCAAAGACGAAGGCCAGCGCCGAGCGAGGCTTCGTGCGATAAATGCCGCGCTTCATATTTTCATCAAGTGGGCGTGAAGTGTTTATTTGTTGACTGTTAACTCTCGGTTGCGTCCTCGCAAAACATTCCTAATGCCTCACTTACTTGTATTCGTTTTCGCGTATTTTTAGGTAAAGTGACTCAAAAAACGCACGCGATTCTCGCGATCGCTCTTCACGATCATCTGAATGGCTCTTCGCTTTATTCTTTTCCAAAAAAGATAATCCAACGCTTGTGCGATACCTGAATAACATTCGAAAAACATTATGTTATAACAATTTTAGAAGTGTTACGAGTGCGATCTATTTTTATATTAATTCCTTTTTTCTTTTACACTAGAATTTTGATAATATTAAAAAACGTTATCCCAAATAAATTATAAAGATTTTTAAGTTAACAAAGCATCGAATCTATTTTTAGAAAATGAATAAAATAATTGAATTAATGGATGAATAATTATATTTGCTTGATGATTAAATTTTAATATTTTCTACTCAAGTATCAAATACATAAAATGTTTTTATTATTAAACTGAGAAGAATATCTAAAGATTATTAAATTAACAATTTCTATTTATTAACTTAATTCGATATTATAATTAATATATATCTATTTTTTCAGAAGTTTTAAAAGCAATTATTAATATTTATAGATTATTGAGTTAAAACTATAAATATTAACTGAATAATCTCGGATAAAATGCACATTTCATTTATAAAAGTAAAAACGATTACTTTGACTTGAAAAAAATTTTACACGTTAAAGAAATTTTTTTACAAATATAAATTACAATTTTGTTATATCTATGACAGTAGGTGACAGAATTTTTAAAAGCGATAAAATAGTTTTCAAAAATACAACTTTTTTTCATTCAAGTGACATAGTCCCCGTACATCGTCGTTAATAAAAACTTCGCTTCGTCTCTCTTTCTCTCTATCTCTTGAAAAAATTTTTTTTAAATCACCGAAAATCTCTCCACTTGTCATTTCGGACACACGTACACGAGGAGGCGAGCGACCGAGTGCGCGCGCGCGCGCGCGCTCGCGTTTGCAATGCGAAGTAGATTTGAAAATAACCAAGGGGCCGGGAAGAGCGAGAGAGCGGCTATCTATTAATAGGGCAACTTCGGTGTATCTTTGTCGCGTGCGCGCGCGAGTTCACCGTCACCGACAGTGCCGTCTTCGGGGAAAACCTACTCATGAAAATCCGTTAGTTTATTTGCAATCACCTCCAGGCCAAGATGTGATGGTCAAGAAAACTCGTTTTCCTTCGTGCTCCATTGTCCCCGTAGAAGTTGTCACCTGCCCGCGTACCGCGTCTCGGTTAACGAAACGAGTGAACGTGCGCGCCTCGAAAATTCCGCAGAGATTCCTCGTTTTCTCGATTGTGTCCACAGTAAAGACGAAACTAAGCCGCCAACTCGAGGTGGAAAACGGGCGCCCAAGATAATATGTACCATTCTGGAAGTTAAAATCGCCAAGAAAAAGAGAGAGAGAGAGAGAGAGAGAGAGAGAGAGAGAGCAGAAGGGTAAAAGAGAGAGAAAGAGGAAGCGAGTGCGCGGAACAGACACAGTCAAGTCTAAATAAAGAACCGTGCGTATGAAGTGCATTGCGCCTGACGACTGTAGCGCGCATACGTGGGGAATATGTGTGTGAGTAAGCGCGAGTGAAATGGTCGAGCACACGAGCGCTCAGACAACACAGCATCAGCACCAGCAGTCGTTCAATGGCGGGCAGGCACAACGCTGGCATCATCGTCGTCGCCGTCGCGACTTGAGCCACGAACCGGACGCGACCGGGAACGGCGCCCCCACTTCCCCTAGCCACCGCTTCTCGCTTTTTAGGTGGTTCAAGCGCCGCAAATCCGTCTCCGCCACAGACAACAGAAGGCGGCAGCTCTTCCGCAGATCGAAGCGCCGTCCCTCGATCTCGAGCGACTCCTCCAGCGTCGACACATTCTACAGCACCGCGACGGTCAAAAGTTTCGCCTTCCACAGCGGGAGAATCCGCCGAGATGTCGGAGATCCGGTGATAACCTTGGAGCAATCAAGCGGTGCCGTAGGGCCCTTTGCTCCGGGTGCAGTCAAACTTGTGGAAAAGCGCGGCTGTGGAAACGACGAACCTCGACGCTTGGATGCCACGACCACGTGCACACTACCCAGCGCTTTCTCTCAGAGACAAGACATCGAGACGCGGTACTCGTTGCACCCGGCCGGTAATCCCTTCATCTCTTACGACAGCATACCGATCGTCGACCGCAGACACCGAACTTTTGCAGAAGTTCGTAGAAATCACAACAACGATAAAGACGTTACCGGTGCCACGAACTCGCTCACCTCGAACTCTTCCCTATCGAGCGCGAGAAGAGTTCACGTAAAAGGCAAACGACGCGCCCCAGATCCGCCTGCCCAGCGCGTTGTCGATGTCCATGCGGCTGAGGGAGGCAGCGGCTCGAGACCCGCGAGTCGAGGCAGGCGCAAGCGGAGGCCGGCGCCTCAGCCTCCTGGGCGCAGCGAGACCCTGTCTAGCAACCAGGACACGCTGTCGTCCGCGACGTCGACTGGTATGGACTCGCTGGTGATTGCAAAAGATAGTCAAACTATAAGTAACGACACGCTGGTGCTTCGGAGAGGTGTCTTATTATCGAAAAAAGACGCGAGCGATTCCAAAACGAGGGCAGCGGCGTCTCTTGGTGACTCAGACAGCGGCGCGCTTGTGAGTAATCACGCCGGCTCGAGTAGCGAGAACAATACGAAATCGAGCACCATAATGCCTCGACCCTGGTACAAGCGCAACGTATTCAACGAGCACTCGAGTGGTAGCTCGCGAGAATCTTCGGGCACCGCGCGAAGAGCCGGCGGTGACATACTCAGAGGTATCTCCACTCCAATCGTCGCCGAGACAAAGGACGAAATCGTATCTTCGACGTCTACCTCGTCGACGATGTCGTCGTCTTTTCCCTTCGAAGGCTCGCTCTCGAGGTTGGGTTTCTTTCACCGCGGTGATCGTCATCATCACGATGAGAAGAAAAAAGAAAACAAGCGCAAGTCCGGCGTCTCCATTCTCACAAACATAAGCGAACTGGACAAAGAGGCAGCGGCGATAGTTCAGGAAGAGCAAGCCCGGAATCGCGCTTCGATGATTCTTCAAGCTGCCAAGTTGGACGAGGATTTCGAAAGAAGAATGGGCGTGAACGAGGAAATTGTTCAAGAAATCGTAAATTCCTCGATGGAAAGTTCACCGCGTAGAAGCACGAGAGCCCTGATCAATAAATTTAATGCTTTGGGTAACATTACCAAAGTTACCGTGAACTCGAGTATTTTTGCCAAAAATAATAGTTCATCGCCCAAGGCTAAGGCTAAAAGGTACAGCCAGCAATACATCAATAACCGTAGAGACAATTCTGCGGATGCAAAATTTGAAAGAGACTTATCCAAATACTTTCTTCCTCATCAGCCGTCTCCTCCAAAGAGAGAATCGGCATCTATTTTTACAGAAATTATACATCCTCCTAAATCAAACGGTGCAGCTGTTCACAATGTGCAAAAAGTAGTCGCAGCTACGAGTCCAAAAGCTGAAGTAAATAAAGACTTAGAATTCGCTAAATCTCTTGCAGCGGAATTGGACGACGTTGCTTCAGGAATCGCTCGATTGAGACGAGAACTCGATGAACGACCTAAAACGATAGAGAATGCTGCTGCTAAAAGCGATCAAGAGAACACTAAAATACAAACAAAAGAATCTCAAGTAATTACGAATAATTTGAGCGAAGCCAGAAACAAGGAGCTCGCTAAATTCGACAAAGAATTCGAAAAAATTTTTGACGAAATAGACAGACAGCTAAGAACTAGAGATTCGAGGGTTATAACTAAACCTAAATCGGACGTCAAGACGAGCGACAAATCCATTTCAAATAAAGTAGCTAAAGTTATAGATATTCTAGTAGGTGCGGAAAAGGAAGCCATTGCCGCAAAGAATGACTTGCAGTCTTCGAAAGAAATCAAGACTACGAATTCATTAGAGGAGATAAATAACAAGGAGGGAAGAAGGAGCGCAGTGAGAATAAGTGGCGTCGACGACAAAACCACAGCCGAACTTAAAGAGATGCTCAAGGAAATGAAGCATTCTTTGCCGAAGCGGCCAAAACCGAATAAGAGCCTCGAAGCCGAAAAGAAGCCAGAGGAGCACAAAAATGGGGCATCGAAGATGACGGATAAGAAGCCGTCTCCTGGCTCACATCGTCTTACCGAAGAAGCGGCAATTTTGCCAAAAGTCCCGACCAAAGTTTCCTCGGGCGTGCAGACGAGCGGAAACGTGCGAAGGATCGTCAACGAAGTTGTCCCAACGGTCGCTTCCCAGTGCAAGGAAAAAAAAAACTTTCCCGAGACGAGTTCGAAAAACGAATTGCCGGAGAGCTCGCATCGGCTGATCAACGTCAACGAATCACCGGTAATCGATGCGGTAGAGAGAAGTAAGGCACGTCTTGAAAACGTTTACGCTAATGTGATAGAAAGATCTTTATACGCTAATGCACAAGTTGTGCCACAGCCTGCGGAAAAGGCGACGAAGAAAGAAGAGCAAGAGGCGACTTGGAGGGTAAAGATTGATCTTCGAGAAGACGATAGTAAAGTAACTACATCGTTGATTTTGCCACACGTTGAAAGAAGTGCTAGCTTGGAAGGTGAAAAGAGCAGTGGTAACAAAGAAGGTGATTTTTTTAATTTAATTTTAAAATTTTAAAACTCAATTTCAAAACTAAGTCGATATTGATTTCATTCGTCGTATTAAAAAAATAAAAAGCTCGAGTTTAATGTAACCGCGATAAAAAATATTTCTAAAAATATTATATAAAGATTTTTATTACTTTAAAAATTCATCAATAAAAATTAAATAAATGTTAATGTAAAAGTCGCTGTGCGGCGCATTAAAATAATTTGAATAATTTATATGATATTTTTTGTTCTTAAAAAGGGGAAAAGTTGGAAGAGATAAAGAAACAATACATGAATACTTTAGCTGTGAATCGTTTGTTAAGAAAATTGGAAGCAGCTATCGCGTCGGGTCACCACCAGCGAGCGGCAATTTTAGCCAAAGAATTGGCGCAATTGAAAATCCACTGTTCCGTTGTCAGACAGCGATCTTTTAGCACAAAAGAGAAGCTCAATCTAAATATGTATATAGAAGATAAACAAGCACATCAAGGTCCTATACCTTTACAGGTACGTATATTTGATAAATACCATCGATTAATTAAACATAAATACAAAATACAAAATGCCTGCTACAATTTACGCATTTTAAAAATAAATTTTCGAACACATATCTTACGAGTTTAATTTTTTAATACACAATCTTAAAAGAAATTTTTAATGAAATAAATTCCCTCATAGTTTATCATCGATTTAAAAAAAAAAACTTAAATTTATGGCCATAATATAAATGAATCTTTTTGAAATATTTATTTATAATACCCAACGGATTTTGAAAATAGCTTCCAGTAAATGCGACAGTAGCGCAACTAAAAGCTAAAATTCATATTGAATTTGAAATACCGGCGAATATTCAGCGCTGGATTATTGGTAAAAATTTAGCTGACAATGACGAATCGACCCTCGAGGAATTACAAGCCGTTGAAGGATCACCTGTATTTTTGTACATTGTAGCGCCACCAAGTACGCGAAAATTTATATTTTAAAAATAAATAGAAAAATCAAACGCATGTGAACGAGTCTTTAAAATGATTTTCTTTTTTAAATTTAATTTAGATTCGCCGGAAAAAGATGCGATAAAAACCGATAAACGAGATAAGATAGAGGAAGAAGAAAAAAAAGACGAAGAAATTATTAAACCAGTAATAAATGAATTGAACGATGAAAAAATTTACGATATAAGGAAGGATATTGAGATGAAGAAGAGAATGGAAATTAAAAGTGAAGTCGAGCCTATTGCAAAAAAAACGACGGACGCAAAAATTCATAATGTACGATAGATATAAAATTATTAATTACATTAGTAAAATTAATTCAACGGTATTGTGTAACATTTACATATAATTTAATATTCATTATATAATTTATAAGAATAAAATTAATTTAAATAGTATACGAATACGTAACAAAATTAAAGTATAAAATTTGAATTTTTTTTCTTTTCTTCGCAAAGTTAATATTTTATTAATTTTAAATACTATTTATTTTAAAGAAAGACAAGGAAGAGAGTTTAACAAACGAAGAAAAATTAAAACGTTACGAGGAACTGATGTCTCTTGAAAATTGTGACGTCATTTCAAATTCAGAACCTATCGAATGTCCCGTTTGCTTTATGATCGTCGTTTCTGGCGAAGGTGTCATATTGAGAGATTGTCTACATTCATTTTGCAGGTATTTAATATAAAGAAATAATAAATAAGTATAAATAAGATAAAAATAAAAATAAAAAAAAAAAATAAAAAAAAAAAAAAAAAACAACGAATTAATCTTTGGTGATTTTAAAAATGATGACGCAGATTGTGCGTAGCAAGTACGGTGCGCTACTGCGAGGAGGCCGAGGTAAAGTGCCCGTATCGAGACGCGGACTATACGTGCGAGTCAACGCTACAAGAGCGCGAAATCAAGGCCGTAAGTCAATAGCCGATGCGCATTCTACGATTATTAATATCTCTTGTTTCACCCCCTCTTTTCCATCATTTTCATCCTCCTCGCAATGTAAAATCATAAAACGCGTGCGTAGCTCGTCGCGCCGGAGGTTTACCAGCAGCATCTCGCCAAGTCCATAGCTCAGGCGGAAAACAATGCGGGCAACAACGCCTTCCATTGCAAGACGCCGGACTGTCCGGGCTGGTGCATTTACGATGACAACGTCAACAACTTTCTCTGTCCGGTCTGCAAAACTAATAACTGCCTTACGTGCCAGGTAAGACAATTACGCGAAAATCTTCACCATCTTCAAATATCTTTAGACGTACTTCGGTCGTAGTTGTCAATCGCGACAATTTTAAAAATGTATTTTATTATTTTATTTAATTGTCGTCGCATCAGCAGTTTACTTTATCGAATAAAATTATTAATAAATGCGTTTAAAACTTTAAAAACAGATGTTAGTTTTTAATCTATCACTTTTATTTGACTAAAGGCTCATTTTTAAGATTTATTATTTATTTATTCGATTGATTTATACACAGCATTTTACATAAAGTATCTAAAAATTGTAGGCCATTCACATGGGAAAAAATTGCCGGCAATATCAGGAAGAATTAAAATATTCTAAAGAAACCGATCATGAATCTAAAAGAACAGCGGCGATGCTTGAGGAGATGGTCGATAAAGGTGAAGCCCTACCGTGTCCTACTTGTGCAGTCATTTTAATGAAAAAATGGGGCTGCGACTGGCTTCGTTGTTCCATGTGTAAAACTGAAATCTGTTGGGTGACGAGAGGTCCGCGCTGGGGACCAGGAGTAAGATATTGATAAGCTTTTTCTTTTTTTTTTTTTTTTTTTTTTTTTTTTTTTTTTTTTTTTTCGTAAACTATTAACTTTTATAAATGTAATAAAAAATGAATTAATTTTTCTAACGTTATTTAAGGGCAAAGGTGATACTTCGGGTGGTTGCCGATGTGGAGAGAATGGTGTAAAATGTCATCCAAAATGTAATTATTGCCACTAAGAGTGTTAACTTCTGTAACTATTGTATTATTTTCCATTGAGTAAAATGACTTTTACTCGATAGAGAAAAAATAAGATGCATAAATATAGATATTTAAATGACTTAAAAACCTTGTTTTGAACAACATCTGTAAGAAGGAGATGCACAAGGACAGTGGAATGATTAATAATCAATAAAGGGCCTAATTTCAATTTTAATTAATACTCTTATTTATATTCTTATACAAAGGAATCTAGACGCACTTTACGTAAAGTTTTATGTAAACTTATAACACGTAATAAATTATCGACATGGTATGAGAAATATGTAGGCACCGTCAATTATTCATTCACATCACAGGGTTTATCTTCTTGTTTTGTAGCTATTTGTTTTAACCGGGTTACCAAAGTAGTCTGATGATGCGTTATTTGTTGATTTAGATTTCCTCCAGCAGCTGTACGTAAAACTTGGACAAGGCCAGCTTGTGCAGAAATGAGATCTAGTCCACCAATTCTCAAAAATTCATCAAGTTCGAATAATTTTCTATGAAGGATTCCAGCTATAATAAAATAAAAAAATTATTAAATCTTTTTTTAAACTAATTCTTACTGTTTTTCAGAAAAATTTAATAAATTACCTATTAATATAACTTGTGGGGTTTTTTTAACAATTTTTTTTAATTCATTTACATTTATATCTGGACTAAAAACAAATAAATTTGCTGGAATATTCCTTTGAATTATTTCTAATAATGGTTCATAATACGTATTTTTCAATGCTAAATCCAATATAGACGGTTGATAGCCCTTTAAATACATATTTGCCTTTTTTAATGAAACAGCAAAATTAAATTGATTCTCGGCGTTTATAGAATTAACATGAAATATGCCAATCATATTTGAACTCTTGAACCAATTATGACATTCTTTTGCTATAATTTGTGAGTATGGATTGAAAACAGTCTCCTTTTTTATTTCAAAAATATTTAGGCATCGTTCTCTCAACGGTTTGACGGTATCGGGATTCGTAATAAATGGCGTAACGAACTTTTCTACTTTTCCTCTTTCGTGATGTGGAGGTTTTGGTCTCTGAATATTTATTTTTGATCTAAATCGCTTCTGTTGCACAAAAACTGAACTCCGAATTGGCTGAATTACTGAAAAATAGAATAATATAAAATTTTATTAAAAATGTTTTTTTTTATTTAATAAATATGGATAGAATATTTCATGAAACATTTAAATTTAATAATTCTCTGAATCTTTATGAAATAAAAATGAAATTATCTATCCACATTTTTGAAAAAATTGCAATAAAAGCTCACCCAAAAAAATGTTAAAATTCTTTTATCACGAGGCCCTTATTATTACGCATCGATAATCTACTCATTTAAAATTTACATTTGGTTTTGAATTTACAATTTATATAGAACGTGTAAAATTTACAATTGAAGATTTACATTTTCCTAATTGTCGAATTCGCGTGACTTTTTAGGTTCTGTGCAAAGCATTATTCACAAAATAAAATATATGCTACACTCGCTTAGATGTATGTAATAAACGTTAATGTGAAGTACAAAATTATATTTACAAAAATTCATAAATGCTATCGATTTCATTTCCTTTAAATATAAGGCACTTTGGAATTGTTTCTACAAAAACTTACAAAATAATAATGCATTGATCATCTCTTACAATAAAAAATATTTAATAAAATAATTAAGAAATAGATCGATATTCAATGCATTACCGTACAATAAAAATTATTAAGATTTCATCGACAAAGATTAGAAAATTCGTTTTTTTTTTTGTTTCGTATTATGCTATATAATTAATCGTTCCACTACAATAATTACTAGTTTCGTGACGACTGTCAATATTATCTCCAAAATTTAACGATTTTCGATTCTTTCCAAGACGTAGCATCGATCTTATTCCGCTTTTTTTTCTTGACCTCTTGTATCTATCATCCAAAGCTGAATTTAATGATGCTTGTTTAATATCTCCTCGACTATTTGAAAAACCTTGATCTTCTTTGTTATTAGTACTATGTGAAACTTCACCGCTTCGAATATCATCAACTAACCAATGTTTTCTTGGAGATGTTAATTTATTATTACATCCTGGAATGGTATATAAATACTCAGGTTGGGAATGTTTTGAGCTTTCTCCAATTGAAGATTTACTACTATTTGTTGTACCAAAACTTTCACTTTTAAACTCTTCTTTACCACGACTTTTTAGGTCATCAGATTTGTTGTTATTATCTCTACCTTCACGAAGCTTTTTGTTTCTTCTGTATGTGTCAGTATTTTTAGCATCAAGAGCAGCATGTTTTTTTTCTGACATACTCCGCCTGCCTAAAGCATCTCTAGAAAATTTATTTGTTGATGAATTAATTTCTTCAAGAGATAATTGACTATCATATGTCGGATCTCCTGAAGATTGGCTGTCTTTGTCTTCGTTATTTTTTTTAGGTTCAGAATTCAAATTGTGAGAATTTTCTTCTAATAATACTGATTCTAAATTTTCATCTTGATGACAAATATTAAGCTTTTTAACAATACTGACTGGATCTATCCATGTTTTATTTGTTGCAATACAATAACTTTCGTTTCTTAAACTATTTTTGTTATACTGTTCTGTGAGTCTATCGATGACAGGATTCCATGGTGAAGCTGATGCAGAAAGCAAACCTTTATCTAAAATATCAGCTTGAGAATTCAAATTATTTTTTTCTTTAATGCATCCATCATTTCTTTTAATATTTGAATTCATTATATAAGCATTATTAGTTGTCTCTGCTTTACAAGTAGAAGTAGAAATTTTATCATTAAAATTCTTTTCATATGAGTTTTCATAAGAAGAAACTCTTCTTGCAATCGTAAGAGTAATAACACCAGTAATAGAACTATTAGTATTTAACATAGCTCTCCTCAGTGTTTCCATAGCATCAGAATTTGATAAACCTACCAATGAAACACCGTTAACATTAAGTAACTGATCATTTGTTCGTAATCTACCATCTCTTGAAGCTGCACCTCCATGCAAAACACTCTTAATAAATATACCTAAATCTATGTTAGTACTGTCTTCGCTTGTACTTGTTTTACCTTTAACACTAACACCCAAACCAGCTTTTTCAGAATCATGAACTGGAATGTCTAAAGTTAGAATAACTCGATTTTTTCTTGGAGATAAAACTATATCATCTGTTACTTGTACAGTTTTATAATTACAATTATCATAAATTTCTGTTATTTCGTCCTTTTTTTTTGTTGGAGATTCATTTGGAGGTTTCCAACTTTTAGACGAATCCGGAGTAACAATTGGAATCCCAATTTGTGAATCAGATGTATTTGCACAAACTTCTTCTTGCCTAGAAACCACTAATCGAACTTTTCCACCTAATGGAATACTTCGAAGTAATGAAACAACATCTGCTTGACTTTTACCAGTCATTTCCATATCATTCACTTCTAATAAACGGTCACCAGGCTTCAATCTACCATCTTCAACAGCAGCACCTTTTGGAAGTATCTTTTTTATATAAATTGGACAATGACCTCCAGCTGGAGTATCTCTAGTTGTTACGCTGAAACCTAATCCATTGTTTCCTTTTATTAATTCAATTTCAATCATTTTTCCAATTTTACGAGTATTAGCTGTTTGTAACAAATTATAATTGGCACACTGTAGTCGCTTTAAACTATCATCATTTTTTGAAGCTTTGTCTGAATTATTGGAATTTTCCAGTGTTTTTTGTATATTTTTATCTTGAGATTTTTTATGTTTTAATACACATATTTTTAAAGATGATTCGTTCATACAGGATCGAAAAATTTCCTGTACTTTAGGAAATGGTATTCTTAATAAATTATGTCCATTAATTTTAATAATTTTATCGTGTAAATCTATCTGACCATCTTTTGCTATTCTTCCACTAGGTTCTATTCCTTCAACTCTTAAACCTTGATCATTTCCAAGTAAATCATAACAAGGTACAACGTGTAATCCAAGTGGCCCTGCTTCATTTTTTATAATAATTTCACGAATGTCTCTTGGATCTGGGATGTCTGTCTTCAAATTTGGAATCTCATATAGAGCTTTTGTATCTTGTCCAAGTGGCTCTTTGCGTCTAGATTCCCGTGGCAATGACAATGCAGAATATGTTGTTAAACTTGGTTCTCGTGAAGAAAGTAGATGCATTGACAATCTTTTAGTACTTTCTCTTTTGATGTTACCAGTAGATCTGCTTGTATAAATACGATGATCTTTACTTTCTCCATGAAAAAAGTCAGGACTATTTGTCCCTACAGAACTAGCTCCATCGCCTCCTGTATGGATTATGTCAGATCCCAAAAAATGTGCAACAATCTGTTCTCTATCATCTGCAACATCGCACAATCTGTCATCTGGATCAAGTATACCACCTCCAGTTAAAGAAGATAAGCTGCTGATAGTCAATGTACAATCATTTTTTCCAGTAGCCTTTTTATATCGAAGGATGGCCTCGTGCATAAGTTCTCTGACAAGAAGACTGCCATCTCCACAAGGTACAACAACTCTTATATTATCAAAACACACTGTTACCTTCATTGTTAGTTTGTCATAGCATTAAAAAATATGTGTAAAAGCAATCACAGACTGTGGACTCGTATAAGATACATATAAAATGCGCTAAAATATCTATTTACTTAAATTAATTTTGGAATGAATAAAAGTATTCATAAAATAGAAAGTATTAGAAGCAACAGGTGCATTTATATCACGTTTTATTTGTATTGTTCACTCCCATTTCTTAAGAATGAATCAGTGACGCGACGCACTCGTGACTTCGAATTAAAAACCACTGATTAATTTTCGTTTTCTTTTTATTAAGTTTAAACATTACGTCGATTTTAATTCGTTGCTTCAAACAATGTTAAATCTATATAAATAATGTACAAAAATCTACTTTGAAACAAATGAGAAACTAAGTATATTGCAAGAATAGAAAATATGCAAAGACAGACGCACTACGCCATTACGTTTTTGTTTCCACAGTGTTCCACACTTAAGGAATAACGAATACGGAACAAAATGACGACAGTATCGAATGCATTTTCTAGAGTCCATAGGAAATATAAATATAGGTGCTAGGTACATCTTTGAATTAAGAAAATTAATTCTAAATATCTAATCTAAGGATACTTGTCTTATTTTTAAATATGAAAAAACGTTAATATTTAAAAATAAAGCCACAAATTAATTTCCTAATATTAAAATATTGTTTTTCTTATGATTACTACGCGCGTATTTTACATATCGATCATGTATATGTAAACTTCATTAAAAAAAAAAATATATATACATATATATTTTTTGACACATTATAAATTGAGTTGCATAAAATGTTTATGAGATTTATTATATTTTACTAAATAATCAGTTTTTATAAATGTATTAATTTATTTTAATTTAATTAAATTAAGATTCAGTAAATTTTATAAACTTTCATTTGTGTGTATAAACAAGAAGGTCTCTATTTTACAATAAAAATTATCAAAAATTTTTTGTTATAATTTAGCTAAACAAATGCTATTATGTTTTAACTAAAAAGAGTATTTTTAAATTGATTTTTAATGTTAACATTGTTAAAGGGATGAATATAGGTTAGGTTTCTAAATACTAAAGTTTTAAGATTGTCGGATAAAAAAATTTTCAACCTTGTTATGTAGAATATAGCTAATTTATCGTAATGAACACTTAAAAATTATTTTAAAAAATTTTCTTTGCGAAAAAATGTATAATTATTAAGTATTTTTTCTTAATCACCTATATAATACGGCCCTATGTATAGAAAAACGCTGTGGAGACGGTCTTTGAATATTACATCTTGTACAAAATTTCATAATATTTTATGTTTCCCTTTAATTAATTAAAATTCAATGCTTACCTTTATTAGCAAGTTGAGACATCGTTTCTGGAAATTTTCAAATCGATGCAAAGCGGCTTATAATAGAAAATTATCCCACGTGCAAAACTAAGACGCTATTTACGATCGTTCTTCGCCATGTTTACACTAGATACGGTCCTGAGAAGAACATCAGTCCAAAATTTCGGATTCCATAAGAAAATATGAATTTAAACTAAAATTTTTAATATTATTTTTTGTGTTTTTGTTAAACTCACCTAGTATAATTAATTTTAAAAACTATATATTAAAATTAATTAAAATTAAAAATCTATTGTTGAATACAAACTTCTTAAAAATAAATTATAACAATGATATAGTATTAAACAAATTACGAAAATATACTTAAATATCTTCACCTTTTAAAATAAGGTATATTATGAAATATTTAAACATGTAATTATATTATTCCTTTTTCTATATACACCTGATTATAAGTACAAGCATATATATAAGAAATAATGCTTAATTTTCTGCCACAACGAGCGCTCGAATCGCCAACATGGCAAACCTGATGCACAGCTGTTCTTTTCGATTATACAAATCTTTGAATTGAGAGCCACTACGTGTTGGAAAACGTCAAACTAATACATCAAATTCTCAGTACAAAGGAACCAAATAATATTACGTCATTTGAAACAGAAAACTCTAGAAAATTATTAAACAACGTAAAATTTAAAAAAACCATAAATAAAATGAAGTGGTTCCAAGGTAGTATCGCAGAAGCTGTAGCTGCGTCAAAATCCAAGAAGGCTATATTTGTTGTTTTTGTTGAAGGTTTGTCAATATGTTTTGAGGTTAAGTTTGTTTCATGACGTGCAAAATTTATGTTTTAATTTTTTTATGTGATGTATTAAAAAATTGGATTTATGATTGTAAATAAAAATAAAATTTAATTAAATGCTTTAATATAGGTAAGGATGACGTTTCAAAAGGTATTGCTGAAACTATTAATTCTGCAAAAGTGTCAGAACGACTAGAATCAGAAAAATTTGTAGCTATTAAATTACAAAGTGATTCTGAAAATTACACATTTTTCGCTCAAATTTGTAAGCATTCTAAAATAATTAATATTAGTTTTTTTATAAATGTTTGTTGTATAATGAGATTATAAAATTTATATGTTTTATCAATATTAGATCAATTAGTTCCTGTTCCATCAATTTTTTTCATTGGTGAAAATGGCACACCCTTAGAGATAATTGGTAATCAACTATCAGTATCAGATTTGACATCAAAAATTGATAGCATATTATTAAAATTAAATTCACAAACAATAAATTCTTCGGCTAATTTAATAAATGCTGAACAAAGAGCACATTCCTCAAATAATAATAAAGAAATTAATAAAATAGAAGATAAAGTTAATAATGATATAGTAGCATCAGATTCTGGTCAAACTTCAGACAATCTAAGTAGTAGTAATGATGCTTCAACAAGCAAAACATCTGCCACAGAACAAGTTACATCTGAACCTTCCCAAGAAGTATTTATTTTTTATATATATCTAAACATGACTTATTAGAAATAAATTAAAAATAAATTTAATTATTTTAGGAAAAAATAAGGAGAGCTAGAAAATTAATAGAATTACAAAATAAGAAAAAAACGGAAGAAGAAGAAGAAAAAGAAAGAGCAAAAGAAATTGAAAGACGAAAAATGGGCAAAGATGTTCAAAAACTTCGTCAGCAACAACAAGATCGAGAAATTAAAGAAGCGCATGAAAAAAGATTAAAAGAAAAAGCAGATGATGCAGCAGCTAAAGAAAAAATATTAAGACAAATTGCTGAAGATAAATTGGAACGAAAAAGAAAATATGAGATCAATTTGCAGGTATTAATATATAGTAATAAGTACTAATGTTTAATTTTAGATTATTTTCATTTTTTATATATATAGATATTTAATATATATATATAGATATTTAATCAGACAGAATGTTCAAAACTTCAAACAAAAATATATTTTTTTAATTAAAATTTTAATATAAGTGTTTTTAAATTAAAAATTGCTTTAATCAATTGATTATATTAATTAGTTAATGCAATATTTTATTTGAATTAAATATATATTTATTATTTAGGAAAAAGCAGCTCAACAGAATAAAGCTAAAGATGAAGCTCAAATGCAAGCTCAAGAAACACCCTTCAATAATATGACAAAAACGAGAATTCAGTTTAAGTTGCCGACAGGCAACAGTATAACTGGAACTTTTGAAGCATCAAATACTCTTAGTAGTCTAAGAACATATGTTATCCAAAATGTCAAGTTACCATTTCAACAATTCTCAATGTCATCATCTTTTCCAAGGAAAGATTTCACTTCTGTTGATGATAATAAAACTTTATTAGAATTGGAATTAGTTCCTTCATCAGTTATTCTTATTTTACCTATTAAATCCGTAAGCAAAATTTTTTAGTTATAAAATATTTAAGTTTTGCTCATGGAAACAAAAATTTAAATACTTAATTATTTCAGAGTACACCAGGATCTGTAATAAAATCAACTGATGGTGCTGGAATTTTTTCTCATTTCTTTTGGACATTACTTGCTCCAGTTGTAAGTATATACAATTATGTGATAGGATATTTTACTGGTAGATCACGCGGAGATAATAACGCTGATGGCAACGAAAATAGAAATACTGGAAATACAGTTAATGAAAATGCAAATTTAATATTTGGAAGGGGAGTAAACATAACGAGGTAAGCATTAAGTACTTAATTAAAGTATTAAAACTATGTATTTATTTATTTATTTTTTTTTTTTTTTTTTTTTTTGTAGTAGAATGGGCAATAATGGAACAACAAAAATTCGATCTCGAGGTAATATTCATACACTTCATTCTGGAGATAACGACAACGATGAAAACAACACATGGAATGGTAACTCAACACAACAAATGTAATAAAAAAAAAAAAAAATAAATAAAATAGAACAAACTGAAGTTTTTTACAAGAAATATAAACCAAAAAAACATTATTTTATGTTGAATATAAAATACATGCTATGTATATATTTCAGTTTAATAAGTTCTTAAACATACAAATTTTACATTGTTAATAGCAAAAAATAATTTGCAACATTGAATATAAATATAAATTATTAAAAAAAAATTTTTTAAATAATATTCGAAATTTGACGTTTAGTGTATTATTTCATTTTATATGATTAAGGATTTGCTTATGTGAGTAAAGCCTGTTGAACATGTGTATTATGAGTCAAATTTTTAAGGGTGTTGGGGTGATACAAAAGAGCCCTCTTAAGATTAGATTTTTACATTATATGTATTCTATTTATTGCTAACTAATTCAAACAAATGAGATATATATGCATTATAAACACTTTTAATCTATTGCTCTTGAATAAATAAGCACAGAAATTTAATAATTTAAATTTAATCACATTAATGATAAATTAAAAAGGACAATTTCTGTATTTAAAATTCATAACAATAATTTTAATTGTGCGCAATTTGTGAATAAAATGTACATTTACTCTTTATTCGTGCAAAAATAAATAATTATCAAAAAATATTTTTCTCTTATTTAAGAAAAGACTCGCTTAAAGATTTAAAAACTTATCTAAATTGCTGAATACTACTAATTTAAAATATAATATTTTAAATTAGTATTTAGCAATTTAGATGAGATTTTAAATTTTGAAAAATATTTATTATCAAAAGTTACAAAGATAAAATATTTAAAATATTGTACTTTAAAACATTAATCATGCTGATATATTTAAAATTAAATAATATTATATCTCAATAATCCTATTGTTATTAAGTCTTAATAACAAAATATACTAAAGATTTTACAACTATTAGATGAACGTATTGAATAAAAAGTTATCACTTTTTAATTTTTTTAAATTTTAATAGTAATTTCTATATACTTTAGTACGAAGCACTTGACGTTAATTCAATGAATTTTATGTAGACTGTATATCAAGAAGTTTACATTATAGTTTTAATCAATGATTTTAATAATATTTTAGTTTAGTTGCATATCAATCGATGATAATCAACGTGGTTATCTGTCTTACAACGCTTTGATTGGTAGATTTAGATCTAGATTGTCTCTGTACAGTCTGGAACTAGTACAATAGAAAAAGATTTGAAAAAAAGGATTTGCGCCTACTACAAAGTAATTTCATAGATAAAAGAAAACTCTTGAGAAAGCATTGAAAATTGTCAGTTTTCTCATTCATCATTTACGATACATTGACGCGACAACTTTCAACGCCTATTTATACTTTATTCCCCTGCAGCCAGTTTTTAATTATCACTTTCCTAAATTTGAAATTGCCACAGTTTCTCGCCTCATCTGCAATACGTGTAAAGTTTATATACAGCTACGAAAGTAATAATTTTACGAACATGTTTTGATCAATAAAATGTACTTTATTGCGCATTTCATCTTCGTCCCGATTATGTGCATATTCCAAGCGGAATAAATCAACAGTTTAACGTAATGCTAAATTAATAGCTTTTGGCGAAAAGTCAAATTATAAATCTTCCATAATTAACGAATTTTCAAACATATTTAAAGTATTAATAAAAATGTTCCGGAATAATAATGTATAATAGTGTACTATGAAATGCTTACACGTATTGATAAAATAATCAGTAAAGAGAATATGGAAAATGCAAATTTAAGTGAAAAATAAATGAATATAATTTATTATTAAAACATTTGAAGACATATTAGAGTTAACCAATTTTAAAATCTAAGGATTTAAATTTATAAATCGGCTTATAAATAAATTTATCATAAAATTTGAAAAATTTAGATAGACGAATAATGTAATATTCTTTCATAGTTTTTGAAGCTGCATTTAAACAAGTTAAAATTTTATAAAAAAATTTAGAATAAACAATGCAGCGTCTAACATGAAAAACTAAGGCAAGCTTAGCGATAGGTAAATTTTTTCCATAATATTATTTTAAACCGAGTCTCTCGCTTCTACAAACGGTTATTAATCGAGCGAGCATGGATCAGAGATAAATTTATGACACTCGTTACCGGGTGTTTAAGGGGCGAGCTGCTCATCGAGAAACGAGCAGCAGCAGTAGCAGCAGTAGCAGCAGCAGCAGCAGCAGCAGTCTCTAAACGCGCACGCATCGCGCATTAGAGACGATCATTACGAGAATCTTGGTGTCGCTAGTCTAAGCGCGCACTAATATGCACACACGTGCAGCCGTTCGCCAAGTACCGCCCAAAATCTCGGTCGATTGGCCGAGGAGCTCGTGACGTCTCCGGCACGTGGCTCGTCCGAGGACCCGCCTCGGGAGTTTTCACGCCGCGGCTCGCGCGCTACCCTGCCAAAATGTAAAAAAGGGAGAAGCGAGCGAGAAAATTTCGAGCGAAGACGCTCGTCGAGCGGCTCGGGCCTCTTCGAAAGCTGCCGATCCAGCGGACCGGGGGTGCCAATGGCTCGGCTTTTCAGACTCGAATGAGCGGACGAGGGAGCGCGTCGGATTTGTTTTCGTTGCTCGAGCGCCCACGACGTTTATTTGGATCGACCTTTATTTCGCGGCCGGTTCACGTTCTCCCGCAGTGAAGTGCTTATCGTTGTTTGGTGAATTCAACGGCTACTGTGATTGTTAAATAAATAATGTCGGAAGGAGCGAAGAAGGAATCGGGAGAGCCGACGAGGAGTTTGGCTCACCGGGTTGAAGTACCTGCAAAAGTGTCGTTCAGTATCGAGAGATTATTGGCTCCATCCGATAAAACAGCTGGCGATCGAAGTGCTTTTGATAGAGGCAACTCTTATCCGCAGGTTTATTCGACGACTCACGACTCTTCCACTTATTCCGACGGTACGGCTCTTTCGTTTTCAAATTTATTTAAAAGAGAATAATTTCTTTGTTTTAATTTGCAATATTATCCACGATCGATTGTTTTCTGATCGATAAATAAATTATTATTGTTCTCAATGTGACAGAACTCTCGAATTCATTGTCTATTGATAAAATAATTAATAAATGTGCTTTGGCAAATAAAAAAAAAAAAAAAAAAAAAAAAAAAATTAACGTTTTCATAATGATCGCAGTTGACGAACAAGAGTCCGGATTGACTGTCCACCCTGACTCATCCATGATTATTTCAGAAGAGATTGAATTTCAAGATTCAGACATAGTCTGCTCCACGTCGCCGGAACCGGAAATTAATTACGGTAAGTTATTTATCCTTAATTAAAAATATTTAAAATTTAGCAGAAAATTTTCAGATAAAAAATTTATGAGGCAAAATTAATTGTAAATTTTCATAATTTTAATCCACACTAAAATGTAAATATTTTTTATTTTACACATAAACATATAAAGATAATAAAAGTAGATAAATTAATCGAATAAAATTTAATATCGTTTATTGAAATTTCAATTTATTGAGCGATTGCATTTTTTATTTGATTAGAAGTACGTAAATTAAATGTTCGCTAATAAGCGTATGTACAGTAATTATGAAAGATCGAATGCTCGAATTCGATGAGTACGCGATAAAAAATCTTCTTTTAATAAAATATTTATAATACAATAAAAACGTCGTTATATAATTAAAATTGTTTGAAGCAGACGCCGGATCGGTTAAAATTCTATCGGCTCTTTCGCGAGTAGCTCGCTCAGGAAGAATCGCGCGAGAGCGCAAGCACGACCGGCGTACGAGTTTGATCCATGACTTCCTGGGAATGGCCCACGCCCACTCGATGTTCCTCGACGACGCTCGCGCGACTCGTCTCTTCTTTTACCCGGCTACTATTTATTTATCTCTGTCCGCTCGCGCTCGCTAATTCCGCTTCGAATCGAGAAATATACGGGGCAACGGACCGTGGCCACTGACGCTCGCGACGGGAAATTTAACTTTGACAAAAGGTGAACATTTATAAGGGGCTGGCTTAAATCAGCCGTTAAATAGTTTTGCAAATAAACATTATGTTACCTTTTACACATTTCATGTTTAAATGCTGGCTTATTTATCGTGAATTATGTCTCTTGGTTATACAAGTTTGAAATTTATTTACTTTTACGACTTTTGAATCGCGCTAGTCACCTAAGACGAATCCATAGCTTTTAATTTAATGTCTCGACATTTGAGGATTTTAAACAAAATTGTAGAATTAAAATTAAATTTTCCCGGTTATGCTCGAAAAACGTGTACTCCAATTAAACAATGAATAACGAAGAGCAGAACATGCAGTAACGAATTAATAAAGTCTGTGGTGGAATCGAGGTTTAACATTAATCACGAGAAATACCGAAAGAAACACATCGAACAAAGCCGCCGTAAATTCCGGGTAGGCAAAAATAACGAGACGCCGCAGCAGTGTCCCTCCGCATCTTGTTGCGACCGTTCGCGAAAAAGCCGTCGACAAATTTTCCGCGCGCGCGCGCACACACGCACGTGATATATACCGAGTGGCTCTCGCTCGGGGTGCAATAAATTCGCTATCCCATTCCGGCGTAAAAGGCCGAAAATCTCGGGATCGGTGCATCGCCGCGCTGTCGCGGAACTTTCGAGACTAAGATATGTGAGACGCGCAGCGTTCTACTACAAAGCCGTCAACGCATCGCGTAAATCTCGAAAAGCCGCGACGGGACGAGCACCGCTAGAGCGGCGAGTGGCTCACCCAAGAATGTCCCTTTAATTACTTTTCGATTTATCGTTCATGTGGTGGCTTAGAAAAAGCGAGCTTTGTCCTCAGGCTGGCTTTAATTATTCCTCTCAAAATGTCTTTCAGATTATCTTTTTTTTTTGAGCGGTGCCTTTGAAAATTCAGCATTTTTTTTGTTTATTTTTTTTTTTTTTTTGTTTTTTTTTTTTAATATTACATTTTATAACATGTCTTATTTAATAAAATTATCACCAAACTATCAAAAATTAAAATTTAATTAACAATCGTTTTGCCAAGTGTAGTAGCACGCTTCACTCTTCTAGTTTAAGACACCCATTGCGCAAATGAAAATACTTATTAATATTTCCAATAAAGTCGACAATTATTTTCTACTATTTCTTGTTTTCCAATTATAAGGATTAATGAAATACTAAAAAATTTCAAGGAATCGATAGAATCATCTCTAAATAATTATTTTAATATCCATATAATAGCGACCGGCATCTCGAATAAAGATGTTAATTCGAGCTTGAGCATTAAATTTGTTGGTGCAAGAACGGAGCGAGAAAACTACAAGAGTTTGAAAAATAAGAGGCAATAAAAGCCAAAGAGCTATTTACTTCTTCTTAGCGAAGTTCTCCCAATCTTATTCGCGCGCGTGTGTGTGTGTGTGTGTGTATGAGTGCGTGTATACGCGTGTACAGGCAACCAAGCGAAACCGCAAAATATTTGCGCGCCGGACCGAATGAAAATTAGGCGCGCTTTATCGTGCGGTTTCCTCCGCTTGCTCGGTTATGTACGCGCAGCTAACCATTCATCACTGAATAATTAGGAGACAAGTTCAGCGTAGCTCACGGCAATTAGGTAAACTAGGAGGCGTGGTACACCGTTCTATTCCTGATCGCTCCGCACGCGAGTTACTTCTCCTTCTCCGCGCTATTTCTCTCTTCTCCCTCTCTCTCTCTCTCTCTCTTTCTCTCTCTTTCTTCTTTTCTTCTTTACTATGTACATTGTCGCCTGTTTTTTTTTTTTTTTTTTTTTTTTTTTCACCTAGAGCTTGGAACCCTTTTTTTTTTTAATTTTCCCGTCTGGGAGCTTGTGCGTCAATGATTGCGCGTGGATATAGAAAGTCGACGACAAATGAATCGATCTTATATGCTTCAGAGGGAGGAAACTCCTGTCCGCAGTTCATGTTTGTTACTTTTTTTTATCGTTCACTTCTTTCTCTTTCCAAAGACACTGGACTTCCGCTTTTCATTGGGTTAAAATATTTTTAAATTTTATTTATTACGATATTCGTAATGAGAGTTTCGTCAGAGTAGAATTTTTTGAACGCTAAAATAATTTCTTTAATTTTAAAACGAATAAAGCTTAGTACCAAAATTAAACATCCGATGAAATTTCCTATCGCTTAAAAAAATATAGTTTAAAAATGTAAGCGAAATATTTCTAGATAAATTAATCGTTTATTTTAAAACAAATTGTCATTTTTATAATAAATTAAAATTTATGTGCTTGTTGTTATTTAGTTTCAGTTGGAAAAAAAAATAAACTGCTCATCGCAGAGATTGTGTTAAATTTATACTAATTTTTCAGAAATAGAGCTCTAACAAAATAGCTCACAATATCTTGCACCTCGTAAATTTAAGCGCAGAAACGCTTACAGACGAAGTATGGACGTAGGAAAATAAAGTACGGACAATAAATGTGCAATGACCTATTGGTCGATTACAGCGAGTGACTAAAGGCGTTACCGTTTTAGCATAGTTTATTCCCCAAGGGGAAACAAGGAAGGATGACAAAAAGTCAAAAAGAATTCCGACAATTACGTCGCCATCTGACAATTAGTAGCCGGTAAACGCTCCTTCGTGAATCGCGACGCTCCTCCTCGCCACGAATAGTTTTTCGGGATATTTATTACGCGCGGTGTCTCGCGACGCCGTCGTCGACTACGGCGAAGTGCGCGTCGAGCCACCTGAAACACTACAACACTTTTATAGCTGTTACGTTGTCGTATTAAAACGCCTTCCACTATATTTACCAATCCCTAATATGCACAATAACTATGGTTATAATAATTATTGTTTTTTTTTTTTTTTTTTTTTTTCTATTAAATCTGTCAAGTTATTTCAACTATACCAATTATAAAACAATTTATGAAAATTAATTTACATCTAATATTACGGAAAAATATCCCGCGTGCATTTGTGTAAACATTTCTCGGCTAGGCTGAATAATTTTTGAAAATTACAGAAGTATACGTGAATCGGTATAATAGTGACATCTAAAATCGATGACGGTTTAGGCACCTGAAATGACTTTTCTGTACAATCCATTAGCTTTGCACTAAAACTCGGTCTTCGATGCATTGGCACATATAAAAATAACCATTCGTCCCAGGTCGAGCGAGGAATATACATACGCGAACTGCGGTGTCTTCCGCTTGTCTTCTTTTTCTTTAAACCGTTGGGGAGAAAATTGCTCGTTAGGAGAGATGAAAAATAGTTTTAAAAATAAGTTCGGTACTTAATGACACTTTGTCTTTCCATTTTTTTTTTTTTTTTTTTTCTTAAAATTTTACTAGACGAATTCTTCGACCTCGTAATTTTCGTTCGATATTTGACGTTTCGAGAACTGCTGTACCAAAAATAAATTATTCGAGAGATTCTTCACTAAATTAAAAATACATTCAAGCTTTTTACCAATAAACAAAATATCGATAGAGGCTACAGCTAAGAATATGATAAATTAGGAGCAAAAAGTAGCAATCATGTGTGAAGGGCGTATAAAATAAATTTTAAAGAAAATTTCCATTGGACACAGTGATATTTTTCAATCCGTAACGGAAGGCGAGCTTGCTAATTCTTCAAGTCGAATAAAGCTCGACACTCGCCCCAAAAAGGCCAAGATTTCAATTTTCCGCGCTCGCCATTTCTCAAAGCGCAACAGGATGTAGCTTTCACGTTCGTTAAATCCGTACAATCTGTACAACACGCACCACCCGCCCAAAGCGATCAGCTCGAGCCGATGAAGCAATCGAGGAGCTTGCGCCGAAAAGCGCTCGCTCGCAACTTAAATTGGCCGTAGCGCGAGCGCTCTGTCGAGCTTTTTCGCGCGTTGACGAATGGCCGGATAATTAGAATGTGATATGCCTTTGCGCGAGTGCGTGCAGGAAAGAGAGGGGAGAGAGAGATAGAGAGAGATAGAGAGAGAGAGAGAGAGAAAAAGAGAGAAAGAGAGAAAGAGATAAAGAGAGACAGAGAAAGAGTTGAAGAAAGAACGACGAGCTTTGAAGCTCTTCGGCTATAGGCGAACGCGGCGTCGAGTTGCCAGCGTCGGGAACGTTGCGCGGCTCACGCTTGCGACACGCCTTCCGAACGAGCTTATAAGTATAAATATAAACAACATTCGGAGAGATAGCGAGAGAGCAGTGCCGCGAGGAAGGGAGAGATTGATGAGACTGGAAATTCTTGCGGCTAATCGAGCCGGCCCGCGACGTCTCGTACTCTGCGCTTTTAAGTGCACCCTTCCCGTCTCTTTATTTTTCTCTCTTAAAATCGTTTAAAAGCGAACTTTCTTGCACATTTTAAATAAAAACTCAAATATCTTACGCATAATGTCATTTAATTATTGGCGCATAAAATAAGCAAAAATTTTATATTTATCGTTATGTGTGTTATCAGTCTCTTGATGTTTTAAATAAATGTATATGTATGTATATATATATATAAGTATACATAATCTTCATTTATAAAAATCAAAAATTATTAAAAACCAATAAATTATATTGCGTAAATAAAATTTATTTTAAAAATATCGCTTTTTTTATATTTTACATAAGACAGCCGTTCGCGTGCAATTTTCATTAGTAAAATAATTAAAATAATTAATGAAAAGTAAAATATAGTGTTCAGATTGATATAAAATAATGGCAAATGATAAATTAAAACTTTTAAACTGATAAAAATATGATAAAACAACGTCTAAATAATTTAACAATAACGAGGTGATATGCGAAATTGGAAGGGGTACGTACCGCGAGTTTGATTGGCTCGCAGGACGGCGGCCATAATGAAAAAATTATCAGCCAATCGGAGGCTTTTTTTATAATTTACATAAGACAGCCATTTGCGTGCAATTGTCATTAGTAAAATATTTAAAATAATTAATGAAAAGAAAAATATAGTGTTCAGATTGATATAAAATAATGGCAAATGATAAATTAAAACTTTTAAACTGATAAAAATATGATAAAACAACGTCTAAATAATTTGACAATAACGAGGTGATATGCGAAATTGGAAGGGGTACGTACCGCGAGTTTGATTGGCTCGCAGGACGGCGGCCATAATGAAAAAATTATCAGCCAATCGGAGGCTTTTTTTATATTTTACATGGGACTGCTATTTGCGTGCAATTGTCATTAGTAAAATATTTAAAATAATTAATAAAAAGAAAAATATAGTGTTCAAATTGATATAAAATAATGGCAAATGAAAAATTAGAACTTTTAGTCTAATAAAAATATGATAAAAGAACGTCTAAATAAATTAACAATAACGAGGTTATATGTAAAATTTAGAGGGTTACCTTCCGCGGGTTTGATTGGCTCACAGGACGGCGGCCATAATGAAAAAATTATCAGCCAATCGGAGGCTTTTTTTATATTTTACATGGGACAGCCATTTGCGTGCAATTGTCATTAGTAAAATATTTAAAATAATTAATAAAAAGAAAAATATAGTGTTCAAATTAATATAAAATAATGGCAAATGATGAATTAGAACTTTTAGACTGATAAAAATATGATAAAACAACGTCTAAAAAATTTTACAATAATGAGGTGATTTGTGAAATTTATAGGGATACCTTCCGCGAGTTTGATTGGCTCGCAGGACGGCGGCCATAATGAAAAAATTATCAGCCAATTGGAGGCTTTTTTTATATTTTACATAGGGCAGCCATTTGCGTGCAATTGTCATTAGTATAATATTTAAAATAGTTAATGAAAAGAAAAATATAGCGTTCAAATTAATATAAAATAATGGCAAATGATGAATTAGAACTTTTAGACTAATAAAAATATGATAAAAGAACGTCTAAATAATTTAACAATAACGTGGTGATATGTGAAATTGGAAGGGGTACGTACCGCGAGTTTGATTGGCTCGCAGGACGGCGGCCATAATGAAAAAATTATCAGCCAATCGGAGGCTTTTTTTATAATTTACATAAGACAGCCGTAGCGTGCAATTTTTATATAGTTATCTAATTTTAAAAATAATTTTTATTTATTATACGTAAATAAATTTGATAAATTAATTTTTAAATACAAACAGTCGTCAAATTAAAAATATACGTATATTGAACCGATGGAATATTACGAAATATTAAAAATCGCGATTACTTATGTTTTTATTTCAGAGGCGTGCACCAGTAGTTACGGGGCGAATTCAACGTCAGCGCTTGAGATGACCGATCGAGATCTTCCGGAGCGTAGTTCGAGCGCGGCCAGCGACGACGAACGTAAAAAACGACCGCGAACCGCTTTTACAGCCGCGCAGATCAAGTCTCTGGAAGCGGAGTTTGAGAGGAACAAGTACCTTAGCGTCGCCAAGAGGCTGCAACTCAGTAAAGCTCTCAAGCTTACCGAGACACAGGTATATACATAAGCAGTTTTGCGAATCTGTTTACTTTTACTAATTACCTCCCAGTGGAGTAAATATATTTATACATAACTAAAAGTATCCAACGATCCATAATTAAAGGGATTATATTTACAAGGCAACGGCCAATATCACTTTAATAAATTTTACCTTCTTTTAAACTGAAAAATTTTTCTCTTTATAAATGGAAGTATGTATGATTGAATTCATAAGTGTAAGCGTGTTTTTAAAGCTACATGTGGTAAAAGAAAATACAAACCGCTTGTAATTCGTAATTATTTTCCATCCGAAAGCTATATTATGAGAAAGAAAAAAAATGCTTTCACGTGTATACCTAAATTAAAGAGCTCGTTCGGTCGCTTTATACGTATATGTATAATACTCAACACGGAAGTCCAATTAGATAAAACATAGGAAGCTCACCGATATAATAAATCGGTCTTTTCGCTCTCGCCACCTGAAAAAAGTTAAACGTTTCCTTTTCGTAATATCCTGCGCGTCGAATTCGAAGAGGTTCGGATCCCGCCCGGGCACGGACGAACGAGGGGAAGGCAAGAAAGTGTCGGGGTCGTCCTCGTCGTCGCCTTTCGGTTGAATTATGAGCCGCGGGGGCAAAAGAGACGGCACATGTGCGCGCGTCGCGGCGCCACGGAACAGCGGCGCCATGCGAGGGATGGAGAGAGGTCGCGACTTTATAAGACCAATTAGCACCTCGACGAAACCGTCCTTCGTAAAATTCGGCAGGGTTTAGCATCGAAATCGACGTTAATTCTCAATTAATTATGTTTTTTTTTTTTTTTTTTTTTTTCTTTTTCGAAGTACTTTGCTAACAACTGACAATCTATACTGTATCAATACAATTATTTAAACTTTTAACCAATTCCGACTAACATATTTAATGATCAGCCACAAGAAAAATTGTATGTTGTAAAAAGTGACTACTAATAATGTTCACTTATATAAACTCATTACAGAAAATATAAACAAATTTTTATAATAATTAATTAGATTTAACTGGAAATAGCGAAAGAATATTATAAAAAATGTTGACCATTATTGAGTTCGTTATAGAAGGAACATACATCATTCCTAATCACTTACATGTGTAAAAGCCTGGATTATCGCAAAGATGGTTTTACATGGAAATTTTGAAACTTTATCATTTAGGTAGCTATTAATTATTTCCAAAGTAATGATTGACAAACGCGTTTTACAAAAATTGATAACGAAAATTTTCTTACGTTAAAAATTATGTTTACGAATAATAAAGAGAAGTTAGTTTTTTACAAAAGTAAATTTCGAGATCAAGGCGCTACAGTAATTTTTATAATCAAAAAATATAAAAATATAAAAAAAAAAAAAAAAAAAAAAAAAATCCTTATGAACGTCAAATATTCTTACTAATCTGACTAATAAGACTCTCTCTTTCTCTTTATCTCTATAAATAACGCTAATTTACGGGAAACGAAGCGCGCAAAACAAGTAGCGATCGCAAATGAGGCGTAAATAAACAATAGTCGGCGCATCACACGCTTAGATCGCATTATGAAAGCGCAAATACCGCGGGAAACAGGAAAAGAGAGCAAAAGGGAAAATTCGTCGTCATTGGGTATCAAAGACGTGGGTTAATTGTCAGGGGTACGCGAGCAATCTTGAATAAAGGAGCGCAAGCAAGCGCGGACGAGTCGACGCGCGCACATCAGAGAAAAGACACGGGACCGCGGACATAAATGTCACAATATTTCTCCGACTTAACGAGCCGCGCGCAACACCCAATGAAGTCTCTCTCTCTCTCTCTCTTTCTCTCTTTCTCTCTCTTTCTCTCTTTCTCTCTTTCCATGCTTCCAAAAAGCTCAACTCGTACAACAACGCGACTGGCATGAGGCGACAGACCGGAGAGGCGTCGATTTTTTAATTAGGATATATTGCGCGCCGTACATTTGGAGGCCCAACCTCCCTTTGAATTTTTTCCTTCTCTCCGTTTCATTTTTTTGCCTCCCGGCTAAATGCACCGCGGCTCGAGAGCAAAAACGCGCCAGTGGATTTCACGGCGATTTCGAATTAACTGCGCGCGACGCGTCGCCTGAGTAGAGTTTGGGGTAAGCAACGCTAGGAAGCTGTGCGATCTCTATTATCGTTAGTCGTTTTATTCCCACAAGACTAATTTTTAAAGCACTTTCAACATATCCAATATCAAATACTGATTAAACTGATTAATATTAATTTTATTTTATTACATTTATCTATTATTTATGCACATCCAAAAATATAATTCTTTCTAAGCAAAAATTTTAATTTTCCCGCGTGCGATCATTTCATTTATGCAAAAATATCCTTAAAATTAATACAAATTTGAAATATATACATATAGTTGCATAACGAAATGGTAAAAAAACTTCTAAAATATTTGATCTAATTTATTTAATAAATATTTTGATATATATATATATATATATATATTAGTGCAAATCCAGCGAAAAATGACAAAAATGTTGCCCCGGGTGAGGATCGAACTCACGACCTTAAGATTATGAGACTTACGCGCTGCCTACTGCGCTACCGAGGCGATAAATTTCGATGATCTAATCATATTTAAAAAGAAAAATAAAAAAAAAATATTGTTTAACTTGAATATAAGAATATAAAATTTAAATATATTTGCTTATTTATTCCAATTAATATGGGCTTTTTAATATGACGTTATTATTTTTTACTTTTTTTTCTTTTTATACAATTTTATAAGGATGTAAAAATAATTTTTATTTATCTTTTAACAAAATTATTATTACAAAATAATATTGTAATGTTTCAAACGTTTGAAATATTTATAAGAATTTAATAAAATTATGATTATATATAATCATTTATGGATTATTAACTTGTCATATATGGAAAAAAAAAACAAACTAAAATTTTAATTTTGTTAATTCAATAAGATTTTATAGTATAAAAATCTTTTTTTATCAATAAATTGATATAATGGTTTTTTCAGATAAAAATATGGTTTCAAAATAGAAGAACAAAGTGGAAACGAAAGTATACAAATGATGTTGAACTTTTAGCTCAACAATATTATTCTAGTCTAGGAATCCATGCTCCAAGACCAATTTTCGTTGGGGACAGATTATGGTAATTCTTTTAAAAACATTACATGAATTTTTACGAAATATTAAATTTTAATAATGCTCAAACTTTTGTTTTTTACATATATTTAGGTTTTTTAATTATCCTGGTCATTCATCACCTGGAACATCGTTATTACCAACGCATTTTTCTCCTTTACCAATTTCTCCAACTTTGCCAATAATTCAACCATTACCTAGTAATCTTCCAAATGGTCAACATACAGCTATTTTTCAAAATAATTCTACTAGTCAAACAAATTTCACCTTAACTCAACGATTAGATTACAGGCATCAAAATTCTTAATAAATAAGTAAAACTATTAGATTGATAACAAAGTTATGGAGCCTTTTGGAGGAAATTTCAACTTCTTATATTTTTGTAGATAAAGCCAAGCTTGTTCAAGTGGTTTTCAATTATTATTAGGCTTCACATAATATAACTAAGTTAAAACTTAGAAAGTATTAAATACCTTAAATGAAATTTTTCTTGATCCATAATATACCTTTATTCTATAAAATATAATGATTTAAAAATACCTGTAATATAAGAAATCAAAACGAATATAATGAATACAAAAGTTTTAATTGGGGCAACAAAATAAAAAACATAACTTTTTTACCAACCTAATAATAATAATAATAATAATAATAATAATAATAATAATAATAATAATTTTATACTGTAAGTGAATTTAAATTTAAGAGCACATTGCGAACTGGAAGTTGTTAAATAAAAAAAATTAAATATTTTTTCAAAATTTGATAAGTTTTTTATACTGTGATATTTTTTATGAAAATTTTACATGAAATTGATGTATTTACAATATGAATAATAAAAATAAATCTTATTCTTTGATAATAAATAATTAGAAATTATGTTATTGAAAAATAGTAATTCATTTATTTTTAATTTTTAAAAATATATGAAAATATTTAATACTCTATGTAGAACCAGGAGATAATACTTTGGTAACACCTAAAATTTTTTCATCATGATCTGCTTGATTTTTAACTATTTTAGCATATTTTTCATTGTCCAGCAAATCTTCTTCATCTAACATTTCTTGCATTCGTTGCTTATATCTGCAATATTTATAAAATATTAAACTCAGCTAGTTAATTAAAAGTATGATTGTTTTCAAGCATACTTACATTTCACTATCAGGATTATTATCTTGATTTCTACATTTATCTAATTTTTTTTCTAAAGTTTTTACTATGTCTCGAGGAGGAAATTCTACACATTTTGCCATTGATCTAATTTCTAATATTAATTTAAATTTTTTAGTTATATTATTTAATATCTAATATTATCAAAGAAAATAAGATATAAACTTACTCCTTACTGCTTCAACAATTGCTGCTAAGTGTTCACGATCAAATAAAATTTCTGTTACATAATTATCTAAATTAGCATTAATACTAGAAGCAGCATGTAACGTTGCAGCTAAAGCAATTTGACTGGGGGCATATAATAGAACACTATCAGTGAGAAATACTTTTTCTAAAAATTCATCTATATAAGGTCTTAATTTCTCTGCATTGTCTATAGCTGGATATCTAGTCTAAAAAATCATATTTTAAATTGAATTGTAATATAATTATAAAATTTTTAAGATATTAACACAAATAAACTTACTTTAATATCAATGAGAAGTCCTTCTATAGGTCTAAATGGATTGTGTACTGTTAAATTATAATTTAACTGTTGCATTAAGAGAAGTTCATTATTAAGTATGATATCCGAAGCTTTTTCTCTATCTCCCATAATATTAGCAACAAACTGAGAAATTGATACATTGAATTCTTCAACCTGAAACAGCATTGATTTATTCATAAATTTAAAAATTATTTATGTACATATTAATAATAAATACCTTGCAAGAAAGATATACACAGGTCACCAAAATTTCTTTTGGATGATAATCCATGACGCTGTTTCGAAGATAAAATCTTTTGAAATAATGCAAAGCTGTGGCAATAGTTGGCTTTGGCATTGGAGGACTAAATCTTTTACAAAATTCTTTAAGTTGAGATTCATAAAATCTTTGCAAGATTCTTTCTTCAGACACTGACAGAAAATGTTTTTCTCTTTTTTCTTCCTAAAGACACATACAAAATTAAAGAAGTTATTATTATCATTATACATAACCTTTATAATTAACATCATACTGAAAATCAAAAATTTAGGTTATAATAATATAATTTTGTAATAGAATTTTAAAGATTATGCATTATTAAATATTAATAGAATATAAAATAAAAACTTACAGTCATATTTGCTCCATGTTTAGCAATAAATTCAGCATTTGCTTCTTCTCGTAGAGAAGCAAGATCGTTTTCATCATTGAATAACCAATGATTTTTTTGTGAACTTAAAGGAAACATTATAAAATCTACGTAAATACTAAATAAATAATATTTGTGTACACAAAATTATTACTTTTTAATAAATTGCATGTTTATTTTTTGTTTACATCGGTAGAGCAATCAATCTCCAAAGATAAAACAGTAACAGAGTGGCGCCACATTCGTTTCATACTTTTTAATGAAAGTACAGATCAACAGGTGGCAGCACTAGGCAAATAATTCCTTAAAACCTTTGTTAAAAGTTCGTTATTGTAAATGTGGTGTTCAAGTGAGTTATTTAATAAAAGTGAAAGTGAATTAATTCTTTGATAAAGAAAAAGTAAATTTTGTAAAACAGTGTAAAAGTGTGTATAAAATTGTGAATATTGTTATAAATTTTAAAGTATTATACGTATTAGTGTTTTCAGAGCATCGCAATATCAATCATTTGTAACAACTTTGGTGAGTACAAAGAAATATTCATTTTTCTATTGTATTTGAAATATGATATAAAATTATAAAAATTATAAAAAAATTTTATAGAAACATATATGTAAGTTTAAATTTTAATGAAATTTTATTAGTTTTAATAAGGTATTCTTAATAAAATAAATGAACAATAAGAGATTGGAGGGAAGGTCGATAGGGAACATAAAATAAACAAATCGTAAATTTTCCGAGAAACCAGTCGACTTAATACGAATCACATTTTGAACAATAGCGTATATTTATAAATTTAGAATACAATTTTACATACGTATTCAATAATTTTTATATTATTTAATTAAATGTTGTATTTTTCTATACTAATTTTTCAAAATTTTTCCCTGCATTTTTTTTATTTAAATATTTTTTTGTTCCATTTTCAAGAAATGCTAAATTGCCTTTTAAATTTTATATCGGATTAAAAAAAAAAAAAAAAAAAAAACATGTCTCGTATTTTATAACTATCGAAAATCATTCATCCATTAGAGCTTTTGTCTCAAATTCTGACACTGCTAGCGAAGAATCTTTTCGTAATAAACAAGCTTCGGTCGGAAGAGACTAGGTCTCGAAAGGTATATGTAGGGAGAAGGGAACAGGGTCCATTTTAATATGTACGCCCCCGCAAGCAGTTGCGATCGCACGCACACATGTGGGCGTTCCTGCAGCCCTTTGTCACCCGACGACGCGCGGCTGCATCTTATCACCAGGAGATCGCGGTCGCCACCGCCGCCGCTCCGCGATCTCGCGAACGGACTACTATACGGCGTCCGTTTTACCCCGCGGCCATTTATATTGCGCGTAGGGTGAGGTTCGGGGGGGGGGGGAGGGGAGAGAGAGTTTATGCTAACTGCAGAAGTAGAGGAAGGAGCTTATCGGAGCCGATGAAATGATTTTCAAAAGCATGTTCTTCTCTTTCGTTAAGCAGTAAAGAAGTCTAGGTGTAGAAATAAATTGAGCTTTATGTTCTGATATAACGAGGTCATGAGCTACGATTGCAAGAACAATAATAACGATGAGATAAAATATTTGTTTTATTTAAATTTTGAAGTTGAGTTTGAGAAACCAAATATGTTTCAAGTGTAGAAGCTTTCTTTTTCACAATTTATGATAATTTAACCTATTGCATGAATATTTTAAAATTTTAATAATTTAAATGTAGGGTAAAAATAAAATTAAACGAGAACAATTAAATTTTAATAATTTAAATATAATTTAATTATTGAAATAATTTTTGAAAAATTTACTTGCATCGTATGGCTACTTTTGTTTGGAAATATCTATAAATCTCAAATGTAAAGAAATGATTTTGAGCCATACGGCCGGTTAGCCTTAAGCCAAGTACGTGGGCCATAACTCTCCGTGGCTTTTAAGGTATACACGAGCAGCGGTGCACATACGAACCTCCCGCACTCGCTGCTCTTGTCTCAGGGAAGGACTTTTATATGACCCAGGGATTTTCGCTTCACGTTTCGATGCTCGCGGCTTGCTTAATTTATTTGTATGAATATGGGAGTCCAGTGCTTATGTGTGGAAGTATCGCTTTCACTTTTGCATAGATGAAATTTATAGCGTTTATGCAGCTAATACGAAGCGCTATATGAATTATCTTAATAGAGTATCGAGATTTTTTACGAAAAAAGACGAAAGCATGTCGGCAATATTTGTGCAATGTTGGGTTTATGTTGGTATTTGCCGCATTCCGGTCGATCACCAAGTTAAAAGTTACTTTCGCTTAATATCCATAAATTGATTTTTTATAGAATTTTGCAAAAGTTTTATTGGTTTAAAATTTATATAACAAAATTTAAAATTGCTCTGGATGCTTATTATAATTTTTATTTATTTATTTTATTAAACTTCTTATTTATATATGTAAATTATCTTATAAAATTCATAACTGCGCCCATAAAATTGTTACTTTGAGTAATTTATTTTAATATTTAAAAAAAAGCTTAGTATTAGGATAAGCTATATATTAATAAAAAATATTTATCTTTTACTACTTGATTTGTCGGTCAACCATATTATTCATTGAGTAGAAATTGAAATACAAGCATTGATTTCATATTAGCGGCAGCACAGTGTTCTAACAAACACCGAAAGATTTTTTGAGTACCAATCGGCGAATATTTACACCTTTAGGTGTAGAAGCGAAGGAATAAGTTCGATGGTGTGCGTGCGATCGTTTTGCAAGAGTAAGAGAGAGGGAGGTAGAGGAAGAGAGGCGAGGAGAAAATAGGGACGGAGAAGAAACGAGCCTGTTTGCCTTGGTAAAAGGGAGCAAAAGCCATGGCGCGACGAGCTCTAGTTCGCCCGCAAACACGCGAGCTTCTCGAGGGCTGACTGGTATAGCTGGCTTTTGCGCGCAACCGCAATGTTAAATCGACGTTCAATATATAAGGGAAATAGAAAGAGAGATATATAGTATATATTATATATTATATAGTCGTACTACGGCCCTTCAGTTTATACCTTTTAGAACACACGATAGCCCATTTTCTAATAAGCCGAAAGGAATTTACTAAAAATTTTAGTTATTATCGTTCTTTTTTTTTTTTCTTTTTTAACCGCTCGAGAAAAATTATAAAATTTTTAAAAGTTTAATTTATTTTTTAAAGCTTCGATAATGTAGCAATATCTTGAAACATTTATTTACATGTAAACACTTTTTGACGTGAAATCTGCTTAAGATATTTTTAAATTTTTAAGTCATTTTTTAAGAGAATAATAATGCTTAGGTAAATTTGTACATGTTTGAAAACATTTACAGTTTTGTTACAGTTTTAATATAATATTTTGTTTGATTTGGCAAATCAATAGATATTTTCATGTTTGCTCGTACAAGAAATTTTTACATAAAATAATAACAACAAAACTTTTTGTTAAAAAATTAAAAAATTTCTTTGTACTTTCGTGTTTTTGATGAAAATCGAAGACCGTTATCAAAGGTTTATCTTTATGAAGATGTTTTGTATACTAATTAATTCACGCGAGTCATCATGATTGCATTTGTTCATAACTCACACACGCGAATACTGCAGCCGTTGTTCGTCTTCTTTAGTTCATATTATACATATATTGTGAATTTACACAAAGGCATATATGTTTACGAACTATACACACAGAATCGAGGGGAAGATCTATCATCTTTTGTGAGTGAACAAGCTCCTCACGCGAACGGTTTTTGTATGTATGCACGATGCATATGTATCGAATGTCGAGGATACGCGTACTTGCATACCAGGTAACACCGAATGCGGCATCTTCTGCAGTTGCACGAGATATTTAATACAAATTATATTCGCGGACTCGTAAGAATCTATATCATTCGTGCACGTCCTTTTACCGACGGAATATTTTTTATATTTTATTGCCTCTGCTTTAGCTTTTACCTAAGAGTATGTTTAATATTTTTGGAAAAATTTAAGTCGGTAACGAAATTAATGACATGGTGAGTTACTAAACATGTAATTATAGTCGATAATATGCATTATGTTTAATAATGGGCTACAATGGTAAGGAGTTAGTAGAAATATAGTTGATGTGTCTATCATAGTGACTATGAAAATAAGAGTAAATATTAACATAAGCATGGCATGAATTGTCAATTTTTGCATACAACATACTTTCATTGTTAACATCATTAATAATATCCCCAACAGATTGATTGAACCATTGATATAATTGATACGTTATTATTATTTTTGCCCAATACGACAAAATTAGTCTTATGCTCATAAAAAATGTACAAATTTTTTAACTACAACTCTATGATCATCCAACAGATTAAAAGTTATTAAGATTTTTAGTCATTTATTTTAATTGCAATTAATTCTTACAATTGAAAATAGGTTTAATAATTATTTAACAAAGTTCGAAATTTTATAGTCACGGGTAATCTTTTATCTTGAAAATTTTTTGCTTTTGCGTTAGTGTTATATTTTATAGAATGGCTAGGATCTTCGTGTCGACGAGCCATATATTTTGAATTTAGTATCTTAACGATCTCGCACGTCGTATCTTATCAAAAAGTCGCATTTATTAGTTCATTAAGCTATATACAATGCGAATTCCTTCACATTACTTATACTCACGTACGATTTCCTCTTCCACTATTAGAAATTTTACGATTAAAGAATATTCATCTATACTGTGATGCATACTTTTTTCTATTTATGTTCAAATATAAATTTTATTTAATGTAAATTCAATTTTTTATTTTTATTGTTAAAATATTTTTAAGTATTTAAATCATTATAAATCATTAACAATGTTTTAATGTATAAATAAAAAAGTAAATTCTTTCCATTGTGTAAGAGAAGTATATGTATAACTGATAAGTATTGAAAATTTAAATTTTGAAGACTGAATTATACGTTTATTTATTATGATTTTTATTCAAATAAATATCTAAAATTTTGCTCATAAACTAATCTTTTTAGTGCACGTCGTCTTCTTTTTGTACTTTGTTACATTGTACCTACACGCATATTGCAGAGGCTACTTCGCGAATACATTATATCTTATTGATGAATCTCTGATATCGCGATCGCCCTTTATAATGTCTTGAAAATCTTCTCGCGTCGAAGCTGCCTTATATAAAAGCAAACGTGCACACATAAGTGTGTGCAAAACAACAAAGAAAAAGGTAAAAGGCGTAATGGTGACTTTATATACACTCGTTACAATGCGCGTGTGTTTGATTTTGTCCAACGACATTATACATGTTTGCCAATAATGTTTTTTTAACCGAAATTACGGCAATTTATTATCGGAGGTTGCGCGCGAACCGCCAGTAGCGCAGCAACGACCGTGTATTTTATTATTTGCGACTAATGTTGTGCAAATGTATGTACACGTTGGAAAGAAAAGTGCATCGTTTACGTAGAACAATTAATTATGAAATAATACGTTGGTGAATAATAAGAACAATGTTTGATAAGAATATTGACAAAAAAGTATTGACCGATTTTAATCAATGTATTATTCGTTGATTTATTTTGCTGTATGATTTACTTGTAATGTAATTAGATTTTTGAAAAATATGAATTCTAGAAAAATTTTAGAAATATAATGTATTATGAAGGAATTCTCGGTCTTTAAATGTAAATTTTATACTCGTTCATCACACTTAACGCTCGTTTTTCTGTGTAAGATGCGTTCAGGTATCGCAAGTTGTATACGATAAATTCTTTTGTGAGACATGCATCATCCGGAAACCTAGTAAAAATGTGCAAAAAATCCAGCTGGCACCCCAACGATCAATTCACATTCGACGTAAAAAAATGTAGCAAAACGGGCTTCTTTTAAAGGAAAAAAAAAGTAAAAAAAGTAAAAAAAGTAAAAAAGCGTGGGTCTACGAAGTCGCGCGGCGATCGTAGAATTTTTCTCGGTTATTACCAAACTTTCGGCAGCACACCGGCAATTAAAAACAAATCTTTTCTTTTTCGTCATAAAAAAGGAACTTTGAACGTATTTTTCGGAGAACAGAGGCAGTTAGTCATCCGCAAGGAAAAGGGAGAAGAAACTGAAAGAGAAGGAGTTAGGAGGAACGAAAGAGGAAAGAAAGAACAGCCGGACACCAACAACCATCGTCTTCTTTTTCTTTGAGAGAAAGAGAGAGAGAGAGAGAGAGACAGACAGAGAAAAAGAGAGAGACTGACTTTGCCTCTGGGCAAAACTGAGCGACGTCCAGCACATCGAGTAAAAAGAATTCAACTTTTATCCTCACAAACAAAGGGCCCTTTACTACCCTGGTGAAGGAATAAAAAATACGTGAAATGTTTTGAGCAAAAAAAAAAAAATAAAAAAAAAAAATAAAAAAATATAAAATAAAATAAAATAAAAAATAAAAAAAATAATAAACGATAAGGGACAATGGACGTAACTTTAATTAAAATAATTATTTGAAATACTTAAAATAACACTTTGTTTGTAATATACAAATCGTGTATCCATTTTCTTAACACAATTTTTGATATTACGTCGTTTAAAAACTTTGTATTCATTTTTCGATGGCATTTTTAAATAAAAAATTCTTATTCTTCGCACATGAATAACAATAATAAACACTCTTGTAAAAGTGTCGTTGTCATGGTATTTATTTAGGGTTTCGTCATTCTTATTAGCCTTTTCTTATTCATATTTTCAAAAGAGATGATATTAACGGTGGACAAACGAGAATAGAAAATCGGCAAGCAGAGAAGGTAAAATCGACGCCGCACTACCATTTCTCTCACCCTAACCGACATCTTACCCATCGGCATCGACACGAGAGATGAAGAGAAATTCGAAGTAGAAGAACCTGTGGCATAAATGCAAATTAGGCAGCAAGGGTGAATTTTTTTTTTTTTTCTTTTTTTTTTTTTCTAGACGAATGTGTACCACTCCGTGTGCGCGTTTGCCGCTGGCACCGCGTTATCTCTCTTTCTCTTTCGCTTACTGCGTACAGGCTCTACTTTAAAGATTTGGTCTTTCTTTATATGCTCGTTCTAGCCACCGCCAGGGTTGCTTTCTGTAATAATACACGTGCTTGCACGATCTTCTGTTCTTTCTTTCTCAATCTCGCTTAAGATATATATTTCGCTCTCTTGCACTGGCTCTCCTTCGTTCTTTTTTGTTCTTGTTTTTTTAAGTATCCGCGAGATCTAGTTAGCCTCTACATGGTTCAGTATATCCAGTGTAGAAAGAGAAAAAACTTTGTTACTCTTTTACTCTTATGACTTTTTTAACAGGATTATTAAACTATTTTACCAACATTGATGAATCATGGATTTGCTCTGTGCGGTGGCTGCCATTTTTATTAAGTTTTAAATGAACATAAGAATAAATAAATCTTGATGAATATATTATGATATATTTATCAATTATAATTATATTATTATATTTATTATAAATTAACAAATCAGCAAAGCATAAGCAATGCATTAATAATGTAAAATTTGCCTATTACTTGAAACATAATCTCACAGTGACGAAGTTTAATTAATAACTTGTAACCTGAACTCCAGCAATACAGATTTGTAGCGCGTTAAATAAATGACTTCAATTTATTATTCGCATATCGAGGATCTCGATCTGTACAGAGCCCCATAAAAGAGACAAAGTTTCGACGGATGCATTAGTAGACACGTTTATAAGCGCTGACGGGCATGCGCTGGAAAGCACGATTAGCAGCACGAGGATCCTCTAATTAAAGCCGTAGCGGTCGATAATTAACGAGCTGTAATCTTCGGGAGCTACTACTCTCTAACTTTTTTTTTCTCTCTCTCTCTCTCTCTCTTTCTCTCTCGCAAGCGCGCGCGCTCTGTTTCTCTCTTTCTCTTTCTCTTCTCTCGTCCAACGGCCTATGTGTATCTTTCCGCGAACGAATCTCGAGATAGGTAAGCAAAACGTAAGTGCGCGCAAGAGTTCTTTTGAAGAAAGAGGCGTACGTGTAAGAAGCAGCTTTGCCGAGATTTCGTGAGTTATCCCTGCGGGCCAAGGGCGGAAACCCGAGAGAGAGAGAGAGAGAGAGAGAGAAAGAGCTTATAAAACATTTTGTTTTCTTGGGTTATAATTACACAGTGTAGTTCTCGCTGCTATTGTTGCCGTTGCTGCTGCTGCTGCTGCCGCCGTTGCAACAGAAGCTGCGCCGATATGCGACGTTCCGTCGTTCGATCTCCCGTACCCTTGTACCTCGAGACACATTCGAATTTTTACTTGTCAAATTCTTCACTTCAATTTTTATACTATTCATTTAGACTTTTTTCCAATCATGTTTATTTGGAAAGAAATTATCCTTTGGCAATGATTAAAATTGAATAGCACAAAAGCTTAAGCGAGTGTAGAATATTTCTGGCCTTCGATGAACTCTGACAATTGCGCGCGAATCTCGGATACGTTCTCTCAACTCCTTCTCTCTTTCTTTCTCGCCATCTCGGAATAATCCGCTTTGACGGCAATTTAAGCAGCGCACGTCGATGTGGATCGTAGGGGCGCTGGCGCAAGATGGCCGCCAACGGTGCAACGACGCGATTGGTGGTACCGACAAACCGAGCGGGTTATTTGAGCGAAGCCCTTGCCGTCGCCGCCGCGCACGAGTAATTTTGATCGCGATTACACTAATTTTATAGTGCGCCCCTCCGAGCTCGCCATAGCTCGCTGAACGAGGCAACTACAAACGTGCAGTCGTGCAGACGCTACGAAAAACTTAAGCGCGAAATTCGAACGAATTTCGCTAGGTTGCCAGAAAGACATACGCTCACAAATATAAGTAAAAATTACAACATTTTTGAAAATTATTCCTTTGGAATTGAAAAAATAAATTTTTTTGGTAAACCATTTGGTAGCTGTCAGCGGTGTGAATTGACAGAAACAAAGGTTGTTGAAACAAGGAGATTAACAAAGTTGAATAGTAGCCTTTTTTTGCTCTTTAATCGAATCACAAAAATGTGTCGGTATAACTATGCAATGACAGTAAAGATAAATAATTAGTTCATTTTTTTTCGAATGACTTTAATTTGGGAATTAAAACTTACAAAGTAAGAAAGGTTTGACAATAAAAAAAAAAAAAAACTGAATATGTTATATATCTATAAAAAAATGAATTTGAGAAGGAAAAATTCTCAAACTACGAAAAACTGCGCGAGGTATGTAGTGCGCGTACGAAACATTCCCCAAGTTGCCGTTGCTTTCGAGCATAACGCGACTCCAAAAGCTTATCGCGTGAAGCGGCCTTTTGAGCTATTGCTATTAACGTAAGCTATATTGAACCATAATTGTCCGGGATCGTTAGTGCGGCGCAAACCTTTGGCTCAGGCTCGCCCCGACCGTCTCTCCTCCCTTCGATGCGAGGCGGGCACCGACGCACCGCGAGAGCGCCTTCTTCTTGAAGCGCGGGCTCTGATCCTCTCTCGGTGGTGGGGGCTAAATTACCACAATTTTGTACTTTTTACGCTGCAAAAAAACGACGGAGGTAAACGAGAGAGGAGAAAAAGGGAGAAAGAGAGAGAGAGAGAGAGAGCGCTCGGCGAGAGACGAAGAAAAGAAGAGGATAATTTTTGGTGGAAACGCAACAATTTTATCGGCCGTTGTTATGTGAGATCAGTTGGAGCCTACTGCCGCTGCGCGTTACACCTGCCGCTGCTCTCGCTGCTTCCCGCGCGAGTGACCGGCTCGTCTCGTAGACGAGCTAAGAGTTGCTTCTTCGCACGACCGCTCGGTGACAGACGCACGGGTTTTCCTCTCGAGTACGCCGGCTACAAGCGCATGATGTGTCAAGTGCGACCGACACGCCATTTTTGAAAGAGGGAGAGAGAAAGAGAGAGAGAGAGAGAACGAGAGACAGAGACAGAGAGAAAGGGCGAGAGAGAGAGAGAGAGAGAGAAAAGAAAGAATGGTAGAAAGAGAGAGAATGATTTGCGCGCCATTGTTTTGCTCAACTATGCCACGTGTTTTCGTCTACCGATCGTATTACAAATGTTTTGTGTTTTTCTTGTTTATTTACTTTTTGAAATTAAAAAAATTTAAATAAGATAGATTAGTAAAGTATATTATTTTTTTAAGTAAAATTCTGCATAGTGAAAAGTGATTATTAAAATGTAGTGTCGAGATACTGTGTACCTTATTGTGAACAATGGTGACTGGATAATATTGTTGTGGAGAAAAATTATTTTTACCGACTTCATTTCAAATTTCATTCGATAAATTCATTAAATTAAATAATAAATTAAATTTTTTTTTTGTAATCATCTCACTTATAAATTTTCATGTTAATTTATTGTTAAATTATTGCGGTGTGATATTCAAACGAAGAGACGACGTTAAATGTATTTTCTTTGGATAATGCCCAATAAAATTGAAAATTTTAAAATAGTTTTATATCAACACTATTTTTCTATTGAAATCCCAAAAAATTGTGCAAATTTAAAGAGTTTGAATTATTTCCTTATCGATATTTGATCTTAAATCGATAAATTATTTTATTTATCTACCGACAGTTTGCGTGTAATTTACAAAAATACAAGTACAATAAAATAATAGATTTAAAATTGATTAATAACGCTTTCTTATTTCCACTTTGAATACATCATGTTTGCACCAATAAACTGCGAAGTTAAAAAATTATTCAAGAAGTATTTCGATCACGATACGGATGCAGCAACACGTAAAGTCATAAAAAAGTATCATCCCGTCTTACATCTTTTTACTTTCGGATGCACGCATACATTCCCACAGTGGGTAAAAGTAAGGCAGAAAGATACAGCCGATCGAAAAGTTACGAAAGGCCTCTCCCATGGCCGGAGGCGCGTCGTTCCGAGCTTGGGTCGCCGGCGTCTCGCGAGCGCACGCACACTCGCAGCGGCGCGCAAAGGTAACGAGAAGAACCAGTCGCGCATAATACACGAAACGGTAGGGAGTAGCGAGCCTCCGCAAGGGGCGGATATATATATATTTTAATTGACGGCTGCCGCGTGGTGAAAAGTAACGCGGCGCGCAGATTCTCCACCGAGGCGATATCTCGATGCTCTGGCCGAACTTTCTCCCGATCGTTTCCCCGTTCCCTTTCCCTCTGCACACTTTTTATCTGTCCGCTTTGCCAAACTCCGCTCGAGACTCCGGCTGCCCCGCTGCCTCTTCTCCTTTCGGGACGTTCGTAGCTCGGGGGCCGGAGCGCGTACGCGAACATCACTGTCTCGGGCGCGAGATTTATGCCGCGCTGCAGGATGCTACTCTTCTTTTTCCGCCTTCTCTTGCTCCACGTGGTGTACGGGGGTGTTGTACGGAGGACGCGCATACGAGAGCACGTTTCTGTTATACGAGAGCAGTCGATAGATGAGTAGTCTCAGCGGACTTGCGCTACGCGTCGTATCGCCGGCGCGCATCTTAACTTTGCTCGTTTGCTTTTCTTTGTCTGGGAACGTCGCGAGCGCTCAGTTTTTCAAGGATGCTGAGAAATCACTCCCAGGGCTTTCTTTTGCTATTTTCTCTTTTGCTTTGAGCGCTTTCCAAAAGCTTCGTTTTACAGTTTAAAGAAAAAGCTTCTTTTTTCAAACGCATTAAAATAATTTATTTAATTAATGCTATACTAATATATAAATAGTGACTTACTATTTAAAATAATTGCTTTTCAAGTTTTTAAAGATAACAAAATTTTCAAATATTTTTCACTCCGAAATGTAGCGCCGTACTAATTTAAACATTTCTTTGCGAGTAGAACCGATACAAGTTTTTTTAAAGTTCTGGCTTGCAGCATTTGTATTATTTTTATCGTTCAAAAATTACCTTGGCAGTTTTGAACAGCCAGCGGTAACTTTGCAAAATTTTTAAATTTAAGATTACAATATCGCGTGTCAATTACAAATGCAAGGAATGTTTTTTAAAATCCAACAAATGTTTTACATAGCACAAAAATAAAATAAAGGTGCCTCTGCCAATTATCCGCGAAAATTAATTCGACCTTCGTCGTCTAGCGATCGATCCACTCGCACGAGTCTTGGATTTTTAGCTTCGCGAGCCGTTTGTGCACGATGCGAGAACTAGCCACCCGACGTGTACCTAGCGTGGAGCTGTTGGGGCAGACCGGATGACTCGCGGCTACAAAAATGTCGAAATCACGAAATCGCGCGTGCGCGCGCGTAGATCGTTATTGATGCTTCGAGGAGTAGCGTATATGATCCTACGCATGCCGACGCTCCCGGGCTTTGAAAGAAAAAAGGACGTAGTCCGAGAGCTTCGGTCGTTTTTGCAATAAAAAGCGCAAGGGCGCAATATAGGAACGGAGGTAAATAATGTAGAGAGAGAGATAGATAGAAGAGAGAGAGAGAGGAAAAAGAGAGTCGATGGGCGTGGCTGTTGCTTCGGCTCGAAACTCAAAAGGAATCAGGCATCTATATGTATATATGTATAAATGTAGCCCGGAGGGCTTTGCACCGACGAAACATCAGGGAGCATTCGAGATAAGATCCCTTCTAGTTATCGAGCGAACTCCTGGCGCAGGAGAGGACGAGAGGAGGCAGTCGAAAAATTCCGGTCGAGATGTGCCGGCGCATCGATCTGACACGCCGGGGATCTACTGTACCACTACTACGTGCGTGACTGCCGTCGGATGATTTTTTTATATATGATATAATGTATACCCCCGCGGTGGCGGCGCGTAAGTGCGTTAATCGCTTCATAAAAGGCTACTTGTGCCTTATCTAATTAGAGGCTGCGCGGTTATCCTCCTCGTTACCGATGCCGTACGGAAGCTACGTCGGCTTGCGCACGCTTTATTTATTGGTATCAGAATTCCGTACATAGATTTTAAAAGAGATTTCCAAATTTTTAATTTTCTAATTTTATATGCAAAGTAAGTTATCGAGTGAAATTTAGCGATCAAAATTATATGATTGAATTTTTTTAAAAGTTTAAATGGAATATGCGTCAGAAGATAAATTAATGCATTTTATTTTTCTTTATTGATAATTCTTGACTAAATAATTGCAAAAGAAACTACAGATTGAGCCAAGTAAACCCAAAAGACTAATCTTTTGATTTTGAAAAATTTTTATTATTTATTTACATACGATGCATTATACTTTACATACACAGATGAAAATCATCATCGATGCTTCTTTATTTCTACAAGCATCGATATTTGCTTAGAAACGGTAAAATTCGGTTGCTTCGCGCAACTTGATAATTCCGTCTCCTTAAGTCTCTTCTCGCAGGTTTCACCTTTTTTTACGTTGTACCTATCGATTAAGTGCAGAGTCATTCGTTCGAACGAACAACGCCAACCAATAACGCGGTAAAAATTAACAAAGCGAAGGTGCTGTGAGCACGAACTCGGTCAGTTTGACAATGCTGAGCCACAGATGCGATCGACGGGATGGTGACGCGGTACCTTTATAGGCACACACGTATGTTGGTACCTACGTGTATCGGTCCTTCCAAAAATATGACAGTTTTACTCCGATGGCACAGGTCGGCGCGCCTAACGACGTTACAATGACCCGGAAATAAAGTCCGCACCCTTGCGCGCGCGATTTCACCCAAAGAAACGTAAAAAGTGACGGAATACGTTCCGTTTAGGGTCGCGGCTAATTACAGTCTCTCTCTCTCTCTCTCTCTCTCTCTCCTTTTCTCTGTCTCACTGTCTGTCGAACGACGGCGGCAGATGCGGACATAATGATAGTGTCCGTACATAGGTACGCGCGGGCGCGCGCAAGGACGAAGACGGCGCCACGGATCCGGGATTTCACCTAGATATCGCTTTCCGTGTGTGCGTGCGCGCGTGGGTCGATCAACCGTCGTCGGCGGCGGCGGCTCCTAGTTTCTGATCTTTCGCCGACATCTGCGCCTTATTCTTGACCCGAGTGACCAAATTTGTCTATGTTTTTAATGCGGGTGTGGGGCCCCCGGTGCCGTGCGGACTTCCTCTTCCGAGCGGCGAACTACAAATTAAGGTGACCGATTCGAAATTTATGATGGCAAATGCTTCAAAATAATTTTAGGTCGAAGATGAGGATTGTGTTGAATCAAAGACTTTTTTCAACCATGTGCCATTCTGTTGCCTACGTTTACGTAAAGTAAAAATCGAGAAATTCGATTTTTATTTGACACATCTTTATCGCTTTTATATAATTTTTTATTCAGACATTTAAAACATTTTGTACTTCTTTAGATATAAAAATCGGCTAAAAAGATAATGGATATACGTAAAATGTTTAATTTTATTTCAATTTCAATTGTATTTCAATTTCATTTTTCATTTTAATTTTTAAATATATTCTATTTTTCATAAAAATTATTATATCGATCAAATTTTCTAATGACAAAAAATTCTACGTAATTATGAGCAGATGAATAAGTCGTCGATGCACGCTATTGTAATAGCAAACTTTCTTTTATACTGTAGATAACTTTTTTTAGTGAATTTGTACTTTATACATAAAAAAACATCTTAATTTGAAATTTTTGAATTCAAACAAACCTAGTTTATTTAAAAACACATGTATTTGTTTTATAGAAAACTGGAGTAACATTAATTATACGTTGAAAAACAAACACCGATAAAAAATAGCTTTCTGTATTTGAAAAATTCAATAAAATAATATAACCGAATATAAAGGGCAACATTTTAACAAACTTAAGATTTTCAAATTATTATTCATTTTGATAAATTTCTTTGCAACATTGAAAATATTTTTTAAATATTATATATATAATTTTATAAAATTTATAATTATTTATTAAGTGAGCATACACCGTGTAGATTGTTTCGATCGTTTTAAAAATATTTTGGTATTACACTTAGTATTAAAAATTTATCATACCAGATTTGAATCACTAATTTCTATAATATTCTTTTATATTATTATAAAAGTATTATTGTACAAATATAAGATTAAATGAAATAGTTATAATATTGAATATAAAATATAAAATTCAATATTCATATTTTTTTTTAGTAAAGAATTGTTTAATCATAATGTAATAATATAATAATTAATTTAAAGAATAATGAGAATAAATTATAGTAAACATATTTACAAGTCGATATACATACATTTATAATTTATTATTTCACAAAACAATATTTCTGAGTTAAAATATTAAAAGTTTTATTCATTAAATTGACAGCAAGTTCTCGTAATCCGTCGGGAAGTAACATCTCATACACTGCTAGCTTATTTTTTTAAAACGATTGTTTGTTTGATTATTAAAATTTAGACGAGTTTAAAATAAATATTTTATCTTACTTTGTTGCATCGTTGTTTAATGCAGTTTTAATAGGTTAAATGTTCATTAACTACCTACTAACACGATACCGACTCTTTTGAACTTACCTGCCGACGGCCGGCGGAAGAACGTATGTTTAAAGTTTTTTAAGTTTATAAATTTCCTGCTCTTTTTTTTTATATATATATTTTTTTTCTTTTATTTTTGAATCATCAATATTTATATAAAAATTTTAAAACTTTTTTTAAACTATAGTTTTTGATTTTTTAAAAATTACTTTTCAGTATTCTTAATTATTCTGAAGCCCTTTAATGTATACAATTAAAATAGTTAATGTTAGTAAAAAAAAGTTTTTTCACTATTAATAAACAAAAATTAAAAAAAATATTATTATTCGAGTAAAAATAATGTAGCAAATTAGAACATTTTATTTTTTAATACTTAAAATTTAAAAATCTTTTCATAAAATTATATGTCATTGAATTCTGGATACTAAATTATGTGATAATATATTTATAAATATTTGTTGTTGCGAAGAAAATTTTGAAATTTAATAGAATTATTCAGTCACTTTATTATCCATGCTTCATGATTGATAAATACATTCTATAAATTTTTCAAAATTACGGACGCGCTTAAAACTTTAATCTTAAATTACAAGCCCTCGTAAAAAAGAGTCGTGCTAGAAAAATAAATTTTTCGACGGTCAACCTACTTTTAGCATTACCTTTTATAATTGTTAATCTTTTTGGAAACATCCCTAAAAATGATAATATACTCGTTGTAGTGACAGCGCGTATACGCTTAGTTTAGACGAAATTGAGTTAATCAATAAAAATAACGAAGGAAATGTGGAAAATCTAGCCAATTACTCGTATGAGGGTAGAAGAGACTTCGAGCTATTGTGTAAATATAAGATGAATCGGTTACTTTTTTGCAGTAAAAGCCAAGCGTTTGATTGCTACCGTGAAAGAGCACGAATGCGCAAGAGAAATGCGAGCCAATGGTTAAAAAGTTTCTCGGTGTGCTTTGTATAATTAAGGCCCGCGCAAGAGTAGTGTAATTTGTTGCGTTTCAGTATACGTGTACATGTATAGGCCGATAGTCGCCTCGACTCTTCCGCACCTTACACCGCTCTTCTCGAGCTCGGCTCGACGAGGATATTACTTTTAAATACAGATATCCCCGGAAAAATTGATCCTTTTACGATTCACACCATCGTTAAAGACACGCTCGCGCCCAATGATCATCTATACATACACAAAGATACCCACAAAAGAGGCCTAAGACAATTTCGAATTACACGCTTGACGAGGCGATACTTAGTCTGGATTACAATACTGCTGTTGACATAATACTTTAATCACGTGTTTTAACTTTTCTCGCTAATGCGCTGGCCATTTTCAAGCAGAATATCACATATATTACGAATCATCAGCTAAATTACTCCATATTTTAATATCTAACTCTAACAAGATTATATTTATTTCATTTTATATTAATTTATTTTGTGTCGTCCCTCACACAAAACTAATAGTGCTATTATTGCATTTAAGGGATGATTGTGAGAGGCATGTATCCGTTGACCGAATGAGCGAGATACTATTTAATTATTTTGGACGTCATGTATTTTATTACAATTATTATTCTCATTGTTTATTTATTTTATTATGTTATTTTATTTATATTGACTGATTTTATTTATATCGCTTTGTCATCATATTTCTGACTATAAATATACATTACATTTACATCGTGAACTGTAAGTATTTTAAACGTTTAATAATAAGGTATGTCCTTAATAATTGCACTCTATTAAATATACTTTTATTTAACATTTAATAGAAAATTTATTAAGCAACTATATAACCCAAATTTATTCTGCATTATCCCTTTAACTTTTACTACAGAATCCAATATAAGTATTTGATATCAGTGGTGTCTGTATCTACGTATGTTGTCTCGAGCGACGTTTATATTATTTTAAAAAGTTTCTTTTATATTTTCCATCGAGCGAGTGGTTATCGTCGCGAGCGTCGTGTCCACTAATCGAATTTAAAGACAATGTGTCCGCGCGAAAAATACGACGAGAATTCTCGGAAAGAGCAGACGTAGATGTCGCGGAGATTCTCGCGCCTTGGACCTTCGTGCGCGAAGCCTTCCTCTTTCGGAGCTGGCCTCCACCGAAATTGCCGAACTCAAGTCTCACCCGAGGGGCCTAGAGACGCGTAATAATACAGCGCGGGTAGCAGCACACGAAACAAAACGAGGAATTAAGGCAACGTATATACACATCTACGGCGCGTTTCTGCGAAAGTTCTCCATCTATCTATCCCTTTTTTTTCTCTCTCTCTCTCTCTCTCTCTCTCTCGCTCGCTGGTTTGCTCTCATCCAGCAGACGTTACCGAGGACTCTTGGACAGGTTCGTCCGTCGGTCGGTCGGTCGGTCGGTCGGTCGGTCGCGCGAGCGTCTCGCGATGTTACGCGAAGGGAGAGGGTGGAAGGAGGAGAAAGAGCCGAAAAAGGCCCTCGGTGCAATTACGGGAGAAGGGGAGAAGTTTCTCGAGCGACTACAACGCAAACCCCGATATTATCCCCAATTATCCGTGCTGCGTACGTTTGAAGTTAGGTGGTTTTCGGCTTTCGGGCCTCGGAGCGCGAAAAAGAGAGAAAGAGAGAAAGAGAGAAAGAGCGAGTAAGAACGGGCCCTCGGGAGTCTAACCTCGAGCGTGCCTCTTCGACTTTGAATCATTCCGTACGCGCGTTCGTCTGCGTGTACGCGCCGTTGTGCAGCGTCGACGTCTCCGGGATGGTCCATTATATGGCGTCAAGCGTCTGCAGCGCGCATTTATACAAGTTGTGCGAGACGCGTTTCGTGCACGATTGTTAATGTGCTCCCACACGCAGACTTGTGCAAATTCGTATCTGGACGCATACGTGCGGCCCTTGGGGGCCCCTTTTGACTTTTGGCTCTTTGCAGACCGCAAGGCATAAACGCGGCTTTGAGGCGCGCAAAAGGTTCCATTATCCTCGTTGTTTTGCTTTCGCTTCGCGAGGGGGCGAAAAATGAGAGAGAAAGAAATACTGCGACACACACATACACACACACACACACATATATATATATATATATATAAATAGCGATGGCTAGTTATTCGAAAAGAGACCGCAAGTTGCGCTATATACCTATATATATATACATATCTCTATTCATGCGGCTCGCGTTCCTCCGGTAAATACACCGAACTGGATTGTGTATTGAATTATTGTTTGAGAATAGATGTGCGGCTCTAACAGGTACACGTTAATTGTACGTGACCGAAACGATATAGTATCTCGTGCTACGGTATACTACGTATTATTTTTGATACAAGTAATAAAATTAATAAAAAATTTTAATCCATTAATTAAGACGTTACATTGTTAAAAATGGTTAAGTTATGATTAAGGTATAATTTTCTAATTTATTTGGAAAAAAATAGTTTTGACATCAAACTGATTAGTAGATTTTTCTGATATATAAATATTTTTAACATGTTATAATACATTTTGGAATATAGATATTTTTTTAATTGTTTTAATGATTTTTACAATAATGAAAATTAAAAACTTCGTTTTTTTTTTAAGAAACAACATTATTTGATTGATTATTAAAATTTTTATAATTTTAATATGTTTTGAACCTTGAAAATTATTAAAAAATTAATGTTATATCAAGTTGCAAATTGGATGCTCAAATTATTTTGTACTGATTTTTGTGCCGTAAACTCAAAATATTATATTTTCCATAAAAATACAAAAATAAAAAGTATACAAACAATAAATTATATCATTATTTTAAGATTTATTAATTCTCTCACATATCTTTATGAAATTATAATTGTTAATTAGTCATAAATTATATATTAAAGAAAAGATAAAATCATTTTAATGCTTATAAGTATAATGTAATAAAATAATAGATCTGATTTTATTCGAGATATATGATTAGATGTGTTGCTTAAGAAATGTATAGCAATTGTTACATCTGAATTTTCGTTGGCAGACTAATAAATTTATCGCGGCACATTTAAATATATTTTAATGATAAATAAAATAATGAATGTAAAATTAATTAAATTTAAACATTACCATTAGATTTTACACCGCGCAATTTATTTAAAATATTCTTTGAATAATAATCCAATCGATAAGAGAACGGGATTTGAAAAATGGAAAAAAGTTTGCGCGAGAACATTGCGTTCCGTAATAAGGGCGCAGCACGTGAGCCCCTCCGCTTCCTGGAAAGGTAGGTCTGGCTTAGCTCTCTCTTTTTTGCGTGGAGGGCGTAATGCGCATAGATCGGAATTGAAAATGTGGCACACGGCGCGCTCACTCGAGGTTTTCTTCTATATATATATATATATATATATATATATATATATATATGTATTTATACACACACACACACACCTACATGTAGATATTCCTTTCTCTCTCTTTCGCGGTAGCGTGCTAAAGAAGATATACCCGCGCGCCAGCGTACTCGTGTATGCCGGAAAAAGCGGCGGGGTCGAGGAATGGTTTCCGCTTGTTTCTAGCCGTAAAATCGTCTTATTTTTCTCTTTTAATCTCTATCTCCCACTTTCCCTCCCTCTTTTTTTCGTTTACTCCCTTGTGACGAGTGCGTCGGTATACGCCTTCAAGAAGTAAGAACACGTGGCGCGCGAGCTTGGCGCTTATAATGACCACGGGAATTACGCGCTTTTTTTGTGTATTTTTCGGGCGAGCGTGCGTACATTAGAAAGGGGAAAAATTATTTGTGGATCGTGCAAGAGAGGTGATTTTTATGGCGTTTCTAGCCGTTTTGTGAATGAGAATTGGTTTATGACGATTCAAAAGTTTCGTTTTATGGTCTTTTTTTTTTAATCTTCGTTTCTTAACAGGCTGTTAAATTTATTCTGTTGCTTTAGCATTTAGTAATGGATTTTAATTAATATTATGAAATCTTATTAGTTCCGTTGAATAACAACTGAAAAAACAAGTTGTTGATTGTCGTAAAATAAAATTTTCTTTAACGTATAAAAATAAGCATGGCAAGTGATGAACATGTATATTTAACTTCCGCAACGAATTCTAATAACCAGTTGTTATTGTTTGAATTCAAATAAAATTGACATTCAAACAAAGTTAAAACGTTTTAATGGTTTATCGAAAGATCCTTCAATCTGCATACTTTTGCATGTATCTTTTCGCTTCTTTCGGGACTCGGCAAATAATGATATGCGCGCACCGATTTGACTATACAATCTATTCGCCACGTTTCAGCTCCACCTGGTCTTTCGATCGACAAACCAACCCACTAGCCTGGTCAACACCAGCGGCAGTCGTTGTCTACCGCATCCTTTCCAAAATTATTCCTTCTTTTTTTTTTTTTTTTTTAAATTTTTGAATAAGGGAATCGTCGGGAAGCGCACGTTGTAACGTTAACCTATACTTATCTTCGAAATATGGAGAATAAGGTTAGGCAGCAGGATGATATAAAAATGAAGCCCAGTAGTATTTTGCAGAATTATCGAGAGTTAAAAATTGACCATTTAGTAGTTTACGTGATTTTAATTGTTATTAAAAATCAAAACAAATTAGTATTTAAAAGCTTTTAAATATATCTCTTTTTATTCTTCTTGATCGTATTAATAAAAAGTATTTTTGATCTTACGAATCAAGTTATGCATATTTCAACGGGTGAAATGGTTATTTTTCTCACGCGATCAATTTATTGATAAATTTCGTCATTTTAAACGAATAGAACTTCTGAATTCAATAAATTGTTCAAATATATAAGAATGAAAACATCGATTACTCTACATTTATCTTATTTTTCAATCGCGTCGACTTTAAGCTCACTTTACAATACCACGTACGCATATATAGCATCCCCACTGCAATTTTCACGTCAAGATACGAAAAGTAAAAAGGTTTTCTCGTATGTCTTTCGCGGCTCGCTCGTATAACAACGAAATTTTTCTTTCTCATTGAAACGGGCTTTGCCGTTGCAAGGCCGGCAAGCTGGCGTAGTCGCGTGTAGTCGCGATTTCGGCAAAATTCTTACACGCGAGCCGTTGTTTAACCCCCCCTCTCTCTCTCTCTCTCTCTCTGGCTTTTTCACCAAAGAATATCACGGATATACGACCCGGACGGTCTTGCTCGCCGGACTTGGGTGTCTATCAATCACTCGCACGGTGGTGCATGGTCCACGACTTACTCTCCTCGCTTGCTCTCTCTCTCTCTCTCTCTATCTCTCTCTCTCTCCCCTCCCCCCCCCCCCCCCCCTCTCTCTCTCTCTCTCGCTCTCGAGGCGGGAGCTATTATCCTGCCAGACTCTTGTGATGCACGACCTCCGACGAGAGTACGTCGTATAGCGCGCCTGTAAAACTTACTCTCCCTCTTCGTGCTTTTACTGATAAAAATAGTAATCTACAACCGTACGCGCTTACCGGCAACTTTTGCACCGCGCTATCTCTTACAGCGCTGCGACTTTTTCTTCCTTCTCTCTTTCTTATGTTCGAGTTGCGCTTTTGCTAGGCTTATTTTCTTGCTGCACACGTTGCGGATGATTTGTGCGACTCTTGTGGAGGGGTTATGCTCTTTTACTTTTTGTTTTTTGGCTGGGAAAGTACCTTGGCTTTTGTTTTCTCAAGATTCTTTCTTTTTTTTCTTGACTTTGGGCTGCTAATTTAGTAACAAATGAAAAATTTACTATTATAATAAAGTATTTAAAAACTAAAGTAGAGATTAGAGGCGTCATTATACATCACTTAGAATATTAAAATCTTAAAATTATTCAATCTTGGATGGAAAGTCAAATGTGCATTTTTTAACATTTTATAAGCTTCAAAACTGAATATAACAATATAATTGTAATTTTATAAAATATTTCAATAGGCGATAAAATTTTCTGCCGTGGAAAAAGAATTTTCACAAAGTTTATGAATTATATCGCTAATCAGAATTCATTGTAGCTGGCTCTGTTTACGTTATAATATATTGGGCACATGCAGTAGTAGCAACAAATTTGCTCGATTTGAAAATTTCTTTCCGAGCCATAGAAAGAGAAAGAAAGAGAGAGAGAGAGAACGAGAGCCGGTGCTTGGTATAAATTATTAAGCGTTTGCACGTAGGTAGAAGGGAGAGGGAAGTGGCTCGATGAATATTCAAAAGATGGGACCTCGATCGCGCGCGCGCGTGCGTGCGCTCCTCTTCAGTCCGATACCTTAAATTATGCGCGACTCGGCCTGATTTTTAATGCCTTTAACGATCGAAAGAGCGAAAGAGGAAGAAAGAAAAAAAAATGAAGAAATAAAAAAAAAAGTGGCAGCAGTAGTCGATGCATAGACAAAGGGCCGCATCGCTCGACTTTCCTTTCGCAGTGCCTCGTGCTCAATCGGTCAAAGTTCTTGTGGATGTGTCGCGTGCACATTAAAATATTTCACTATAAAAATTTAATCATACATGAAAAAGTTATGATTTTCAAATAATACGTCTCACGTAATATTTTGAGTAGCTGATCGTGTATAAACTTTTATTTATCATTTTCTAACCGAATAAACAGATATACTTATTGGATAACATCCTTCTTTCATTATACTCACAAAAACATAATTAAAAATTAATACCGCAACAGTCATATTAAATTAAAAGCAAGCGTGCGAGGTGAATGTCAAGCCCCGCTGTGGGATATCTGAAGCAACCGAAAAAGAAAAAAGTAATGATAACGCGAGCACGATTAACGGAATTAACGTGGGTACGATGGGGTTAACCTCGAAAACCGATAGGTCGCGTGCGATTTGACGAAAATATCCTGCGGTCGGGCGCATTCACACATTCGTGACGCGAGGAGTTTTTGAGGTAAGGTCGCTTCGTGCGAGTGTTGCCGGTCGAGTTTTCGCGAGTGCGCGCACTCGCGTAGGTGGCTGTACGGGTGTGCGCGTGACGCGGCGTCGACACACGTGCGCCATTTACACAAGAGCCGATGTTGCGCGAGCAAGCGTATAGCTCTTGCATCTATATATCTATAGACGAAAGTTAACTTCGCCGTCGCGGCGGCAAAGGGGGGAGAGAAGCAGGCCGAGGCGGCCGCTCGAAGGAGGCCCAGAGGATAGATGCGAGGGAGACACGCGATTCGCGGATGAGAATCGGCATAATATACCAAATAGAAACGGCTCTCGCGTGGAATAAAGTGGAAAATGAACGAAATGCAAGAGTTTTCTCTCTCTCCCCTTTCTTCTTAAGAACGAACCTATATTTCTTGTGTTTAAGAAAAAAAGACACGAATTAATTTTTTTTTTTTCCAATGTGCAGCATTAAGATAACAATTGAATATTTTTTTTGCAATCTAATAGAATGAAAAGAAAATTAAAGATTAAGATTAGTAAATTCATTTTATATTCAAGAAAATTTCTTAAGTAATTTTTTCAAAAGGAAGTCAATCGATATAATGATGTAATGTATATAATTAAAATGATAATTGTAATTTTAAAATGATAATTTTAATATATTAATTATGAAAAAAATTAAATTTTTCCTGAATTCAGTGTATTTCTGAGATTGAAAAACTTTGCGCCTGGTATCATCATCGTTTGTGTAGCATGTGTATGAAAACTATAATTATCCAGTAAAACATGAAATATCCTTTCATAATCAAAAGAAAGAAAAAACTGCCGTTCTCTCAAGATAAGAAAGGAAAGAAGGGAAAAAGTCGTAAAATCGTGGGTGCACGATGCGCGATATATATCGAGGTTCATGCACGACGATCCCCGTGACGTTCATCTCATACATGCATAAGCGCGTCACTACAGCGAGCAAAGAAAAAAAGAGACGGAGAGAGAGAGAGAGAAAGAGAAAGAGAAAGAGAAAGAGAAAGAGAAAGAGAAAGAGAAAGAGAAAGAGAAAGAAAAAGAGAAAGAGAGAGAGAGAGAGAATCGAAAAAGGAGAAAGGGTAAAGAAAAGGCGAGTGCGAGGGCACACGAATGTGTATACATATATTTATAATGAGCTTTTGAAATGACATGCAAATGCAACACGAGAGAGCTCACACAGAGGCACGCACTCGCAGCACACGCGTTTATGTATATAAAATGGATATATGTGTGTGTATATATATATATATACACACACACATAACACGTAAAAGTCTCTCTTTCTTTTTCTCTGAGCGCGTAGTTCGAGGGCGTCGCCCCGTGAAATTCCGGCTTGTTCGGTTGGTCGAAAGAGAACGTCGGAGGCGGCGCGTCTGTCAGATGGAAGATTTATTTCCCTGCGGAGGCCCCCTTGCTCTTCTCTTTCTCTTTCTCTTTCTCTCTTCGTTTATTTCTTTCGTTTTTTTTCTTTGTTAGCCGTACGCGGGCAAACCTCGGCGGATCCGAGAACCGAGAACTTTGTGCGTGGGCAATGGCATTGTACGATTGATAACGCGTGTAATGATATGTCAACTTTGAGACAATTTTTCTTTTATTCTTTCTTCTTTTTTCCGAGATTTTGTTATCATTATAATTTCTTGGCCATTAGGTCCTATTTGTTCGGGCAATCAAATCAGTCGAGCGAGTTATTTTAATAGCGAGCATTATTGTATTCATTCTTAATTCAGAAGTACTTTTCACTTTTTTCTTTTTTCGTGACGAAATTATATATATTTTCATTACTTCTAATAATGTTTACTTATAATTATATTAATAAATAATAATTTGCTATTTAATCCAAACCGCAGTTACAAATATTTCGTATTTAAAATTAATGTTTATCATCTTGTAATGTATTGGTAAAAATTGTTAATTTTAAGAAAAAGCATATTTTGTTTTAAGCTTATGCAATAATTATAATTATAAACATTTAAATCGAATGAATAATAAACGCAATCTCTTGTTGTTGCAACAAGTCCTAATTTTCATTTTGTTTACATAATTATTTATGTCTATATTCACTCTGATTAATTATCGGTTTTGAAATCGATAATTATTTCAGTAGATCGCAGTGTGATACTAAAGGATATATCAATCATTCAATTATCACTAGATTTCTTAATGCATTTTGTTACCCTTTATAAAATAAAATTATAATTTATTGATTCGAGTACACATAAAAACCAGTTTCAGGTAAAATTTCTATGTATATTTCAGATTATACGTTAAGTAAAGTGTTTTTATAAGGGACATGGACATCAATTTTAAATTTGACGTTTTAATGCAATTTTCAATATTATACATAAATATATTTATAATTTTTTTAAAAAATTTATTCGTTATTTAATAGAATAAAATATCATTGAAACAATTGATGCTTTATAAAAAGCTAAAAAAGAATTTGACGGTGCAATACCCGTAAAACAAATGCACTTTACGAAATGCAACAACTGCGTGCGTACGAGTGTACATGTGTATATTTTATACCAATAATTTGAGTAATGCGATAGTGGCGTGCCAAAGGAAAGTCTCCCTTTCTTTTCTTTCTCTTTTTTTTTTTTTTTTTTTTTTTTTTTTTTTTTTTTTTTTCTTTGATTTTTATTATTTACTCTTTTTTCCTCTCCTTTTCTTCCGTGCGACGCTCGTTGCGAGATTGTGAGAATTGTCGATTATTATATACGAAGCCGTGAGCGACGAGCAAATGCAGCTCAACTTGGCTCTATCAAAATCCTCTGCAGGCCATTCATCAATGCCATCTATACGTGTAATTTTGCGTTACTGTTGCTGCCCTCCTTTTTCTTGCTATCCTTTGCTTCTCCCTTTCTCCGTCTCTCTCTTTCCTTCGTCTCCGCACATACACATACGAGAGATAAGCGAAGCGCGCCGGGGTACCGGTTTTTCTGAGCTACAACAAGTGCGCAAGGGTAACACGAGTTTACTTACGTACGGGTACTGGGTATGGGTACTGAAAAAGAACACGCGTATACCGGCCGCTCGTTATTCATTTAGGTGTTCGTCGTCCGTTCCTGACTCGCCATAATTATGCAAGCACACGCTGGGGTGGACGCAAGCACTCGCGCGACGAACTAATTGTATTATCGGAAAGTCATTACGATATGTGGAAGATGGGCTTTGCGAGTTGCGTAAAGTCATTTCGTATACCTAGCTAAATCTCGATGGCTTTTTTCATCCTTCGCCTCTAAATTATGCATTCCGTGCTGTGTTTACAGATGTACATGTAAAAAAAGGGATATTCGAGGCAAATTGTTCGCGGTGTATACATATATGAAAATTTATGAAACGTACGTGTGCATTAACGAGAATCTCATTTTTATGATTAATTTAGGCATTTAATATTGAAAAATCGATTTAAGAGCCAACATCGATATCGATGGACTGCGCTTTAATTAATTATTACTCTGCGCTAGCTGTTATATTGCTTATTAAAAATACGAGTAGAAAAAACTAATATTTTAAATTTCTGTGATTTCTTTATTATTATTTTAAAAATCAATACATAACCAAAACTGTCAGTTGTTTAATTTTCGCTGTAGATAGTTTACAAGTTTTTTTAAATCTTTTTAATAGTTTTAAAAAGCTTTCAACATAAATTGTACGTAGCCAAAAAAGTTCTTTACACGCCTGCATATAGTATACTTGTCGAAAGGCAGTTCAAGAAATTTCTATGTTTTAGAAATGTTAATTTGAAAAAATAAAAAAATGTCTACTGCGATAACGAAAAAAAAAAAAACATCTTTAACTGCAGCAATACACATTGGTTGCAGTAATAACAATTTTTTAGCAAATAAACCCATATTACGTAATATAATAAATATGTTATTACACCAATTAGGAAATCCGGTACTTCCATACAAAAAAGAATATTTACGACGTAAGCAGCGAGTCGTAAAAACTTTTCTATCTACTATTTGTTCTTCCACGTGCTTATAATCAGCGAATCTACGCCTGTAATTAAATTTTAGAGCTCCCGTAAGTGACTCGTTGATCAATAGGATATACACGAGCGGTCATATTTGAATCGGTACCTCGAAAACCGAGTGAGGCTCTCATAACACGAAACCGTTAAAATACTTCACGTGCCTATTATCTAGCAAAATACGCTAGTCGAGCTTGCAAAAACATTTTTTCGACTTTTTTTTAGCGTTTATTGCAGATATTTATAAGAACTACGTGGACCGAAAAAAATGGAAAAAAGGGCTGTAGAGAGACTCAGAGTCGAGCAAATTATACGAATTTCTTTTTGGCAAACTTTGCATCATGTAATCTTGAGAAGAAAGAAAGAGAGAGAGAGAGAGAGAGAGAGAGAGAGAGAGAGAGAAAGAGAGTAAGAGAGAGAAAGAGAGAGAACGGAGAATCGCTCTGTTTCGCTTAGACACGAAATAATTGCCTCAACAACTTGTGCTTCGTCCCGCCTGATTTTTTTTTTTTTTTTTTCTTCTCTTTCTCTTGTGCTTTCTCAGACTGACACTCTTAAATTAACAGATTGCTCTCGGTAGCAATTAAATCACCTAAAGTCCTTCTCTCTTTCTTGCACACCCTCTTGGTTCCCATGATAGAGCGAGCGTTAACGAAAGATACGTCGTAAACGAAATAAAAAACGAAGAGATTTGGCGAAGAAAAAAATGACGGGGTAAGACAGCAACCCTAGCGAACTTTCTCCTTCTCTTTCTTCTTCGCAGGGTCGTGGGATCAGAGAAAAAGAAAGAAAGAGCGAGAGAAGAGGCATGGAGCAATATTTACGAGAGAAGGGTTAGATTTCCTCTCTCGCTCTTGACTCTTCGACCACTAGAGTGAGGTAATTGCACCGACGAGATACTCTGATTTATTGGGTTATTACCGAGCCCGTGCAAGAAGAGCTCGAGTCTTCTATGGGGTCTGCACTTTTATATTATCCCTTTTACCTTTATCTCTCCTTTTTTCTCGTTTTATATACTCTAACTTGTCTTATTTCTCCTTCCTGGCTCTATCTGCTCGAAGAAGGAGAGAAGATACGGCGCGTCTTTCGCCGATGCTTATTCAGTGGAATTCGATTCGTTTGGAGTAATTTTTTGCGCTCAAGTCCTTCGTGGCCGCGCACGTATATGATTTCCGATATACGATTCTCGTGCAGTTTACACTCGTTGAATTTATATGATTTTAGCGATGGTATCGAATGTATGAGACGTACTGTAAAAATCAATGGAACGAGGAGAAAGAACTTTTCGATATTAACCCTTTTGTGGTTTACCGTTAATGTCCCGAGGACATTATATTATACTTTTTTTTTTTTTTTTTGCCACTAAAATTTTAAAAACATTTTCTTTAAAAGTTTTTTTTTTAAACGTATAATAAAATTATATAATTTATTTAAAATTATTAAAAGTATTCGAAAATATTAATACCAAAAATATAAACTTTTTAGAAATTTTCAACTTATAGCCTTTACAAAGGCTATTAAATTTTAAAGAAGAATATTTTTTATTTCGTACAAATTCTGCCGTTATAGAAAATATAAAAATAATGAATAATTATAATTTAAAATTTTTCATTAAATCATAAGCACGGATTAGTAAACATTTATAATAAATTATACGAATGAAATAGTGTGAAACAATTTATCTACGGGATTAAATTTAAAACCAAGTAAACGCTGAAAATAATTAACAAGCCATGAATTTAATTAGCGCGCAGTGGCATAAATACAGTCGAGAGTGAGAATTAACCGACATGATTAAAGAAACAAGCGACACGCGCGAGCTATTCGAAACTCAAGGAGGTTGGCGCCTTATATAAAGGTGTCATTTGACAAATAAGCCTCGTTCTTTTGGCTTTGAAAGCGTACATACTTAGCCTCTGCGGAAGGATCGTGCACAGGAAATTTCACTCGCAAATGGCATGAAATGAATTGCCAGGCGTTATAGTGCATTATGATGGCATAATGGCACTTAAATGCAGACACACATGTATACATTTATACACAGAAAGTTTCTCTACAACGCATCGAGTGGACTTATCTCTTTGGACCCACGGTTAAATAAAAAATCACATAAGTGGATCACGCAATATGGGATTGGTTCCGAAAGCGAGCCACAATTGCTTGAAACGAGTGTATTCCAACAATTTGAGCGTCCTTGAAAGGACAGTATTAAATTGTATTCATTATCTTGCCATTCGATGGCTACCATTATCTCGAATAACATGTTATACGTTCGCCGTCTCTTCTCTCGTTGTAGGCCTAGAGTCGATGGACTTTCTCGCTACGATATAGACGTAGTATTATTGTTTGAATGCAATCTGTTTTTCTTTATATTCTCTTCATCTTTGATATGAAGTTTTTTCTTCTCCAATAATCACAAATTATTTATTCTTTCATGTCAAATCACGCAATTCTACATTTAATAACTACTATATTTTATTTTATTATCAATTATAAAGTAATAAATTTAAACGCAATTCAAATTGCTTTTTGTAAGTATTTGCTCGAAACTTAGCTTACATGGTATGAATCCTGACATTACCGTTTCCTTTAAAATCAATGAAATTTATTTCTTTCTACTTTTCAAAATTCTTCAATCTCTTGTTGCATCTTCTTTTTAAAATCTGCTGTTGGGCATTTCGGCGGTACACACTTGTATGCGTGTGCATACATTACAACTCAGACTCGATAAATCTTTCGGATGACTAGAAAGACTGCGCGCTTCTTTACGAAACCAAGAAAGAATAAAAAAAATTAAAAAAAAAAAATACGAAAAAATACGAAAAAAAAAACAAAAAGACCAGGGAAAGGGAGAACGGAGTAACGAAAACGAAAGCCAGAAAAATGCATAGGTAATATAGATTTACGAGGCTATTCGTCTTCTTTGCGAAGATACGCACTCTTTTAGATGTGTAAGCGCGTACACATACGTGAACAGAGGGGAAAGGTGTGCGCTTGTAAAAAGTGTGCGTGCGCAAAGAGGGAAGAAAGAAAGAGGAAAAACTACGCACTTTTAGCTTGCTAGAATACGTGTGCTTGTACGTGTAGACGATACGTGTTTGCCACGTCGAAGAGAAACAGTTTGTTATTATGTATCCTGCGGCATAATTGTTTCCAAGGAACTGACATGGCGGCTGTAGAGGCAGCGGCGGCGGCGGCGGCGGCGGCGGTAAACCGACGAGTCCTTGCCTGGGAACTTCTCGCAAGGTGTTACATACCACTTGCCAAGACCTTCGAAATATGTTTACGTGTAGTATATACATACACATATATAAATAAATATATATTTTGCACACATAGGTAAGTCATTCGCAACTGCATTCTTCGATATTTTTTTTTTGCGTTCGTATGCCTGCGGTTCGTAAATTTTTTCTCGTAAACTTGTTTTATCGTTTTTCTATCTTATTGTGTTGTTTCGTGATGTTTGTTGATGATATGATCGACGATTATAAATACTAGAAATAGAATAAAAAATAATTTTACAAGTTGCAAAGTTTATCAATTCGATTAATAAGTTTTTAGACTCAAAAATATACTTGAATACGATAATTAAGTTGTTTTCATTATTAATAGATGGTCTCAGATTCTCAATATTTACTTGAAAAAACTGTTTAAATAATTATAGTTTTTTCTTAAATAATAATAATTATACCATCAAGATTTGTTCTTTCCCCACTAATAAACATTTGGGCAGATAATTAAATTCTCTAAGTATACTTCTTAACGAACATTACTGATTAGTTGAACGTCTTTAATGTAATCTAAAAGATTATTATAATCGTATAAAAATAATTCATCTTCATAATAAAATCACTGTCACAATATTAATAATAATGTAAAAGCAAATCATATAAATTTAAATTGGCGATGTTACTATTGAAAAATAATATAAAAATAAAAAGTTATTTTATAAAAATAATTAAAAGCTGAATAAAAGGCAGAAATACGATTATTTAAAGTAGAAAAAAAAAACAAAAGAAAACAGAATTTTAATGTTGCCTGCATTATTAAGTTAATTTAATGTTCGACCTATGGATAAATTTGAAAAATTGCAACATGTTTATAACGCCCAGAGTACACCGCTTGTAAATTTATAATTATACGAAGGTTCTCGGCGCGCGCAGCGCTTTACACGAAAGAAAAAGGAGACAAGCGCGACCTCCATCTTGAAAGATGCAGGCAGCATCCCGTAGATCATACAACGGTCCACACCCACATACCGGGGGCCCGAGTCGCGCGGACATACTCGTGCACCGTGCCAGCCACCCACGTCCGAATCCCATTGGTCGAGAACGGAGGATAAAAGAGAGAGCAAGCGAGCGCGAGGTGTATACCCGGCAACGCCACCCACGGTCCTGCCGAGTCTCGCTTTTCTACCGGCTGAACTCCAAGTTCCTTTGCGTTTGCAACTATGCTCTCTTTCTCTTACTTTCCGCTTCTTTGACTCTTGTATATAATATTCCTTTGTTGGATAATTTTATTTATTTCTTTTTTTCTTTCGCTTCGACGCACGTTTTCTATCTTACAATTTAGAAGGAAATAATTAATCTTCGATTCTTAAAATGTTGATGAATTTTTTATTTACTTTCAATTATTCAAATTATTTATACATTTTTTCTACAAAATCATATGTTGAATCGCTGATTTTAATGCTCTTTTGACTTAACTGGTGTAAGTTCAACGAGTTTGGTTGAAGTATCATATGTTTGTAACGGCATATTAGGGTTACAATGTCACCGAATACAACTTTTAACATATCATAAAGATAAAAAAGTGCACGAAAAATATGTTATAGTAAAAAAATAAAAGAGGAAAAAGAGGGAAGAGAATTTTCTTTTTAACGAGTGTAAAAGTCGCCTTTCTCTCGCTCTTTCTCATGAAAGCACATGCATCGAGAGATTATGGTTCGTTGAGCAAGATTATCTTGCAGTGACGGTAAGTATAGGTTGGATTCTACCTCGGCAACGTTACTAGCCTATACTAAGAGCATATACATACTGCTTCTTAGAAGTACGTATGCGCGTTCGCGCACAACCTCCATCGGGAGCATAAACACACGAGCCACGCGATAATTCATAAAGCTTTATGCGCAATACGCGCGCACCGCCATTCGCCTTTTTCTTTCGCGTTCGAATGAAAAAAGAGAGAAGGCCTAAAAGGTGCATGAGTGTCGCCGCTCATTGCGTAATTTCTATTCTCCGCTCGCTCGTGCAAAAAAGTCCTCGCTGAACGACGCTCAATTACTTTGCGAGTTACTCCGAAAATGTGGTCGCTGCGGCGTTGGCCTAAGCAAATTTCGGCCTCGTTCGGGATAAATATTTTCATTACGTATATACTAAGTATATAGTATGTGTGTGTACTTATGCGCGCGCGCGCGAGCAAGTAAAAACGGCCCGTTAGAATATTTGCGGAGTGCGACATTAGAATTTTGTGAGGAAAAATTCGGTGAGTCGGACACGCGATTAGAAGGAAAAACCGTTCAAACAAAACTCTTTTTGGACTAATACTAAAATGTTTAAAACGCGATCGTAAATTTTGACACTCACTGTGTGCTTTAAGAGATCGGCTACTATTTGTCTCAGCATGATTATTTTTATAATAGTCGGAATAGTTTAACATATCTGTTGTCTTATTCATTTGGAAACAATACTTGTACATTTTTATAATATAGCCTGTGCATAATTCTTATGATAGAGACATTGAATTTTAAAGTCATTCTAATTGCACATGATTGTATTGTATTTTAAAATATAATATATGAGTGTCCACGAATTGCAAAGTATTAACAAAATAAATTGATAAGTAAATACTCCACAAACCTATTAAAATCGTTTTAAAAGAATCGATTGCATAATAAACAAAATATTGTTACAAAAAGTACCTTAAAATTAATAATTTTTATTTAACGATTTTTTTTTTTTTACATTGTTAAAAAACATATTATTTTGTATTATCTTTATAAAATTCGAAAAATTCAGTAAAAATATTCAGTTTTGAAGTTATAAAGAATTCTGTGTCATGGTCGTAACCTTCTCACTCTGAGAATCGCCAGGCGTGAAGCAAAGCTATTATTTAAACGGATACTTATCGGAGGAATATTTAAAAAAAAAAAAAAAAAGATGATCTCGTTTAAAAATAATGTAAAATTCATATGAAGTTTATAAAGTTGAACAATATATTAACTATTGAAAATATTTTTTACAGCATAAATAATTATTTGTGCTATATACGAGTATTTCTAGATGTTCAATAATTAAAAAATATTTGCTCGGCATTGATCATTTGTTAATACAGTCATCGATAATTTTGTCTATTTGAATATTAATCAAAAAAGTCATTTTATACAAGAGTTTTCCCTGTATATTTAAATCAGAACCAGAATTATGAAAAAAATTAGGGTAAACAAGATAGCACGTTGAAATCGGCGATTTTAGGTGAAAACTTAACGTAAATAAGTTGCAAAGTAAGCGGTCGTACTTGACGATCTTGACACAAAGATGACATAATTTTTCTTTTGATTAACAGTGGAACAAAATAGTATTTTAAATTGTTGTTAATTTAGAAGACGTCGTCGCTTGGTTAACGCATACATATCGCGTATGTTTACGTGTATGTAAATGCATGTGCTTTGACAAGGTAAGGGAATAATTAACGATAAATTATCCGGCGAAGCTATTATTATCGCGGACACAGTGCGCTTGGCTAATCGCTACAGATTGACCGTTATGTTATTAAACAGCTTATTCGCGGGTGTGTTGCTAGCTCACCCCGTGCGAATCCTATAGCGCGTTTATATCGATAAGTGCTTTCTCTTAATTGAACCTAAAGCATTATAGCGGGTATATAGTACACTATAAGTACTAAATAATGCATTAAATATTATTTCGTATTATTTATTTTATTCTGATAAATAAAGAAAATAAAAGTCTTGTGCTTAATTAAATACAAATTGTATCAAAGTTAATAGCAAGTCACTTAAAAATATGGGATGAAAACAAAAGCTGAAAAAATCTAGCGAGCTGTTCGCTTTCCTCGTTGAGTTTTTATCAGTGCTTTAACTTGCGTCTTAAACAGTTTGAGTCCCCAAGGATGTAAAAACGTAAACAACGGTAGCGGAGAAAATCGAAAAATAAATGTTTGCAAGGAGCCTTGTAAATTACTATCTTTTATGGAAGAAAAAAGAGAGGACGGTTTACGTTGTTCTGAAGATTGCTATCTTGTAGCCCGGCGTTAAAAGCCGCATGAATCATCATTATTAATGTGATAATTGGGAGCAGGTATACCGAATTACTAGGGAAAGTGATAATTAACAATTTTCTGTAATCGATCAGAATGTGGGTTGTATGAGCCACGATCGACGTTATATATTTACACGCTCTCGTACATAGATTAGCAACACGTGCCGAGATTTATGGTGTTGATTTTTCGTTATTGGTACAAAGTTTTCTTTAAATATGGATTAATTTTTGACTCTTATTTTATCCTATTTATTTTTTCTATCTATTTTTTTTCTAATATCTTGAAAATTACATACACATCTTTTTTTTCATTTATTTTTAACAATTAATTTTTTTATTTATTGCTAAACTAATTTATTCGGGCGATTTAAAACAATGTTTCTGATAAATCTTATATACGAAATAGTTTTATTATGCTCTTGCAAAAGAAAAAAAAATGTATTTTTTTCACGCCAGTATTTAAAAGAAAACTTACCGATCACGTTTCCTGGTAAAGCCAATTAATAAATATCGATTATTGCTTGGCTTAAACTGCTTGAAAAATAGGTATAAGATTATTAAAGTTTTTCTCTTAATGGTAATATTTTCAATGATTTACAATGCATTAAGGATAATAGAAAAACGCGCATCACATTGTGTCGGCACGACGTAGTTGTTAACCTTGTAAGTTAATCTTCGGTTCGGATGATTCTTCACCGCGGCAAAGGTTTACTTATTTCCTCTAGGTCGATTGCTTCTTACTTCTTCAAAGCGAATAATGTCGAATTATTAAAATTAAAATTTCATGTAAAATATCGCTCGCATTGTTATACACCGTTATTAATTTATGTTGATTATTTTTATCGTAATGATCGCATTGTAAACGTGAACATAAACCATTAGCATAATTAGTTAACAAAGGTTTGACTCTTTGCGCTCACTTCTATATGACTTTATAATTTGAAAGTATCTCATGTGTTATGTAATTATTGTCGATTAACATCCGTTGTGCAGATTAATCCACGACATCGAGAAAAATTGCAACTCTTTGTGCAACTTGAGCTATTTAATTCGTGAAGTGCTTTGATCACTTTAAAACATTTACAACAGTTACATTAAGCATTATTCTAATTTAATTAATAATCTAGAAAAAGCGGTGAATGCAAAAACATGAGATAAAAGACAAAAAAGATTATTAGACAATTCTTTTCACCGAATATTGTTCAATTGTAATTCACCGATATATTAGTTTGAAAAAAAAAAAAAACAAACAAACAAAACAAACAAAAGAAAAAAAAGAAACAAGGAAAGTAACCTTTTAGATGTTACTCGTGCTGTATCTATAGTTAATTTAACGCGTTTCGCATATACCAGGGTTAGGCTAAGCCACGAAATCATGTACCATACGCTTATAGGCAAAAATAATTTACCCTCCAGCAATAGCAACTGCAGCAGGTACGAAAGTTCACACATAGATGGAGCCACTGCCAGCAATATCGTTCTTAGAATCTTTTAGCCATTATCCACTGGATGTCGCTTGCTGTTCTTATCAAACCCACCGAGAGTAATTTGTTATTCTTTTCATTATGTCAAGTGTAGACAGGTCGATTACTTTTTATATAAGTTTAATTATGTACTAATTATCAATTTTGATTTTGTGTAATTGTATGCTATAGCGTTGAAAGAGTAATAAATGTTTGTACCGCTTTTTTCGATGAAAAGGTTAATTGTGAATAAAAAATTGAATAAAAAATCTGCACATTATTTATAAAGCTAAATTAAGTACTATTATATTATTCACAAGAATTAAAAAAATGCAAGCTATTTATTGTGTTAAATATCAACTTGATACTTATTAATTATTTATTTATAGAGAAGTTAATTATTATTTATTGATCAATTTAATTGCAATGTAACGATTTTTTTTTTGTTTAATTAGACAAATAGATAGGTGTTTATTAGTATAAAATACAAAAATGTTTATTTTAACAAGGAGACAATTAATTTTTTCATAATTTTATCTTAAAATTTTTCTTTTTATTGGGTTAAATTATTAAAACTTTATATAATGATCGTAAATTTAAATATTAAATTTATTTCGATTATTGAAAATTGAATATTTTAAAGTTAATACGCTTCATATTAGATTTATTAAATTTGATTAAAAAATAAAAAGTAATTATTATAAATGTTGGTAATCTGTCGATAAAGTAAAAATTCTCATGTATAAAATTAAATAGTAATTTTTGCTTAAATTAAGAATAACATCGTCTAAAAATTGAAAGTACCCGAAGCAGAATTTGATTGGGATAATGAAATGCTAACATAACCGCGATATCAAATAAACCACAATTTTTTTACTCGCGTCACAATTATCTCGTCGGACGATAAGAGAAAAAAAAAAAAAAAAAGAAAAAAACGAAGCAACTGGTACGATAAAATGAACAAGAATATAAGTATGACGAGCTCATTGAGTTTGCAAGCGGCGTGCAACGGAATGAGAAAAAGAGAAAGAGAGTAGGGTAAAACTCTGTCTCTTTTTCTCGAGGGCTAGGGAAAGGATTTAGCTTCTCGGGTGCATCAAAGCGCGTTCTATTTATAATGACGCTATAGACGTTTCTATACACATATTACGTCTGCTAGTGTGGCATGCACGAGAGCTCGCGCAGTCCCTATACTCTCCATTAATCGAAAAGGGCTGTGTGTGTGTGTGTATGTGTGTGTGTGTGTTTGCCCGCGCAGTCTACCGCTCTCTTTCTCTTTCTCTCTATCTCTTTCCGCACAATATCGTACATCGCGGGCGCACGCGCAAAGTTACTCGAAAGTGAGAAGCGTTTACACCGGTATTTGAACTTGGGGGGGCGGCTGATGACGGTAATCACGCGCTCGCGCCCGTTCAATTGCACGTTTTGTCGAGTTTCCGCGCCTCGGTTACTTTACGATCGAAAGTAACCCATTGGCCCCGGCGAATACGCGCGAATCATCCTAGTCTCATTCTCTCGAGTTGAAGCGAGAAAGACAGAGAGATTTAGATCGCTTGTACGTTTATATCTATAGTTAATATGTATGATTGAGTCGAGCCTGCCACGAATAAAGACAGTGTTTGCTTAGGGTATTTTTAAATGCGGTGTAAAGAATAGCCGCTCGGTATCGATGGTGTAACTTGGATCGTGGGTAGAATGGTTTGTTCAATTGTTTTGCCGTTTTCGAGAAAATCCACGATAGCACAGTCGTGGCCAAGAATCGCATTGCAAAATTGGTCATTTTTTAATATAGCTTTGTTATATTCATTTTCAGTTGTTTTATATCAATTAATAATCGAAAAATTGAAAAATTGTAATTAAAAAACCCCATTATATCCAGTCAGTCTGCGTATTTGAAAGTTTTCTTTTGTTTGTGTTTATACAATAAGCTGCTTAACACAGATAAAATTTTGTGCTAATCTGAACACCTATTATTTAAAAAAATATCGCTAAACTTATGTTTTGTATAAAAAAATGCGACAATTTTTTTAATCGAAAATATTCGGATCTATTCACCTGCTTCGCTCGTGGGAAAAATCCATGCTCGCAATCCGTTTGAATATTTCGTAAATAACGGTTATATAGGGCTCGCCTAAATTCGAGGTACCAAAATTGTCGCGTCGGCGTCGTCGCTCTGCGGGAGCATCGCACGGACCGGAAACGCTGCACGTAGTTCGTGTACGCGGAGCGATTCACGAGTCCCGGAAGTGTGACGACACACTATCTGTCCTCCTCTTCCTCTCTCTCTCTCTCTCTCTCTCTCTCTCTACTATGTATAAATGTGTTCCTGCGGGAAGGTTACGGTTATATGGATTACGGAACACAACGTCATCCCGTCGGATAGTAACGCAGGCAACAACAACCTCCGCCTTGCACGAACACTTGGCTTTACGAAACTCATGCGGGCGTCGAAAGCATAAAAATTTTATTGTCCAAAATTTTTATGTAATCTTTACTCTATTTATAAAGCAATTCTTTCATTTCCATTGATTTAAATTTATAAATCGAAAATAAATAGTCTCGAAGCTAGATAAAGTATAATAAAAAAAAAAAAAAAAAACACGATCTCGATACAAATTACTTTTATATATAATTATAATTGGTCTTTTATATATAATTGTAATTAGTCGATTAAATAGAAAGCATAAATGGTGATCATAATTTCTTCAATTATTGTAAACAATATAACTTTCTAAAGAAAAAATTGAAAACTGCAGCGCAATCGAGACATTTCAAAGAAGAGTTGTAGAAAAATGTAAAAAAAAGGCAGGGATAAAAATATTTGTAAGCATCTATATTATGTTTAAGTACATATGAAATTCCAAACCTCGATAGATTGCCCTTTTTTATTTCTCCCATACATGCGTACAAGAGTGCGATAGTTTGGGCAAAAAGCCGCGATAAAGGCAATATTATTCGGCGCGGTTTTAGGGGGGGTCGCGTTCATCAAAATCACTCCTTTGAATGGCGGCGCGACGGCTCGCTGCTCCGAAAGAAATCACTTAGCGGGTCGCAATGACGCGGCATAGCGGAGATTACTAGGATTTCCCACAAGCCACTGGGTTACTATACTTTCCACGTAGGCTCCTCCGCGTTTTTTCTTTCGTTTCTATCTCGTTCTGCAGCGTGTGCACCTCGGCAGCGGTGCCGTATATACATGAGAAATGCTTGTAAAACCTTGACGATGTTTCAGCAACTGGTCGAAGCCAAAGAAATTATATCGATATTACGGATTCCTCTCGCGAGATATGTAGCATTTATATCCTACTCGATTGATTTTCTTTTTCCCAGCCTCATCAATCTTTAACGAGGAATATATTTGTGCGATGTCGTTAATTAATTAATAATCAACTAAAGCCGACAATAGATGCAACAATGGCTCTCGTATTCTTTTGATTTTTTCGTTACCTCAACGCGCGCGCTCATTCGTCAAAGGCGCAAGGCAAGCGTCGGCCGGTGGCTCGAAGTCAAAAGGACCGAGCTAAAGCTACAACTTGGTGCGTACGACATCATCCTTTAACGAAGAAACAAACCCGCGTTCGCGCGCTGTACGCGGTACGAGGCAAGGGGACACCGGTTCGACTGGAATCGAAGCGTGCGTGCATGCAAGCGTGCGTGCATGCTCGCGTTGCACACGTATATGTACCAGAACAAGAGAGAGAGAAAGAGAAAGAGAGAGAGAGAGAGAGAGAGAGGACGAAAGCCCGGCAGTCGGTAGGCGCTTTGATGTGGCCGCGCCGGGTTACCTTCGCCACCCTGAATACCTTCACTTTGCGCGAGTCTCGTTCTCTCTCTCTCTCTCTCTCTCTTTCTCTGTCTCTGTCTCTCTTTTCCTCTTCTTCGTTCTTTGCGCCGTGTGCCTGCCCTGGCGCATCGACTTCATTCCGCAATTTATCTCGCTTTGCAGGAACGGCAGTAGCGGCAGCTTTCGCCGTCCTTCTTTGCGGGGTGGATTTGTGCGAGCTCTTTCTCTGTTCTTTCCCGCGCTCGACGTTCCTCTCTCTTTCTCTTTCTCTCTTGCTCTGTGTTGCTCCATCTGGAAAAAAAGAAAGAAAACGGGTATGTGTGGCGAACTTCGCCAAAAAGTCGCCAGCGGAATTGCACATGGGAATGACTGCATTCGTACGCAGGCGCTTGTCCCTTTGCGCTGCTACAATATTTTGAGGACGATGTAACGGTGAGATGAGAGAATTTTATCAATTTTCGAGTTTTCAAAATTTATCTTCTGACGTTAAGTTATTGTTTAACCAAAATTTATTAAAGTTATAGATTAAATGTGGTAGGGCTTCTTGATTAATTAATTATAAATCTGCTTGATATTAGTTGTATCAAACACAAAATTGTTTTCGTTTTAAAATTGATCGATACAAATTTTACATCCAACAAATATTTATGTACATTTTTTTTAATTCATTTTATTTGTCTTTAAACAAAGAAAAAATATTATCCTTGTTACGCCGTACATTTGTATCTGCATTTCCTTTTAAGGTATAATAAAGTGTAATTGAGCCAACTTTAAAAATGTCGTATCAATTACTGTTTACAGTCTTTTCTGACACTAAGCAAAAACCACGAAGCCGAAGAATAAAAAGCTCGAGATCATAAATGCCCTTACATAGATGTATGCGTAATAAATATCATAAATTGTACTACAATAAATAAAAAATTAAGGATTTAAATGTACGCCGATTATAAATTTATAAATTTTTCAATTATTGAACCTATGTCGATACAAATATGAAAAATAAAAAACTCACCGTACTTAATCAAAGGCAACTGTCAACATTTAACGCCAAAGTACATAAGTACGTTACACGCTAAAAAAAGCATTTTTCACAAGCAACGGAACTAAAGCAACTTAGGAGGTGCGTGCACCGCCTCCGCCACAGCATCGGGCGCCTAATATCCTCGAGTCGAGTGCGCGCTCGGCGACACCTGTGCATCCGGATTTGGTCGGAGAGCACAGCCCGTGTCTCTGTCCGGGGCATGCCCTCGCAGTTATTTTAGGCGACAGCAGGCCGTCGATCAAGGAGACCGGGGGCAGGACCCGCTGAGAAGAAGAGCGTAAAGAAAGAGAGAGAAAGAGAGAGAGAGAGAGAGAGAGAGAGCTTGGCCTTGCGAAATCCTTCCGCTGTCGGTGCACGACGTGCCCGGAATGTGGGTCGTAGAAAAAGTCGCGTCGTCCTCTCTCGAAGCCTCAACTCTCCTCTCTCTTTCTCTCTCTTTTTCTCTCTTTCTCTCTCTCTCTTCTCTCTGCGGGATCAGCACCTGTAGCGGCATAACCGCGCGTCCATCTGGTTGCCGCGCCGGTGGGAAGGTATAAGGCTTGCGCTCACCGCCGCTTCTTCTTGCGGGTTCGCGCAATCAATCGTGCCGCCGTTGCCGTCACCGCGGCTCCCGTTTTTCTCCTCCTGCTCGTGCCGAAGAGCCTTCCTCGCTGCCTCTTTTTCTCTTTGACTCTGCGCAATTGTTATTGCCGACCTTCCCCCTCCCCCTCCTCCCTCCGCCTCTCGTCTCGCCCGCGGGCTCGCTTCTTGCCGGATTGTATCCCCGTCTTTGATTTGTTCTCTTTTCCACTTGATTCGACTTGTCGCGTGCAGTAGTCGGCGTTATTTATCAAGGGGCTTTGGAGAGGTGGCTTTTACGGTGTGTATAGGTGTTTCTTTATTGCTGTTAAGGTGCATGTATGACAGCCAGAAGAGAAACTAGTGAATAGGAAATCACGGTTTGATGTATGAGTCGATCAAGAATTTATCGGCAAAAAAAGTGATTTTTAAATCAAGAAAAACGAAATTCTTATGTATGAAGAAAGAATTCAATTTGTTACGAGTTCGACGTAAAAAGAATTGAGACAAATGCAGACTTGCCCGACGAATACGAGTTACACTCGTTCGTTGCATATTTGATTGCTCCATGTAGTATACTGATACAAATTGCATCATATCGCGTTTACATAAAATATTAAACTTACCGCAAATTATATTTCTGCATCCCTTCATAAAAACTAAATGATTAAAAATTCCAATATTAACCTCTTTTATATTTTGCATATGTTAATATTATATTATACTCTTATTATTTTCAAATAACCGCAACATTGTATAAACCAGTGTGTTCAATCATAAATAAATTTTTACAACAACGTATCACGCATCCTAACTTTTCTGTCGACGAGTCTTTCGTATGTCGTTTCTCTTGTATTGGATTACAGATATGATAAATGGAATCTTAAATAGTTTAATGTCGATTAATCAAGACACTTTCCACGATGAATCATTAGCATGTACTACTCGTCGGCATCTTCATGAAGTGTTTTTTCTTCCCACCGGACGTGCACTTTGTTATAATACAACGAGCGCTCTTGTAGACCTGCGTGTCGGATAAAATGATTGCGCAAGTCTTGCCATGCACACGCGCGCACCTTTTCTACGGTAATTATTACGTTAAAAGGAGAAAAAAAAAAAAAAAAAAAGAGAAAAAAAAATATATATTCGCTGGAGAAACAAGGGAGAAAGAGAAAGAGAAACGGCATTGACGGAAACCTGTCTGACGTGGAAGGACAAATTTTAACTTTTTCAAAAATAACGATAAAACTAGTTTTATTCAGAAAACTGGTGTGTATTGAACCTTGGGGTTGATGATTACATACTGCTGGAGGTCTTAAAAAAAAATCTCGATGCAATGTAAACCATACCGAACTACAAAAAAACTGAACAAAAAAAGTGAAGTTGTAAAGTTTGTATTCGATGTTTACAAGAACTAGCGGTGCAGGTAGAAATCAGCATAATGCAGTTTCTTAACTTTCATGTTTTCTTTGCAAACAATGCTCAGCACAAATTCACAAATATAATAAGTGAGAAAATAAACTTTTTCGAAATTATTCGAGTGGCTTTAAAATGCTTCTTTTTAAAAGCGAACTATTAAATAATCTATTTTATTTAATTACATCAATAAGTTTAATCTCTATAAATTTTATCACGCATAATTTAAAATTTTTAAGCTGCTTTATTGGTCGATATTCTCAGCTAAATGAAGAAATCAAGCGTCAAATTGTTGCAGAATCCGGAACCATAGAGTTTACTCATGTTTTTGTTTCGTTTGTTCGGTTCGCGTTTATAAAACTCGAAAGAACAAGAAGAAGAATAAGAAAAAGGGCAAAAACGCGGAGCCCGGGCTTCGTTTTATTTGCATTAAAACCGATCTTCCGGAGGCTGACAAATGAGGCCGATATTATCAAACAATCGATGGCGCGCCGTTCGGCAAATTTCTAAATCACGTGCGGCGAATACAATCGGAGCGGGTCCGCGTGCCTCTTTCGCGGCAAGTACAAGAGAACCGCGTGTTCCGTTCGTGCCTCTTTTTCTGTTTCGCCTTCTTTCTATTGTACCGGTTATTTGTGTCTTCTTCCTTCGTGTTTCTCGCTCTCCCGCTCTCCCGCTCTCGTGTTCTATCGTTCCTTCTTTCTTTCTTTAAATCCATGACTTCCTTCAACTCTCTTTCCATTATAAATCTTTAGGCCACGTCTTCATATTATTACGTTATTCATATCATTGTGCGAATGTCTTACTTTGAAATGATTTTTAATCCTTACCCCTTTCTAAAATAGAATATATTTATTTAGCTTTGAAAAAATTAGGAGCTCACAATATAATGAAAGCTCGTAGATGAGGAAATTTTTTGTTAAAGTTGTCAAAGTAAGGAAAATTTAAGCTTTGACATTTTTCTGCTTGTCGGATCGTATAAAATTAGCAAGATGTATCGAAAAGAATCGTCGGTAGATTTTTGGTGAAAGGGTCACTGGAATACTCGTTTTTCGGGAATCACAACGATTTCGTCCACTCTCTTTATTATATATACCGAAGCAAAGAAGTCGAAAGGTTGTGCGAGGGTCCGTACATATGCATGTACCTATATGTACAAGGCTTTCGGGTCGTATCGCTTAGAGAGGAAACTCGACGCGCTCGGGCAATTACAATATTTCCTACGTTGAGAAAGAAAGATAGGATGGGCTTGGCTGACACTCCGACAGGCCAAGCGCGCAGTCGAATGTTCCACGCTTCCCTGGTTCTCTCGCGCCTGCACACACGGGCGAGTACATATGCAAGAGCGCCTTTATAGTCCTCTTTACCCTAACAGTAAATCCTATTGTGTGCGCGTCACGGCGCATTTCGTCGAGCAGCGCCTCCACCGGCAGCACGCATACTCGCACGCCGGTAACACAGCGGTTTCGCTTTTTTGATCTCGAACTGTGGGTAAAGCGTACGCGATATATAAACATTTTTTTTTTTATGTATCGTAATCACGACGAGAACTGCAAAAATTTACGTTTTCATTGTTGGTTAATACCACCGATGATGCTTGATTTTTTATTATTTTATACTTGGGCTTTTAAGTATTAAATTTTTGAAGTTTTTAAACTTTTTCTATATATTCGTTAAACATTTATTTAATATTTTTAATATTCACGTAAATAAGCATTTACTGAAAACTTTGTACGCTCCGTGCACCTACGATTATTTTAATATTATAGCTGAATACCGCATCGTTTCTTGGTAATCATCATCTAATGATTAATAATCTATGAATATATGTAATGCAATTTAATAATACTTTTAAAACTGTTGTTTGTTTTTTCAAAAATGAGAAATAGTTTTTTAACGGTTATTGAAAGTAAACATACTTTTAAGGCAATATAAGATTGATAATATTTATTTGAGTGATATAGTTGAGTTTTATGTAAGTGGCAGCACGACTAACTTTAAATAATATTTTATATTAATAAATAAATTACATCGTTAGTTTTTGTTTGGGATCTTTTTTTATCTCGCACGCGTGTAAATCTAAATTAGCAACCAAGTTCGCGATAAATTCATAATATATGCAGACGCACGCGTGTTCCATTATTTAATGCCTGGCTGGTAAAATACCATAATACTGAAATAAAAGATGAACAACGCTGAAACGATAAGCCGCCGGCACATGTTGTGGATCGCAAGTTAGATCGAACTCCTGCGCGAGAAAATGCGCGCGTATATAAGAGAGCGCTCATCGCGTCGGTACATCGTTGCGCAAACCAAAAACTCATTATTACGAGACAAAGAGCCGACGATTAATCATCGTCACTCGCGAGCGAGCGAACGCGCGTATAGCTTCGAGCGGAAATATTCGAGTCCTCGAGTTCTTTTCGACTTATTGCGAGAGCAATAATTTCTTAATAAGAAAAAGCGAGAAAAAAAAAAAAAAAGAAAGAAAAAAAGAAAAGAAGAAAGGAAAAAAGAAAGCTAGCGATGAGCGGCCGTAGCCGGGGAAGAAGCGTCTTTCGCGGTCCGGTAAAAGACACCTCCGCGGCGCAAGGCTCTCGGGGAGATATTTGGGCTTTTGTTCTTTATTATGGCGAGGTATTTCGATGCTCCGATTACAGCCGAGGTGTCAAATGTATGCAGAATTAGCGGGGCTGCTTTCTTTTCTTTTTTCGCTTTCAATAGACGTGAATTTTCGTTCACGCGACGGGAGGCGAGGCCACGCGTCAAAGAAATCTCGGGGACTTTTTTCGTTCTCCGCGGGAAGCGACCTGCTGACCCAAAAATTTTTAAGTGCTATGCCTTGCGGATTCAAAGATCGATAAGCTCAGCTTTCACTTTGACGTTTTTTAACATTTTGAATGGAATCATCAACCTGAAAACGACCGAAGCGAGAAAAGCTTTCTCCGACTTTCGTTGAAAGCAGAAAGTTAATCATATTTTTAAAAAGAATCGTTATCGATATACAAAATCGATAAAGCTTCAAAGATTAACAATAAAAATAACAAGAAGAATCGTTTTTTGAAATTGCGCCAGCCGATTGGAACACTCGATAAAGGGGGCAACGCAGGGAAAGAAGGGATTTACTTATCATATGTGTGGCAGAGGCGAGGAAAATTGCGATTATTAAAGAAAAACGATCGACAATGGTAGCGACGTCACCATCGTCGTCGACGTCGTGACCGCGTCATAACGCGGAATTCCAGGATCTCCGAGGCCCCGTGTGAAAGAGCGTCGTGCGCGTCGCGTCGAGATGCGTGAGAGGTACACAAGCGGCGGGTCCGTTTGAGATCCCGACAACTTGGAGCCGGATTTCGTAATCGATAATGCGCGCGGTGATTGCAGCTCCCGCCGCTTGTTTATCTGCGCTTTCGCTGTGACTGCTTGCTTCGGATTAACGGCGGCTGACTTTATGGACACGAGAGGTGATTGTCGAGAATTCGGCTCGGAGATTGTCTCGAGGAATGCTTCCTAGCTTTTACGTTTTCTTCTCACTTTATCGTTTTTATAAAACTGCAAAATTTCGAACTATGGAATTATGCCTCGAAAGTAACTGCAAGACAATTTTTTTTATTTATAACCTGCTATAGTTTGTATCAATTATTTATGTGCAAAATTCATGTTCTTCATGCAAGAGCAATTGAATTTCATCAAAAACTATTCTTCCAGTATCTCTGAATCAACTCAGGCGCTAATTTTTATTCAAAGAAGTAATTTAAAATTACCAATGGAAAAAATTAAACAGTAAAATTCAACAAAACATATTCAAGTCCCTAACGAGATTTATAGAGAAAAGCTTATTTCCAGGACGTTATTTCAAATAATTATAATTTTATAAAAAAGTTGAATTTATTTTCAACAATTAATTCAAGAAAGTGGACTTATTCTCGGCGAACAAAACCCGACATTAGGCGATATCCCGATAGAAATGATTCTCCCCTGCGAGCAGTGACAAGCCGTGGGCATTTTCGCCCATACACTGTACATGCAATCATCTTTCCGCGGTGAGATCCACGCGTGTGGAAAAGAAGCTGAAAAAATAAAATAAGAGGAAAAGAAACGAGAGAAGGCATGAGCAAAGAATTCTGTAAGCGTCGATGCGGGAGCTGCACACGCGCGTATGCTGTGCCGTGGCGCGCAGCGAAAATGACGCGTCTGCGGCAAAAGCAGCCCGTGGAGTAGTCCCTCATTATTTTCTACGGGGCATCTTTCAGCTCTCCCTCTCTCTCTCTCTCTCTTTTTCTCTCTACCCAAAGCCCCTCGCGCTTTCCTTCCTCGCTCGTATGTGCTTGCGCACATGCGAGTACATACACGTCAATCTTTCATTATACGAATGGCGGATATACAGGGGAGGATGTAAGAGAGACGAGGTTGTCCGTTCTTTTCATGAGTCGCCATCGTGCGAGGCGTTCGCGGGAGAGAGAGAGAGAGAGAGAGAGAGAGAGAGGGAGATGCGATGCGATCGAGCGCTAGTAATTGCGGGGTTCGCGGATATCTCGAGAATCGCCGCGAGATGGTGAAGACACTGAAAAATCCATCCACGATATCGAGGAAGGATTAATTTTCTCTCTCTCCTTCTCTTTCTTTCCTTGCCCGTGGTGGTAGCGCAGTAAGCGTTCCAGTACACTTATATATACGTGTCTACGCATATGTTGAACGAGCGAAATGTTCCTTTATATCGTCCTTTCTTACTTTCTTCCTTGTTTTTTTTTTCTTTTTCATATTCATAAAACTTTTTTGTCTCGTCCAGCAGTTGCCTTGCGCCATCAACTTGCGTGTACGCAATACCATAAATTGTAAAAAAAAAAAAAAAAAAAAAACGCGATCGCAGTGATTAAAACGGGCATTTATTTTTTGCAAGCACGTATGAATTTGATTAAAGTATCAAAAATTTTAATTCAAGATTTTCAATATAGTATTCATCGAGTTTTAATTTTACTTGTTTCATTAATGACTGGATCAAATGTTTAATTATGGTTAAATAAGATGACCGTATATAACTTGTACCGCGGTACCTTATATTCTCAACGTAATTAAACGTCGCAGAACGATCAAACATTGTGCCAACAAACATAATTTTTCACATTTTCAAGTGAAAATAAAAAGAAAGAGAAGGCTAAAAGAAAAAGAGAAGCGCAATTGCCTCGCGAAAGCCATTTCTTTCAAATTAAAGCTCATAAAGGCGCGAAGTAAAAGCGGCGAAAAGAAGCACGAGTAATGAAGAATGCTGCACGTAGTAGCAGCATTGAAAGTACAGCGGCAGTAGGATTCGCGGGCGCGCGCGCCTGCGAGACAGAGAGAGAGAGACAGAGAGAGAGAGAGAAAGAGAGAGGGCCTCGCTCTCTCGTCTCTTTGATCTCTGGATGATGGGCTTAATTCCTTTGGCATTGTGCCTTCGCCCACAGGTGGTCTCTCGGGATGATGGATGTCGAAGCTCGGGGCAAGCGGAGCCGCGCTTGAGTCTCCCAGGTAGCCAGGTAGCAGACAACACTCCGCAGGGGGCACTTCTCACTTCTCGCAATCAAACTGTCACTAAGCCACTACTTTCTCGTTCGCTTCTTTCTCTCTATCTCTCTATTTCTTTATCTCTCTTTCTCTTCCTTCTTTTGCCATGGTTAATCAAAGGTTCCGTGTGGATTGCGTGCCTTATTTTGTTATTGTTTGCGGCCGTATTGGAAGATAAAAAAAGCTTCATTTGATATCGTAATCATTAACTTTGTGCCTTAATGAAATCATGCGCGTTGTTTACTGTATTAGCGGCTTTTGTGTACTACTGGAAACGAGTTTTTTTTTCATTTTTAAATGTCTTTATTACCGGGAGGTTTATTTACCGGTCAATTATATATATATGGCAGGTACGAATAAATATTTAAATATATAAATTGGCTTGATAATTTAATGCTTTAAAATATTACAATCTTGAAATTTAAGAATCACTGAAAATGGATCGTAAATATATTTTAATTAATTAGTCATAAGTTTATCAGCGTTTCATTATCCTCTTGGCTCGCTGCTTACATATAAGTACAAAAATCACCCTTATCCATGCACATTAAAGATTTAACGCGAGTAAAAGATTTATTTCCAACGACTGCTCTTGTCCAAGTGTGCTCCTGCTTTTTTCCACGAGTTGGTCTTCTTTTCGCAGAGGCTTTTTAAGGAACAAAAACGCATCGTCGATGTAAATAATGATTACGTGGGAGTGCCTCGTGCGCAAGCACCGGCTCTCTTTTCTCCGTTCGCATCGGCTCGTGGAAAGGCTAGAGCGCTTCCATATGTACGTATACGCGCGCGCCCGTCGAGACATCGTGGGAGAATACGACCAGGGAAACGATGCGGACTTTGCGCTCACCAACCGTAGGACCGCGGGAGAAAGAGAGAAGTCGAAAGGCGCGGTTACCGCGAGAAAACGCAACGCGAGTACTCGTACGAGCGAGGCGATCAAGCCCGGTCTGAAATTGGGCGAGGCGCGGCATCGCGCCGGCCAGCAGGAAACAATTTGTCCTCTCCTGCGATCTTCTCGTAATTATCGATAGTTAATCACGAGCAACCTTGCGCTTGTCTTGAGAAACGTCCTTTCGACTCCTTTCGATTTCTTTCATCGAGCTGTCGCAATGTCCTTTACCGTTATTTATGTTTCCTTCGGTGATGGTGCGGATATTCGCGAAGAGGAAAAATCTTTAAATGGCGCGCGGATGTCGATGATAGATACAGCACGCTATTTTTTCTAAGATTCCTAAGGCGGTACGCCGTAAGGATTAGATAGGCCGAGGATTAAAATGGCCGAGTCCCTTGAAATAACAAGTTTTAGAAGCTCGAAATGTCGATGGATCATGATGTTGAACTTTTTTAATATTTATCTTATTAAGAAAAGTAAACAAGTTGAATTTTAAAATCGACAGCATCTGTCACTGTTATTGTTTTCCATGCATAAATTTATCAATGATAAAAGTAAGAAAATTAAAAATAAAACATTTTTTATTTTTGAAAAATATTTGTAGATAAAAAAAATTTTTATTCAAAAACTATTTCACAGTTCAAAAGCTATATTATTATTTGTTCGGCAAACCATCCTGCTTTTACACATTTAGACAAATTTACGGTAAGGTAATCGAGAAAGAACAAAATGATTGTAGAGCGTTAGGGTAATTTACTTGTTGGGATGTTAGAAGAAAGGGCGAGTCACATCCCCATGACAACCGCTTTATAGCTCGTACTCGAGTCAAAAAGCGTCTGTAGCAATTTGCACTTATAATGAAATGGTTCAACCACTTTTGTTTCAAGAAACAAGCTATATTATTCTTTATTTCTTACAGTTGAAAACTAGAAAAACCTAATTGACTATGATAATGTGATAATGCAATCTTTTTAGATAAATATGTTTGATTCTTTTTTAAACACGATATGTGAGTACCAAGCGGTTTGCCAATTAATAGACATTATCCTATAACATAAAATTGATGAAAAATATTATTTTAATTTTCGTTAAGAAAACACGTTTTATTATGATTGTTACAAGAAGCAATTTTTTACGATTTCCACACAAGGAGGATTGAAAAATTTTCTAAATCGCTAAGAACTATAAGAATCCACAATAATGAAAAGCTCTCGAGAATCCTTCCATCAAAAGAAGCTTTTATAAAGTAAGATATAAAAATAAATTCCTCTCAACCACGCAATGTCTCAAAGACCGATGTGCCAAAATGCTGCATTACTACATTTACTGCGCGCGAAAAATTTACAGTGTTTTTGCGGAGCTCGAATTGCGAAGAGAGAAAGAAAGAAAGAAAGAAAGAAAGAAAGAAAGAAAGAAAGAAAGAAAGAAAGAAAGAAAGAAAGAAAGAAAGAAAGAAAGAAAGAAAGAAAGAAAGAAAGAAAGAAAGAAAGAAAGAAAGAAAGAAAGAAAGAAAGAAAGAAAGAAAGAAAGAAAGAAAGAAAGAAAGAAAGAAAGAAAGAAAGAAAGAAAGAAAGAAAGAAAGAAAGAAAGAAAGAAAGAAAGAAAGAAAGAAAGAAAGAAAGAAAGAAAGAAAGAAAGAAAGAAAGAAAGAAAAAAAGAGAGAGAGAGAGCTGAGTGTGAGAGAAAGAAAAAGAAGGAGAGCTCTTAACGCTCCGAGAGGAATTAACGTTGGGAAACTCTCCACCTCTCGGTCGCTTTTCTCCTACGCGGAAATAAGTAGAAGATTCCTCGAGCTTTCACTCCACCAGTAGTGCCACGCGAGGCTCCTCGCGACGGAGACGACGCAGTCGAGGACGTCGGCGAAGGGTTGGCTCTGACTGCAAATGTATCTTAAATTGTCGTTGCTTGCTTGCACCGAGTGCTTAATGTATATAAGCGAACTCGCACCAACGGGACGATTCTCTCTCTCTCTCTCTCTCTCTCTCTTTCTCTCTCCCTCTTTTAAGATTCTACGTAGGGAGCCATTTCACGAGACGTTTCGCGATTTTCCACAGCATCGGGCCATATAACCGTTCATCGGCTGCTTGGCGCGCCTAATGCGTTCGTAATGTCGCCTAGATAATCGACCATAAACCCATCTACAAATTTTACGCGCGCAACTGTATTTGTGCTCGTGTAAATGCGCACTCACTCGAAATTTCTCTTGTATATTCTTTTTTGTGAATTTCTTGCACGCTTCTATATCGCCTTCTATAGAAATGTAGCAAAGAAAGCTGCAAAGATAGATAGAAGGCAAAAGCCGCTGCAAAAAGGAAAGATTTTTACTGAAATTGTGCGTAAAAGCTTTGTAACGTGCACCTAAAAAAAATATTACAAGGTATGCATCATTATGATAAAGAATTTTATATTAGAATGTATAATTTTCATAAGTATTATATAAATATTTTTTTTTTTTTTTTTTTTTTTGTATTACATGTAGTAAATTGAACAAATTGTATAAAGAAAACCTTAAGTGTTTGTATTAATAAGAAACAACATCGAATTACTTGCGACAGATCTTTCAACATCTCTTAACGTTGTTTATTTCACCTGGAATCATGAACATCCATCCATATAACTTGGTACAAGAGAAAATTTGGCGTCTTCCCGCGTGTCCCGTGGGTTCGATGCATACGTGCTCGTGTAGAAGTGCGCACGGCATGATAATGGCAGCGGCGTAACTCCGCGTGAGAGCAAAACAGGCAATGGCGACGCGTGGCTCGGTTGCCCTCAAATCATCGAGGGTGTGAGGGCAAATGACGTTCGGCCACGCGGAAGTAACGCGATAATGGCAGCCGTGAAAGGCAAAGCTCGTGGTTCATATATATATATATATATATATATACACATACATCTCCACACATATATGGTTTGCTCAGCGCTTTGATGTTTCGGCTTCCTTGTTTCGGTCTCCCTCCCTACCCTTCGTTTTATTCATCACTTTTTGAGCTCTTTGACGCCCTTGGTGTCTGTTTAAACATTTATTAATTTGCACTTGCGCAATGTATTTTATAAAAAGTAATAAAAAATGGGTTTTGATTTTTTGCAGTAAATATACATGTGACATAAATATCAATTTAGTGAAACGAATTTTTATAACAAAGAGTGATTAAAATAATACGTCAACGACTGAGTTATATTAAATTGTAAGCGAAAAGTAATTTCGTTTAATGAATATAAAATTAAATTATCTATGGGCAAAGATATTTAATTTGATTACATAAATAATTATGAAAGTTACATGCAGAATTTTACTAATTTATCTTGATACGATATTGTTGTAATTACGTAATCGTTGCTGTTTGAAAAATATACTATTTTATTATAAAAACACAGTTTAATTTGATGTAATGTAAAAAAGAAATTAACTTTAATAAGATTATTATGCTTGCACTCTCTTTTTCTCTCTCGTTTTTTCAAGTACAATATTACACTTCAGCAAATCAAAATAATCAGCTTTGAGAGAAAACATTTACATGATCCTTTAGTCGCTCCTTAGTCCCGAGCGATCGCAAGCGAAGCGATCGTCTCCCGATAATGGGGATGAAATTGCATTATCGCTCGAAACGAAGATGAACAAAGCCGTAAGAGAATAGCGAGTGAGAAAAGACGGGGGCGCGAGGGCGAAAGGCACGCGACTCATCGAAAATCATCTCTGCGGGAGGTCTCCTTGGCCGAGGTCGCGTGTCTCTTCTCCATGGATTTCGCTCCCAATCTTTCTCCCTTTCCCCGCTTCTCCGTGACGGCAGCGGAGCCGAAAGCAACGCGACGCTGGGAGAACGAGGACGCGGATAACGACGTTCCCTTTCCTCCACTCGAGAGCCCGCAATCTTCCATTCAGAAAAGCTAGCCGGGCATCCCCAGGTTAATTCGCTACTTGCATTCCACTCGGTGGACACACGTGAATACTCCAGTCGCCCGTAAATAAATGGCCTCCATTGTTCAATCAGCCATTTTATCGCGTATTCTTTAAAAGAAAAAATCCTCGATGCACAAAGGGGAGGGAGTAAAAGGAAATGTTAAAGCTATTGCCGAGTGATCCGAATATCTTCTTTACCCGATAATTCTAGTGCGATATAAACGAGGTTCGGTAAAAAAATTCCTTGCGGTTTGCGCGCCGTCTTTGATTTCCTATACCGCAACTATACTCATCCTTTCAACCGGACTTTTTTTCCTTCCGAATACCGTAATTCTCCGTTTAAATGAGATTCTTCATTATTTATTTATTTATTTTTTATTATCCAAGCAAAAATCTAATTGTAATTTATTCGATATATTTTATATTTTTAAAAATTTCTTTTACTTGTAGCTCGAAGTATTCAAATTTTTTGTGATAGTCATAAGCCTCATTAGTCAACGTTGTTCATTTGCATATGAAAAATCAACTTAAAATTTTTATATTGTATTTGAATTTAAAAAAAAATCCCTCGTCGAGTTATATAAGTTGGCGTAACCTGCATTTAAACGTTTTTTGAAATTCTTTCGTCTACCGCCACGTGAAGGAAACATCTCGTTTCGATATTAAAGAGTACAGAAAAACAGAACGAAAAAGGACCCACTAAGTCGAAGAAAGAAAAAAAGGCAAAAAGGAAGAAGAAGAAGAGACACACGAGCAAAACGAAAATTGTGGCATTGGCATTCTCGGGAAGGATTTTCTCTAAAAGTCTCCCTTCCCGTATTTCTTCCTCTTTGTTTTTTCTGATCTCTTTGGCCATCGCTGCACGAAGTAACCACAGGTCTCTCTCTCTCTCTCTCTCTCTCTCTCTTTTTCTCTCTACGAGCTACGCCAATTATCCGTACGAAGACACAACGCGCGCTCGTGCTCACTCACACACGTACCGCGAGCTAAACTCCCGCTCGGCGTGGATTCTGCGAAGGCAATTGGACTTTCCGGAATCGGCCGAAGCCACGAATCCTCTCTATCTCACGCTACCGAAACTACGTTCTCGCGCGGATAGCGATAAAGACGGGGGTACCGGCAACTGCGAGACTTGTCCTACACGACTGCGATAACGTTAAGAACCATTAAAGCGGTGCTTTCTCTGTTCTTTTCCCTTCTTTCCCTCGCGCCATCGTGTCGTCGATAAGTTTTTATTTTCAATATTAAAAGTTGAACTCGACGAGTTCTCTCAGTCAACTATTATCGAAATTTGCCAAATTCAAAATTGCGCCGTTGAGATATCGCCTCAAACTAGTGTAAGACTTAAACTTGAGCGAGCTTCCTTCGCATCTAAAAGAAGGGAACAAAAAATATCGATTTCGAGTTTCGTCTTGCTTTGCGGACAATGCGTATACTTTATTTCTAACTCTTTGTGGTTCTCTCCCAATTTTGCTTTCCTTTTGCGCCATTTCGAGGAGCTCGAGGCTTAGGCTCGAGCGTTAGCCAACCCTCCCGATGTCGGTAATGACAATCATTATAGAAATGATTGTAGCGGCGGCGGTGGGCCAGTACCAGCGAAAGAAAGAGAGTCGGGAATCGAGTGAGCTAGCCAGACGATGCTCTATTGGGGGATGGAAACGTTCTTGTTATAGAGTCGTCCCGAGTGCTTCGATGGGAACGGATTGTGTCACATGCGCTATTCGCAAGTCGGCTTTTCTCTCCGAACTTTCGTTCGGACACCGCTCTCTCAATCGTTCCAGTGCTTTATTTATCATCTTTGAGTTTACGTTAATCGCATTGTAGTGAAGTGTCGACTTGTAAAAATGTGCTGGTTTTTATTGCGTCAACTGGTGTAAATGCGAAACTGAAATTATCTTAAATATAATATTATAGAAAATTTTATGTACCGCTTAATTTTGGTGTGTGATTATAATTATTTCTTATGTGGTTGCGTAATAGTGAAAAAAGTGGGCGTTATAGCAAAACTTTCTTAAAGAAATAAAGTTTTCACACTTGTGATAAATAAAATAGCCGAACGTTATATTAAAACAGAATAAAGAAATCATGTTTACATACACATTGAACGCTAATTTATTTTTCTTTATAAAGTTATCCCATCTGCACGTGATAAATAAATTGGCAATATCGTAAAAACATGAATATTACACGATGAAAAATGCTCAAAAATAGCAAAACCATCATTCGTCCAGTTTACATATCAAATCTCATAATCTTCGAATTCAAAATTTCTCGATAATTTGCAAAATCGTACATAAAGTCAGAAGAAAATTGAATCATTAATCGCGTCGTTGTTGAAACGCGAAGCGGGCGGTCAATAATTTCCGCGCTAACCTCTTATATTCCGTAAACGATGTAATATCGCCCATACGCACGACCCACGAGAGAGCGCAGCGTCTCCTTCGTTTTTCCAGTTAAGCAACGAATTGAAACTTTGAGTAGGCTTTAAACCGTATTACCGCGACGGGTATTCGATCTCTCGTGAGTTAATATCGCGCGTTGTTAAGTCCAAAGCCTACGTCTCCCCGATTAAAGCTCTCTCTCGCTCTCTCTCTCTCTCTCTTTCTCTCTCGAAGGAGCTGGAAAATTGCCGCTCATTACGCTAAGAAATGGCCGCCGTGACTCATCGACACATGAGCCAATCTGAGAAACGATCTTGCGCAGCGTTTTATTATTCCCCCGTTATACATGCGTAACTATGTTCGCTCGAGAGCACTGGAGCGCCATTGAAAGTTCCGGGTATATCATTGCACTCGCGCTCGCGCAAACAATGTTTTCGATTGGAAGTGTGAGGTAACGTTGGTTTTTCATAAGCCGCGGTTCAGCTAGCGAGCTCGGTTCCTCTTTTGCAAAATTGCAGCAATTACAGCTCTTACTTATCCATCCTTTATTATACATTGCTTGCTCGCGCTTTTAGTTCCTGAACTTTTATCTTATTCTATGCGAACACTGTATATTTATGCTCTCGTGCGATATTATTGATACTGCTGCGAGCAAAATTATTAAATATTATAAAAGTCATTGTTATAAAAAGATTTTTTAATAGAAAATTTTTATTTCATCATAAATGATTAGAAGCTTAATTGATGCGAAAATTGATTGTAAGAATTATCTATTTATTAAAATGATTCTAACCAAGGATTGTGTTGAGAAAACCTTGAATTATGTTTGAGTGTTAAACCGCTTCGCGTATTATTCCAAAGAATTACAGCAGAATTTTTCATTACGCATAAGTGTCTTTATGATAACTTTTAGAATTTATCAAAGGTGCAGCATGTTTTTCAACGTTACACGATAGATCAATAATAAGATGAACATTGAGATTGCAACTATTGGAACTGTACGAAATGTGTATCCTTGGTAACTTTTAGTTGCATGAAAATTGAAAAGTCATAATAATTATACGATCAGTTACTTATTTATGTAAAATTTTGTTGTGAAGATTCAACAATGCGAAAGATTAAGTTGCTGCAAGAAAATGTTTTCCGTGTTATAATATGCTTTAAGAAAAAGGAATGGATATGAATTGAATAAACACTGCTGTTTGAAAAATTTGAAATAAAAACGAATCGCAAGAAAAAAAAAAAAAAAATCTACGCAAAAAAGTCACATTCATTTAACATTGAAATGTATAATGCAAGAATAGATACAGCGGCAGTCATCATCGAGAACAGAGTTGCGCTAGAGTGCAACTCTGGTGCTCTACGAATGTAATACTTCTGCGCGACTCGCGGAGAGCCGTACTTTTTGCAAAAATATCTTTTCTCTCAGAGTATCGGCGGAGCGAAAATTTTTTGCCCCGTACGGCTGCACTACTCGGTTAACGGCCGCGCGCACATACAACGTGTGCGCACTGAAAGACATCGCGGACGAGGAAACGGCTCACGAGCTGCCTCGAGGCCAGCTCGAGGCCAGCTCGAACAACAAAAACAGTTGCACATATTTATTTTCTTTGCCAGGTTGTTTCGCTCTGTCGCGGGAAACGCGCGAAAAGTCCCGTCGAGAACCCAAGTCGCAGCTCAACGAATACGAAATAAACACGAACGGAAATTTTTCACGTGGGCACGCGAATGAGAAATCGGTGGATTTAACGCGTGCGCTCGCTCGCGCTCCATTTTCGGAGGCAGACATAAAGTCTCGGCTTCCGAGAATATATCGAAGCCCCGCGAGACTCGCGAGTCCGTTTCTCCTTGGTGCACGATACCTGTGCCATTTATACACATACGTAGATGTAGATATAGAATATGTGTATATGTGTGCGCAGTACAGGGTATAGGCCTTCTTTTACTCAGGGAAAATATAATGATGGCGAACGGCGTACTCAGGTTCGGCCGCCCGAGACTCCACGCTGGAAAGCAGCGATAAGGAGGGAGTGTCTGCTGCTGCCATAATGATAGCCCTGAACGGCTCTGACTCTCTGCCGATGCTACACGTACACGAACGTTTTCTCTCTCTCTCTCTCTCTCTCTCTCTCTCTCTCTCTCTCTCTCTCCTTCGTTCTTTCGTTGCCTTTACCTCGGTGCACCTTATACGTATGCTCGTTCGTATCGCTGCTTTACATACATGCTTTACCGACGTAATGTTTCCTCGTACGCACGCACGTCTCTGCGTGTACGTGAGCAGCACGTGTACTTATATGTGTGTTGCTATCGCTCGGCTTTCACTCTTTCTTTCTCTCTATCTCTCTCTCTCTCTCTCTTTGCTGGAGATGTATGTCTGTGTGCGATATTCTTTATCTCTCTCTTTCTCCATCTCCATCTCTCTCTCTCTCTCTTTCTCTCTTTCTCTCTCGCGTGTACGTTTACCTTGCACCGAATGGCGTATATATTCTCTTAGCCTCTCGCGTGTTCGTTAGCTATACGAGCTTTCGCGCATGAGCGCAAGAGAGACAGGGAAGGAGCTTAAACACGCGCGCGAAGCTGAGCCTTTGCCCCTCTTATACACCACTCGGAGGCTCTATATCTTTATGCACGTATCTTTATGTAGGTACAAAACTCGCCTGGTCATACGACGCGTGAGGTTTGCGGCTACGCCGAACGCGTACACGTGTGTGAAAACGTTCGCGTTATTCCTAGGGTGAATATGCGCACGGGCACAAGAGAGAGAAAGAGAGAGAAAGTAAGAGAACGGCCCACCAGCGGCGATCGCATCGTCTTCGATGCGGATATATTCGCGCAAGCGGCAAATTTCCTCGCCGCGCTTCGATTAACGCGAGATCGCCGCTTTCTCATGCAAAATGGCTGCTTAAAGCCTCGTTCACCTTTTTTGCTGGATATTTAACATAATACTTAAGAGCTCACCTATAAAATTAACTTCTAAATGTTAAAGTTATCCGATCTACTTTCCGCACAATAAGTTGGATAAATACTTACTCAAACGTTTTAGCTAACTAAAAGTTTTGAAAAATGCTGTAGTTTCTGAATATTAATCGGTTTTTATTGCAGAAAAATTGGTTTGATTAACAAAATAGACCTCGACTAGAGGACAAGTTGTTATCAAAGGTACACTTTTGAATTTTTTGGTATTAACGGTGTAATTTATTACTGGCAAGATGCATATAATTAATTTTTAATGTATATCACTCGCTTCGAATATCTTTGTATTTTAAACTATAAAAAAATACTTAATAATAGAAGAGTAAAAATGCTATTTTCTCGTCTGAATTATGCAATATTTTTTAGCCAACATGTTTTAAAAATATTTTAAATAATTTCCTTCAACATTTTACTATTTGCTATTATTTCTATTCAATTTGCAATGAATTGTGCAGAGAGAGAGAGAGAGAAAATTAAGAACGTTGGATATCATTCGAAGCAAACAACTATCGTTTAAATTTTGCTCATAAAAGGTTTCATCGCTTTTTTTTAGAGGAGGATCTTCAAATGATTTATTCGCAGATTAGAATACCGAAACATCGTTAGTATACGAGCATTTTTTCACAATGCTTACAAGCTGACAACAGATTACGGAAAGAGAGTAAACTCTTCTTTCAACATCAGCACTCTGAATATTTCTTAACAGAGTCCAGCCTCCGCGGATTCCCTACTCGGGCGGGTCGGTATAAGAAAAAGTCGGGCCGTCGTTCGTTTTATAAAAATGAAGATTTTTTGATCGAAGCTCTCTCGCTCTTTCTCGTTCTCTCTCGTTGCACCCTCTCCGTTGCCTAGGGTTAAGCACATCGGGTTACTCACGTGCAAAAGTTCGGGACCAACGATTGGCCGGAGTGAGCTCGGATTCATTAGTGCGGGAGCGCCGATTGGCCGAACGGCCCCAACGCGAACTCGGCGAACCTCGGGACGTCTACGCTCTTCCTTTTGCACCGCCACGGTAATGACGCGTTCTTCTCTCTCTCTCTCTTTCTCTCTCTCTATCTCTTGCTTATTCTCTTTCTTTTTCCTCGTCCTATACGCAGAGAAGCGATCGTGCATGGCAGATAGGCCGCACTTTCTACGTATATATACATGTATATCTTTCATCGCCTTGCTCGTGCTTTCGCATACTCGTGCATGGTAGAGGCTCTCTCTCTCTCTCTCTCTTTTTCTCTTACTCTGTGGTGGTATACATAAAAGGCGGAGACCGCGCGCGCAGAGGCCCGCCGAGGAACGGCTCGTGGAGCCTACTCTATGCATGCGTGTACGTAGGTGTAGGTGCGGAATGATCGGGCGCGCGAGTGAGTTGGGCGCAAATGGGACTTGACCACGCACGCGGGCTCGCACCCCCTCAACCTTTACTCCCGCGCTCGGCCCTCTTCCTCGCGCCTCCTCCCGTGGCGGCCGAGGACGCGCGCGCGTACGATCTCGTGTTCGGGTTGTTTGGCTATTTATACCGCGCGCCGCTGTATACGAGTGCGAAGGCGATCAGCGGGCGAAGTTAAATTGGCGGATCGAACGTCGCTAAATTTCTCGAGCCTCAAATTGCACGGGTAGCACGGTTAGATCGAAACCGACGCAGCGGCGGACGAGTCGCTGTGCTCCCCATTAACTGAGCTCTCTCTCTCTCTCTCTCTCTCTCTTTCTCTCTGTTTCTCTCTCTCTCTCTCTCTCTATTTCTCTCACTCTTTCGCTCTCTATCTTGCTCTTTCCCCCGGAGAGCGAACCAAGTGCTGCCGGCAGCGACGAGGCAGGTTTGGCCCAATATCCGGTTGCAATCGATTCGCGTTGATGGCGAATCTATATCGTGTGCGCGCGGGATACGTCGTTTCCCTGCAAAGCAGCACCCGCGTGTTCTTTTCATGTTTGTCTGTTGTTGGGCTTTCATCCACCTCTCTTCCTTATTTTAACTTCAATAATAAGTTCTTTTTTCATTAATGTCTAAAGGTAAAATTTAGTTAATATCGTATTAGTTTTAGCATATATTCAAGACACATTTTTTGGTATTAAGTTATAGTTCTCTTAAAAAATTAGGATTGTTTTTATGTTAAATTTATTGAATTGCTTTAAATGGGATATTAAGGTGCATTTAAAAGATTTAAAAATAAGCACATAATGATATGCAGTTGAAAATAGATATATTTTTCGATGATAGTCTATTTAAAACTCTAAGTTGATGTAAGTAGTAGTTTGAAAATATCAGTAATCAGTAAATATGAATATTACATTCTGAAAATTCTTTAATACATCGCTTCGTGCTAATGCGTAGTTTACGAAGAAATCTTTGAAGATAAGTACTTTAGTAATTGAATATTTGTATAACCATTTAAAAAAAGAAATATATTGCGAATAAATAATCGTAAAATTGATTACGTACGCATAACCGTATAGTTTTTTTTATTGCATTGTAAAAATGAATAGCGACGATTGAAGTTGATAGGAAAAGTATTATTCAAAACGAGCATCGCTTAATTTGATGATTTCTCGTTTTTCGCGTGCCACAGGAAATTCATTCGCTGTACCTTATTGAGCATTGTAACCGAGGAATCATCGAAGCAACTCATCGAGCGCGTCGTCTTCCTCCTCAACTTCACCGGACTCAATGATCCGACTAAATAATTTTTTCGCGGTACTCTTGTCGATTCTCTGGCCGGCGACGACGCGAAAACTTCTTTGCACGCCTCGTCGGCAAGAGTAGGGCGCGTATTTGCGCCTGATGGGGTCAGATACACAAAATGGAGGGCAGGCCAATTGTTCGTCGGACAATCGGGTGTGCGCGCGCTGTGGGCTCATATTCTTAAAGTGCCTTCAATTACACCGGTCGACTCGAGCGTCCTCGAGTGCCACCCTAAGCGTAACCTCTCGCGAACTCTTTTTATTCGCTCTCGTTACGTGGCACAAGATGCATGGGGGTCTACTGTCTCTTGCTCGTTATAATATGACATTGAGTACATCCGACGAATGTCTCGGTTAAGTGCTTCGCGATACATTCGTGTTAAATTTATTTCATCGATGCACGCAAATTTTCATTTCGTAAACATTTTTTTAAAGACGAGAAATTTTTGAACTTATTTGTATTTTACATTGCTGTTTTGTTATATATAATTAAAAAATATCTAGTTTAATCTTTTTTTTCAATACTTATTCTTATACATTAGATAACGATATTTATTTTCCATACTCTATTTAAATAACACATTTAATAAGGCAAAGAACGTAGGAATTTTAAAGAGAACGTTAAAAAATTCATTGTTCTCGAAAATTTCATATTTTCAATATGAAAACTTATTTAGTATCGACGATAGAGGGCAGATATAAAAATAATAATATTGAAAACTTGAGATTGAACAAGCGTAACCGGCGTCATTTTCGTCGTCTCTCTCGTGTACGTAGAGACGTATAAAATGGCTATCGAAACGTGACTTTACGTTGGCAAATATGGATCGCGCGAGCGGCGGGAGTCAGAGAATTTCGGGAGCAGCGGAGGGTGCGCGGGGGACTCGGAGGACGGAGAGTCGCCCGTCTCCATGGCAACAACGATCCCTCAGTAGCTGCCACCGCCGCCGCCACCGCTACGGCCGCCGCCTGCCTCCCTGCCGACGAACCCTCCTACACACCCTTCATTCAACTCTGCCGGCGTCTGTCCCCGTCGCCCCTTTGATCCCCCGCTCGAGCTCGAAGACAGTCGCTGCTCGCAATTTTCCCGAGCTAGAACGTTGATGTGTACCCACCGCTGATTTATCCGCCATCAGGCTAAACATTTTTTTTTTTTTTTTTTTTTTTTTTTTTTTTTTTGTTCTAAAGAAACTGGATTTAGCGGGAAGGGACATGAGCATTCATCCGTGTAAAAAAGTATCTAACTGCATTGAAAAAGTCTCTTTTTTCCATTGCTTTCTCGAAAATCTTGCATTTGACGCATTAACAGAATGCTTATTGAATTTCATATAAAAACATTACGTTTTTTGATTTTTTTTTTATGACGATTTAAATACAAATTAGCGTGAAACAATTTACAATGCGTTTGTACAAAATTTCATGAGCATTACCGTACACGCGAAAATAATCATAAATAAGATCCAAGAGTTATTCAGTAAAAGTTAAATGGAATATACGCGCAAATGAGCGGACATAAGATATAAAAAAAAAAATAAAAAAAAAAAAAAAAAAACCGAAGAAGATGACTGGGAGGAAGAGGCTGGGATCTGGATTAAAAAAGGCAAGCGAGCGCGACGAACGCATCTAAATATTGGCGCGCGATTACCATAATATCTCCGCTGCTTCTTTCGTATTCAAAACGCGGCCGAACGAGACCATGAGCACTCTCTCTCTCTTTCGGCTGGTCCCTGTTTACACTAATACCAGGTTATAGGCACACTACGCGCTCTAAGATTATAATGAGCCTTCGATCGAATTAGACACTCTTTGGGCAGCTCTGCTGCTTCTCGTTTCGAACTTTTCAAAGTTTCCGCCGGTAGATTATATTATGCGCGATCGTCGCCGGGCCTCGGAATGCAGAGCGAAAGAGGCTCGATTCTGGGGACAGCTTATTTTTGGCTTCGCGATTCCTCCTCGGCGCCGCCGCATCCGAGAGTTCTCGCGCCCGCGCGAGCGAGCGCCTGCACTCCGCCGATTTTTTCTTATTTAATTTCTTTCTCTCCCTTTCTCTATAATAATTGCTTTCTCGGAAGGAGACGATTTCCGAAAATCGAGGTCACTCGATAATTATCCGCCCGAATATCGACGACGTCCATGTCGTCGAATATCGAGAAATTCTGGATTTTATTTGTCCTTTGTTTTATTAGGTTTTTTTTTTTTTTTATAATAGCTAACGGAAAATTATAATGTTTGACTGCAATTTTACAAATAATAGTATAATTAAGTTTTAATCGAGTTTTTTATATTTTGACGATTATTTTTAAATCATTTTATTCATTTGTTTTATCTCTTTGATAATAATTTTGACAGTATAAAGTTCTTTAACCAATAATACTATTATCTATTTTGCATAGCCCGCGACTTTAATGAATAATGCAAAATTGAGTTTTTATGAGCAACGTGAAGTTTGTTGCATTTTTCACTATTAAACTAATATCAAACCAATAATAGATCTTACTTCTTCTTTTTCCCATATTTTCATGTAAAAAAAATATGGATAAAATTTATAGTTGTCGAATAACTTAATCAAGCTTAATTATCGATTCAATTTATATTATTTTAAATAGTTTAATAAGACTAAAAATAAAACTAGATTTAATATTAATTGAGAATGTATTAATACATTCTTCAAAATGGTCGTTCAAAGTGACTATTTGAACGAATTGTTTAGCTCTGCCTCTTGTTGGCCCTGTAAGTTAAACCAGCTATTCTATCGGTAGCCGATGTAAAATTTCCGATTGTAATATGATATCCGGTCCTACACGCTCGCCCGAGGCGCACTGATTATCATAATGAGCTAAAGCTTGCAAATAATAGAAAAAGGACAACTGATAGTAATAGTCGATCATACGCTTACCGTAGAACCTTCCCCTTTACGGCTTTATTCGCGGATGGGAAAAATCGGTGTCTTATGCAGCCAGACTAGTTTTATACCTATAAAACGCGGAGACGCTCGGAGAAGCTCATGAATATTTATGCAGGAGCGCGCGGGACCTCGCACTTGACCGAGCGTCTTGCAAATTAAAGCGGTTTTGACGCTTCGTTAGTCCTCCGACAAAGTTGCTTTTTCTCTCTCTCTCTCTTTTTATTTTTTCTTTCTTCGACCGTATTTTTTTTTTTTTTGTCAGCGCGGCTGATAATTAGACAAGGCGCTGGTAATCACCGGTGCATCGTAATTTGTCATTTTTAGCTTTTAATCGATATCGATGCCATTTCATTTTATTCGTAATTGCATCGAACAACAATGACGTGATCCACATTGATCATGTTTGCCTATATCCAAGTTTCGTTTCAAGTTTATTTTTGTTTCACTTATACAAATACAAGCATTGGTTTAATCTATTGTACATATAATGTAAGGTAATATTAATTTTTATTTTGAAAATAAAAGAGCTTAAACGAGAAAATTGTTCGTTAAAAATTGATGACTGTGAAGAAATTATTAAAAAAATTTTTCACGTTAAATTTTTAATATAAAGCAAATTGCAGCTTCGACAACGCATTATAGGTAAAACAAAGTTTGCAAAGTCAATTTCCGAAGCTCGGGCTTAACGGCAGGCAACATTCACAGGCTTTTTGGCCTTTGTGTCGCGTAGCAAGTAAGAATCAACAGTTTTTGCGCGAAACGAGCTTTCAATCTATCTTTTGCTCTCCCTCGCTTCGTCGGAGACAGCGTCAGGGGTAGCGGTGGCGGTGGCGGCGGTAGCGGCGGCGCGTACGCGGAGAAGTGCCATTAGCGGGCGAGCGAACGCGAGGAGCTCCGCGGCAGCGGTCCTCGAGCACTTTAGAAGCTTCCAGCAGCCAGCAGCGGCGCTTAGTTTTGAGTGGAGCAACACACCACTCGTACCGCTGCGGATAGAATTTGAATTACGTTCGCTCGACTGCATTGTCACCGCTGAAAAGGAGAGGAGCCGAGCAGTCGCTGCGCTGACGGCCCTCTTCCCCACTCGTTTCTAGTTAATTTTCAGCGATAGACTCTTCTGCTTTCCGCGCGGCTCACCCTCCCGCTATCCGCGCCTTTAAAGCGACCCTGAACGAGCTTCGTCGCTCTATTGGTGTACCTTGCAATTTCGCTATTTTCGAATCTCATTTTAGCCTGATATTTATAAAAAAAAATATTTATTTGCAACTCTGTTGATAAATTTACAGTCCATGCGATAAGTTAAACGGATTTCTCGAACGTTTTTTAATCGATTGGTTTAAAGCTAGTTATTTTAATAAAAAATAAATAACTTTTCGTTTCAATCAGTTTAAAAAATAACAAAAGCCTTATCTGAAACTGCACGTTTAATATAATTATTTTCATTAAAAATCGATTGAAATTTAAAATTTCATTTTCATATATAATTTCAAAATGTTAACCTTTGCCCTTTAAAATACGTAAAAAATTTAAAAATATACCTAACCATTGTAATAGCTTTAAAAACATTTTAAAATTCGCACCACCGCAGTCGGAAGTTAGAAAAAAATTTTAACGAAAAAATGACGAAAAAGAAGACGGAATGCCGAAAATGTTGCCCGCTACAGTTGCGTGACTATTGTAAGATCGTTCGAATAAAGAAATAAAAAGACAAATCTCAACGGGCATTCGCATAGTTCCGAAATTGCGCGTTTGCGCATGTATAAGTGCCCTTGTACACATGCACCCTGCAATTGCTGGCTTCAACATACACGCGAATCCGCGCATACGTTGTGCGGCTACGGCGTTTGTCGGGGAGGCAAAACCGAGCATTTTGGATTCAAAATTAATGCGTTTTTAATAGTGACATAAGTATAGCGAAGAGCGCAGCGGCAACGCGCGCGTGGTTCGAATCTTTTACCTCCGACGATGATGGCTTCGCCGACAACCGCGGTTTCGCTTCTTGGAATCGCCTCGTAGTCGCCGCGTGGCCGCGATATGCGGCGCAAACTTGCGGGAATTCTCCTGGTCTTATAAAGACAAGCACGTCTGCTAAAGCGAGCGAGACACATCGCGCTGCGATAGCTTTTTACCGCTTCCATTCGAAATTTCTTGCGAAAGACTTTTAATAAGAATGACGCGTTTTTTAGTTTATAGCGGGTAACTTAATTCTTCCGCTATTTTTTGTAAAAAAATAATAAAAATAGTATAAAGAATTGACTGCTTACTCTTGCCTAATATTATTGTCATTGTTGAAACCATATTTTTCATGTACGGGCCGTAGATTGTTCAATTTTTATAATTTTCCCTTTATTGGCAATTGTTATTTTGCACCGATTAAGTATGTATATATATGAATATATGTATATTTATACATGTATGTGGGTAAAATGGAGATTAAAATGCCGGTAATTCGAGTAATGCTATCGCAACGAGAACAAAAGTTTTACTCTTTCTCGTAGGCTTCGAGTATTTCGCGTAAAATAAATTCAAACGAGTACTTTACAATCTCCTTGCATTCCATCGTCGCTAGAAAGTACAATACACTCATTTTGCCGGAGATACTTTGCTCCCCAGAGCCGTCGTAACCATCGAGCGCCGATTCGCCACTCGAAACGCGAAAAATCCGAGCTGCCGCGGCTAAAACGACGCTTGCGCGACCGCGCTCGCGTTACGAAAGACAGGGAAAAAATTTATAACGTCGCTTTAGCCAGCGCTTCCGCGTTGTGTATATATCTTTTAAACTCTCGACTCTAAACGTTTCGCGAATAACGACGACGTAAGAGAGTTTTGCGTCGAAAGACGCACCTTGCCGCATTACAATTTTGCGGTTTTGCGAGGCGCGCGCGCGCGCGCGACGCGTTGCATGCGTGGACGATTACCCCGAGAATTTATATACGTATTTCTGCAAGCCAAGTCGCGCTTCTCATTTCGGGTGAAAAGGAATTGCACTCGGTGTCAAGTGAAAGCGCGTGATGTCGGTTAAACTACGTTGTGGTATTGCGACGTAAACGACTTTCGCGAACGTATGTATATTTTCATGTGAAGGGTGAAACTCTGACCAAAGTGAAATTATTATTTCTCGGTATGTTGTCATCGCGAAATTAAATTGCAACTAGAATTACGAATTTTTAACGAATTTTCTTACGAGTTTTCACAGTTTAATATTTTTATACGTAAAATTATATTGTAATTTAAAGTTTGGACGCATAAATTTTGTTTTATTTTACGCACTTTACATGGAAAAGTATGTCGGTATCTTGCGGTAGTGGTTAAAAAACGCGCAGCCAAAGAACAGCGAGTACGTCGAGTTATCGGCGCACATATCGAATTTCGCATTTATCGGACGAGCTCCGCGCGTCACATATTGTTTTCGCAATCCAGCCGAAAGCAAAAATAACGACGACGACGACGCACAGATAATTGGGACCGTCTCCTCTCTAAATCTACGGAGCACGTGGAGTTAGGAGCAGACGAAGGGAAAAAGGGAACGCGCGCGTACAAGAGATGCGTCGACGAAAAAGAGAGAGAAAGAGGGATAGAAGGAGAGAAGCGTCGTAATAACAATGATTAGGGCGACGAAGCGGACGATTTCGCCTCGTGCGCGGCCGTCGACGCCGTCGCTGTCCTGATAAAGTCAGCCGAGAGAAAAGAAGAGATGAGAAACGTGCGGCCGAAAGCGCCTACGCGAAAACGATCTGATCGCTGTCCCGTATATAAAGCTGCGCGCACACACATACACACACATACACACCCACACACACACACACACATATATAAGCATACGTATAGCGCTCACGAGCCGCTCGAGGGAATCGAATCTCAAAATGGCGCCCGCACGCCTTCCAAGCCGATGCACGTTCGGCCAACCTGGATCTCCACATTTTACCTTTGCGATGTAAACTACAATATTATAGGGAGTCGTCGAGGCTACAATTTTTTCATAATGAAAATATTTACTTTTATTTTATATTAATAATAAATCTAAAAGTTTACCCATGTCATTATAATACGCAGATTTTCATCCAAGAAATGCGGAATATTGCAGCTTCGGCAATAATCCGTTTGTAATCCCGAAAAATAAAGCTTTTAATGAGTACCCATCTCCGCACTTATTTAAAAGATTGTCAGCTGGTTGGTAGCGAAATGCAATTTCCTGCATTCGGTCTCGAGCATAAGTTCGCGAATCCGAGCGGTTCTTCTTACACATCGGCCGAAGCCTAGATAAAAAATGCGACCAGCTGCTTGCTGGATAAACGAAAAGTTGAACCGCGGAGTAGCATCGTCGCCGTGTTTGTTCGGTAATTGATATCGTTTACGCAGGCTCGAAGATTATACCTACTATTACAACGTTATGAATGTTACACGAACGCCGTGTTGGGATATTATCCCTTTTTTCTCCCGTTTAGGAGACGAGGTCTGGTGCGCGTCGCCCTTGTGAACGATCTCGACTAAAATCGAATTTTCCGCTCTTTTACACTTGGTCCCGAACGGCCGATTTATAATGACGGGTACGAGCAGCAAAAGAGATGAAAATATTGGCTGCTTCGATGGATATTATACGCGAACGACAAGAAAGCCGCGCTCGATGTTGTACTTGAAATCACTATGATTATGGCACATTGCTTGGGTATTATTAGCAAAATTTATGAAATACTGAGATATTCAACTCTTATATTTAAATCAATATCAAAAGTTTTCATCAATCCTTGCTCTCATAGCAAAGAATACGGGAGAAAACCAACAGTAAAAATTTTGCTCAACTTGCTCAAAGAACCTTAAATTCTTATTGACATCGCTTATAATGACATTACAATTAATAAATGATTATACATAAATATTAAAATAAAAGAAGGAGTAGATTTATATTTTTTTTTGTTCTTGCAAAATTTAAATTTAAATTCTTTCATAAAATTTGATAAAATATTGAAGCGTGCGTTTGTTTTCATTCATATTTCATTTGTACCCGATTGTACCAAATTTTTGTAATTCTTGGCACATATTTTTATTTTCTCACACTGCAACGTCCCTTCGAGTATTGCTGGATGTAAATTGAGCATTAAAAAATATTTTAAAAAATTCATTACTATTACAAAAATAATATCTCTGCAAACATTGATTAGCAAATCCCGGTTTTTGAAAAAAGCGCCAAAGACTAAGGCCCTATTGCATTGACATGCGTAAACACGCGTCGCATACGAAAAAGCGGGAACCCTTCCCTTTCGCTCTTCTATTCTTGTTCGTTTGTTCGATTATTTTTAATTTTCTGAGCTCTCTCTCTCTCTCTCTCTCACTCACTCTTCCTCACAATCCTCCTTTTTCTACAAACTCTCGGTGAATCGAGGCTTCACGTCCTCTTGGCTTCACTCTCTCTCTCTCTCTCTCTCTCTCTCTCTCTCTCGGGCGTTTTGTTTATAGGCTTGAGAGAAGAGAAAGAGAGGCGCGCAAGGCGAAGGCGGTGCGCGGCTCGGCGCGAGGGCTGTCTAGCCAATCGGAGGCTCGCTGGAAATCATACGCAGAGATCGCGGAGAGCGTGTGGCGAGCCTTGGCTTCGGGAGGGAGCGAGAGAGAAAGAGAGAGCAAACCGCGAGCGCGTAAGAGCGAAACGTTAGGCGAGCCCACACAGTCCTCTTCTCCTCGTTAACATTAGACGGGTCTGTCCCGGCGCACGCGGCCTTGCATGAGCCTTCTAGCGCCGCGTATATTGTACCGAGGGAGTCCAAGAGGGAAAGAGAGACAGAGAGAGAGAGAGAGAGAGAGAGAGAGGTGGGGCGAGAGAGGACCGAGGCCTCTTCGATCGCTTACGTTCGCTTGCTCGCTCGCTCTTTCTCTCTTACATACGTATACGTATTCCTTCTTCATCTTTTTTAGCTCGCATGTTGTGAGCTCGTGTTTTCTCTCTCTCTCTCGCTCGCGCACGACGTTCGTGCGCGCGCTTCGGCCTTTTCTCGAGACGAGGGAGAAGAGCGTGCATTCGACAGTCTTCCCTTTTTGCTCGCTTGTGCGCCTCCCGTTTTTTACCTTTTCTTTGCTGAGCCTCCGCTCGTTGTACGGGCTCGCCTCTTGCTCTCCTTTTTTTACTCAGCTCGTGTATACGTGTACGTATGTACATCGAGCTACTTTTGTTTGGATTTTTTTTTTGGCTCAGCTCCGAGATCGATGCTGATATATATATATATATATATATATCTGAAAGTAATCGTGTTTTACACGATGAGCTTTGTTTTTTGTCGTATACTTATTTTTTTTATTCTCGTTTCAGTTAACATTTTTTACTTTCCCTTTTTTTTTTCATTTGGGATAGAGGTGCGCATCTGATGTGAATTGCGATTTTATTAATAAGTGATTATGATATAGATACTATAAAAGAAATATGTTTTTCTTTTTCTATATATAATAATGGAGCAGTTAGAATTAAATTTTTTTTTACAGAACAAATAAGAAACAAACGATTATTTCGAGAGATTTTAAATATTCGTTCCTATAAACTTTTGTAAAATATTAATTTGCATGCATATAACGCATCTTCGATAAAATGCTCAGTCCCATAAGCTGCTCGATAATATAACGTTTATCTTTTGCATCGATTACATATTATTTAATGATATTTATTTTAGTATTTATTATTTATTCTGCTCTGATGTGATTTGATTAAAATGTTAAAAATTAATTTCAATGAAATTCAAAGAATAAATTACTCATCTAAAATAAATGATGCACTTTTAAAATAGCATGTATTTAGGTAATTTATGATAATTTCATTCATTCAGATTTACACATTAATGATTACGTTAGATTACGCAAGCGCTCTTTTAAAAGTACTCCGAGCAAACGGTAAAAAACGGGCTAATTCAGGGGGAAATTACACCTCGACCTGCGCAAAAGGGGCGTCGTTAAGAAGGAATCGAACGCATCGTGGGGTACTCGAGAGCATCGGATGATTCATCGGCTCTCGATGAGACGAGGCGACAACCTAAAAATGGAATGCAATCGGCTTCTAGAATAGATAGTTTGACGAACAATACGTTTGTACATACGCATATGAGCGGAGGCGAAAGAGGGAGAGGAAAGGCAGCCATTCCCGGTGGAGTGCGACCTCTTCCGAAGGCGAAATGTCAAAGTCACGCTCGACGATTTTGATAGACATCTTCCTCGAGGTCGTGAAAGGTCCCGCGACTAAGGCGCGACACGACGCAGTGGCTCTCTGGTTCTCTCACGCTTTCATCGTGACATATTTCGTAAGGCTCGATTCTTTCTCTCTCTCTCCCTCTCTCCCCCCCGTCTTTCTCTCTCTCTCTCTCTCTCTCTCTCTCTCTCTCTCGTAATTGAAGTTCCTGTCATTGTCTCTCGCTGCTCTTCGACGAGCTTCTAATGCAGACGCCAGCGTCCTTACGCCGTGTCTCTTTTTTTATCCTCTTTTTCTTTTCTTTCGTGTTTGACCCTCTCTCGCTGTAATCTTCGTGTTCCGTCGACCTTCGAAAATACGTTCTTATATGAGTACGTTTTGCTACTTTGTCGAGGTCTTATATTCAAAGATTTATATAGTTGTGTTTATAGACTTTTTAAACTTTTAAAGGAGTGTTCCTCGTTTACGTACTTTTTTTTCTAAACTAAAATAATTGTTTCTATCTATACGTACTTACGTTTAAACAGCATTTGCCTTAAACTGTTTAAAATTTGCACAGTATTAAGTATTCAGTCAAATATACATTTCGCTTTAAAATAAATATTCTTAAAGTGATTTATAAAAAATAGTAATGCGTTCTTGCATATTTTACATAATCCTTTTTATGACAATTATTACGCATCTCTACCGCATAAATTTTATGTAAATTTTACGTAACATTTTTCCGCGTACATCATCTTGCAAAGTATAAAAATATACGAGAATTTAAAATAAACTGACACGCTCTGCGCCCCCCCCCCCCCGCCCCTCTCCGTGAAAGTTGAGTAAGTTAGCATTAAAAGCGTGTGCGCAATAGTAGGAAGAAAAATAAAGTCCGTGGCTAATTGGTCTAACAAATTTTCACCCGAAAACGGCATTTAATCATTATAATAATCTCGTTGCTAAAATACTACAAACCTCGGTTAGATTTTAAAATTTTCTACCTTCTTACTAGTCTTGAATACATTATTTATCTTTAGAAACATATTCTTGAACGCAACAACAAACTATTAATTGAAAATATGGTCTTCTTAATTTTACAAACTTAAAAATTAAATGAAAAACTTAACGATAATATATGAATAATTAATTTATTTGCATGTAAAACAATTTAGTTTTCTCGAATAAGTCTGAATTTTATACATATTAAGTCTTTATTTAATTAAAGAAAAATATAAATATCACCCTTAGAGGTAGATAAATTTTTAGAAAATATCGACCCGATCGACGATGAACGATGATAAAAAATGGAGCAACTTTGTTACAATCGAACGTCGCGATTGATTTCCCAGATAAGTAGTTGATTAAATTACTCGTACAATCTGGCGCAGAAAACTGAGCTAAGACACGCCTACTTTAGTCTTTTTCTTGTAACTCAAGTTGTTCGAAATTTTTTTCCGTTTTCTCGATTCCTCTCTTTCTTTATCTTTTTTTCACGCTCTCTCTCTCTCTCTCTCTATCTCTCGTAGATTTGCAGCGGTGTTGAGTCGGGTGCTTTTACGGCCGTTCGTAAATTGCCTTTTCTTATCGAAATAAAATGTACACGCGTAAGAACGTATATTGACTTTTCACTCGCTCTCGGACAAAGAGCGGCACTTACCGATCCGCGCGCGCGAGCGCCGAGCTCGTAATGACAGCAATACTCGAAAGAGCCAATGCACGTGGATTCTCTCTCTTTCTCTCTCTCTCTCTCTCTCTTATTTTATCTCTGCTTATCCTCCCTTACGCTCCCTCTTCTACACTTTTATTCTCAAGTATGTATTATGCGCTAATGTATTTCTCGGAGTCGGACACATACGAACTTGAAATATTATGATGATTTTACAAGCATGTAAATTTGAAAAAATTTTATGATGCACGCGTCAATAATACACCACAAAAAAGTAAGAGATGTTCAAATTATGCCTGGCTGTTGGAGAGTCGTGATTGTTTATTTTTGAATGATATTTTGATCGTTTGGATAGCTTATCCTTAACCGTTGAATTAAACCTATTATTGCAAGTTAAAGAAGATAGCCGGTAACGAAAGCCGAATAACGGTATAACGGTATTCTTACGTAGATTTAATAAAACTATTATTTAAAATTTATATAAATTGATACATTAATTTGTTAAACTACAGTTTTTCTGTCGGTACAATGCATTATTACATAAGCGCGGTTGCAACGCAAGCAAACTATGTATATTCAGCTCATTAACAGTTTTAAGAATGTCGAGTATTACTGCCAATTATGACTAAAAACGTTGTTTTTATTTCTCCGTCTTTCCGTGAATGCAACAAAAACTACTGATATTTATGTTATTCGCAGACTAATAACTCTGAACAACTGCTAAACTGTGCGAGATCGAGAGATTGCGATAACGATGATAAATTTATTCGCACGCGCGCACGGAGCTTCAAGTCCAATTTGGGGAGTAAGAAACCATGTAGTTACGGACTTTTAATGATGGAAAAAAACTTTGCGATTGTCATTGGTGTGCACACGCGTGTATCGTGTTAAGTTTATTCTTGCGATGCGCTGCTTCGCTGCCTCTATCTTACACCGATAACGTGTACGCATACAAACAAGTTCATATTTTATTAACATGCAGCTAGCATATGAACGCAAAAACTTAAATACGTGCATTTTCTTTATTACTAGTGCCCAGATAAATGTATACAGCGGTATAAAGTGTTCAATCTCAATTTATTTATCTTCCTTTGTCGTTTCAAGTCTTTTACTAAGCTTTTACTTGCCGCTACGACAGAGTGAAAAACCGTCGATTTGCATTTGAATTTAAACACGAAGGTCCATCTCTACTACATGTGGTAGGATCATAAGATTCCCCAATTTTTTATCGCACTGCTTGATTCATTAAAAGAGGCGGACTCGCATGTGCGCGCACTAGATTTGTAAGTTGGAAGGTGTGCCAGCCGCGATAGACACGCACACCTCGCGCGGTCACGTTTCCGAGCTTCGCTTTTTGCAATGAGCAGCGCGCGGAAAAAAAAAGAGAACCTTGAGTCGGCGCGATCTCCAAAGGAAAGGAGAGAAAGCGCTCTCGTGCGATTTTCCCAGAAGAGCTCGCGAGAGAGAGAGAGAGAGAGAGTAGCGAAGAGTCGCGCCAGAAACCGTCGACTTTTAAATCTCTACGCGCGCTCGAGAACGAAAGAAGAAAGATCGCGACGATTCGCGACCGACAATTAATCGCACGTGCTGCTATTGGACGATTGGCTACTGAACGCGATGAGAAACGGAAGTTGTCTGAGATTAAAGGGTATAGAATGGAGTACAGTGATTGTTTTTTTTAATTTTTTTTTATTTTTTAATCTCAGCTATGTAGAAACTTTTATTTACATGGAAAAATGTACATTTGCACTTTATAAATTACATGAAAATATAATCATACGCAAGGATATAAATATTTATATTTAAAATAATTTAATAAAAAACTAGTTTTCCAATTCTGCATTAAACAGCTACAAATATATAATACATAATTTTAAACGGGCGAGAGAATAATATATTAAATGTAAAAATTCTTTGATAAATATAGAGTCATTCAAAGGCATATATAATAATGTTCAAGTAATAAACAAAATTAAATCTTTTACATGAGTATCGTTCTTCCGCGGTATCATTACAATGCGAAACCGTTTTGATTTACTTACGCATATGAGAAGAATTAGCGAAATCACAGTGCTCCTCAAAACTCGTTAATTTCAACTATAACCAGTTTCTTTTTCTCCTTTTCCCTTCCTCTTTTCCGCGCAATATAATTTTAATGAACGAACGCGTAATAATAAGATCAAACGTCGAATTACGGCAAGCAAGCCGACGGCGCATAAGCAGAGGTGAAGGAGGGGTAGGGAAAGGGAGAAGAGAACGAAGAAAACGAGGAATAAAAAAGAAAATGCGCGATCTCACCCGGCGCTTGTGTGTACGTGAACGCGTGCTTCTGAAAAGTGGCCGCGAGATCGCGAGTCTAATTACGAGCGCATTCGAACGATTTCATAAAGGTGTTAAAGCCTTTCATTAAAAGCGCGCTATATATGCGCACGTATACGCGAGCATTGGGCTCATTGAGTGCAACGCCGATGGGCTGCGCGCTATCGTCTATGCTAAATTTCATTCAGTCGTTAAAATTTTTATTCTACTTTATACTATGCCTAATTTAATCTATTTTTTTTTCGTATTTTTTTTCTTTTTTTCTATTTTTTTCTATTTATAAAATGGCTTTATATAATTTATGTAAAATAAATTTTTTGATTAAAATAAAAAGTATAACGCACTTTACCGAATAATTTGACAGTGGCTAATACCGTTTAATCTTGAAGCTACTTTTATGAAGTTTTTAAATTATCGTATAAAAGTTTATAAGTAAGTGTCGTAATTTATGCTCCTACGTTACAAAAGCAAACCATTTTAAAGTCCGACATTACTATACATTGACGACGATTACGATATAATGTTGCGATTCATCCGTTAAATTATAATTTGCAAAGTTTCTGCGGTAAGTTTGTTTACGACTGCTTCTAGAAAATTAATGGGATCGAGTATAGTCTTTACTTTATTTCTTTTTTTCATTTTTTTTTTTTTTTTTTTTTTAAATTGTTGGCGTCATTCGAACAAACGGTTTGATGAAAGTTTATTAAAAATTATTGCTAGAACAGGACACTCGGTTTTATAAATCTCGTTTACAACCTATGTCTAAAATTAAAAATAAATAAAATCCGTGTATGTACGCTGGCTCAGGCCGTTTAGCATGTAATGAACCTTTATCTAAAGCGGCATCGTGAATATTCAATTAAATTTAAAATCACTCGCGTGTTTTACGAGAAACATTTGAATAAAATTACGGCATAAATCAGGTAGCTTTTAAAGTGACGAAAGCCGTGTCCACGTTCGTGTCTTACAATGGGCGTGAATTGACATATACATATGCACACGTACGCGTACGTGTACAATACGGTTAAGATTTCCTTATAAAAGCTACTCGGGGGACAGACAGACGGCCGTACACTTTGCGACGTCAACGATACCGTTAAACATTCACCCGATCTATATACCGGCGTAATTGAGTCGTTCGATCGTTACTCTTGCAAAGAACGTCGAAGAAAGAGAAGGAGAGTCAATCGTCGAACTCCTTCGGGGCATATAAATGCTCGATAGGTACATTGATAGTAAGCTCGCTCGATTAGATTGCACGTTTAACGCGCGCGTGTTTAATGCGCGAGTGCTTGATTTTCATGGTATACTAAATGCGCATGGTTATCTAAATGCGCTTTTACGTGCCTACACACGCGCCACAAATATTTCTGGTAATATGAAATATTCCTCTGGAAAAAATCGCAGAGTTCATTTATTCATTAATATTCATTTTTACTTTTATTAGTATTCATTATTCGTAAAAAAGTTGCTTTTGCTTTATCTGCGAAATGAAGACGCGTAAATATGTTATTGAAAATACACGACGATCTTGCGCGCTTCGACGTACCGCTGGTGGTATATAGCACGCGTCTTTGGCCGGCTTACTCATATACGGTTACTTAACCAGCTCTCGTATGCACATAAGTAAGATCGATGTTTGTAATTACTATACAACGATTGCACGTAGACATAATCGGATTCGTCTCTTGGTAATTTCTACCACGGATATATCTGCGCGCGCGCGCGCGTGCGCACGTATGTGCCTATGCGCGAGCGCGCGTGAGTAACTCTTCTCGTACGAGAAACTTTGACGTGATTGCTTGTATAATGAAACAAATTGACGAGGAAAGCATTGAGGCCGCCTTAGTTGTGGCTGGCGGAGTATTTTATTTACCGCCCACTTGCTTCGCATGGACATTTTTATTTAGTTTCCATAGAGTGTATTAGAGAACGACAGCGGCATTTATTTACTTTGCCTTCTTGGTTATTTGGTTTTTATAAAATATTTAATTATCTTACCAACGCATCCGTTTAAAATATTGTATCAATTTAGTAGAACGCAAGTTGCGTTAGATTTACGAGTATTTAATAGCGCACATTATTCGATGATTCGTTTTCATTCACAGAGAACGTGATTACGATCGTGCCCTATGCATCGTAATTTAATTTATTAAATTTGTCAAATTTTTAACATCATTTTATAGCTATATAATTTACCGAAATATTTTTGACAAATTCAAAGTTTCGAGAATAAAAAAAAAAAAAAAAAAAAAAAAAAAAATAATAATAAAAAATGTACCGACGGCAAGAACCGAAAAAAGAGAAAATTGTCGCTCGCGAAACTGGGAGAAAAGCGAGTCCAACCGCGTATAGTTAGTTAGTCGGGAATATACGGTGGGCATAATTGCAGTTTATTGTCTCAATAAATATATACGACACGCGGCCGGACCCACCAGGATAAGAGAGTTCATATAAGAAAAGAAAGGCAGCTCCGCGAATCGGGTAATGCTGCCTTCCTGGGATTGGAAATCAGCGCTGAAAACGGTCAAGGAGGAGGCTAGCGTGAGAGAGGGAGAGAGAGAGAGAGAGAAAGAGAGAGATTTTATGGACCCGCTTAATACAGTTTACGATGCCTTTGCCGTTCGTAACATATCGCGGAAACAGAAGACGCCCAATGATTAGCCTTTCTGCGAGATACGCGCACATTCGTACTGTACTGATGCATGAACATACACAGCGATGAGACGCGAAAAGCCGTTATTTATTTGAACGTAACTTTCGGGCCCCGCTTGAACGTTTGATACACGAGAGCGATTTTATAAACTTATACCTTTGGTATACTTCTTTTATTGGTTTATCACTTTATATGTATAAGTTTTATTTAGATAATTTTGAAATCCGGTAAAAATAAAAACCAATGCATAAATTAGAAATAACTCTTTTGAAAAATGATTGCTCAGAGTGCGAAGATTTTCATTAGGGAATTATTTTTCAAATTACGTTAATTTTAATAAAGAAAAGCCGCATAAATAATATATGTAGAAGAATAAAGTATTCTCGTGGAGCAAGTATCGCGCGCATAAATTTTTTCCGCGCTAACCACGCGCAAGAAAAGCGCAACTTGCTGTTGCTCTCATTACTCGAGAGCGGCATTTATACGATTTATCCTAATGTATTGCGACCCCTTGAGAACTTTTTTCCCGACGTAAACGCCACTACATATCACAATAAGACATTATCATGCTTATGTAATGCGCGTATGATTATGTTAATCACATTTTTTTTCTTCGTTTTGTTCTGATCAAATTATTTTTTTTCTCTCGATTAGCAATGCATTAACGTATTAAGAACTTGGAAACTAATAGCGGTGAGTACAAAGGGAAACGGCTACGATTAGACTTTGCTCAAAGCAATTGCGCATCGGTGCCATTATTATAGGTGTTTAATGCAAAATGTTTTCATTTATTCCGTTATTCTATAAATTACGCTATTGTCGTTGCAATTAGTCTTTGATAAATTTATGCTCCGGTTTATTTTTCATTAAAATTGTTTTATTACATTTCCTATATTAGATTTACATCTGTTGTTTTAGAATTTAAAAAAAAATAATCGATTTTAAAAAGAAAAAAAAAAAAAATCAAGTGTTACGTCGATTGATCATTTCAGCCTACTTCTTAGACACTGATATTCGTATAAAACATCTGTCTATAAAGGTTTCGAAATATACTGGATTTCGATTAACCCTAAATTAAGTCCAGTCTGTACTTATTCTCCTAATAATAGTTCTAATACGAGTTTACTCAACCTTCTCGTGGAATTGGGTTTCTTTTACATTAAATGGCTACAAAATACGCAACATATTACTTTATGCAAAATTAAAATGATTATTGTGACACTGCGTCTCTTTTTTATTTTTATTGAGCCTTTATTTGTACATCCAATATTAAAAATATTTCTCACGGCGTAGCAATCATAGACCAAATATTTCAAACTACAGCTTCCCTTTCGTAAAAATGTTTTCTCCTTTTCTCCTCGATGAACCGAGGTATATTTGCCTTATTTCTATACCTACCCCAAAGCGAAATCTTTTTAAAAAAATGCTGCAAGTCAAAAAAACTAAAGAAGGTCGAAACATAAATCATATAACCGGACATGAATTTCTCGCGGGTGCTTTTCACCCTTTCTCTATCTTTTTCTCCTGATGTGAATTCCGATGCAAGGCTCTTTTTTTAAATATGCACAAAAGGTACACGCGCGCACCGCGAGCTTTCACGTATGTGTACGCGCACGTGCACGCGGCATATATGCAGAGAGAGAGAGAGAGAGAGAGAGAGAGAGAGAGAGAGAGAGAAAGGATCAGCGGTGGCGGCGTCGTTTGATGGTTTTTGCCTCGAAGGCGAGAGCGAGATACTGCGCATGCCGCACTGCCATGACCGATTGGCTCTTTCCGCTACGCGTCGCGTTGACCCATTCGCGCGGTTCCGTGTAATACTCCCTTGTATTTGTACGTTTCTCCCTCCCCCCCTCTCTCTCTCTCTCTCTCAATCGCGTAATTTTCTTCTTATGCGATCGCGCGTTGGAAACGCATACCCCCGAGGGATGAGTATATATTTATACTTGTGCCTTGCTAAGAAAAAAGTCTGCCTCACCCGCGGCTCAAAAAATTACGGGCAAACAGCTGCGGCGACGAAAAGAAACGATCCAATAACGTCGGTGTTGATAATGGTGATAAATGGGAAAGAAAGGATTTCGCGCTGCTCTTTTTTGAAGGATAAAAGAAGTTCTTTATTACAATGTCACAAGTTCATAAAGATTGTATATGAGCAATGTGCGTTTCTGTAAAAGTATAAATATAGCGCTAGATTTTTAATGGTTATTGCAAACACTCTAATAAGCACTATTATATTATTTTTATTTATATTAGGGATACTATTTTTGTTTTTTGTTTTTTCTTTTCTTTTCCAAAATAAATTTAATCGAAGATATTGCAATAGCGTCATTCGATACACGTTCGTTGTCCATTCGTTCTTTTTACCTTTCTCATCGGTGCACAAAACTCTCGAAGCACGTGCAATTGTGTTCATCGGTAAAGAAAGGGAGCAAAAGAACGAGAGAGAGAGAGAGAGAGAGAGATCGTCGCAGCATTCTTCGGTCGTCGCGGTTTCTGGACGTTTAACGTCCGACGCCGCTGTCGTCGTCGCGGATTCTCAGACGCGCGCGCGCGCGTCCGCAAGCCAGTGAGAGAGAGAGAGAGAGAGAGAGAGAGAGAGAGAGCTAGAAGTGATATACCACTACTGTGCACCGAGGAGCCAGTAACCACGCCTCGAATGCTCATAAATTCTTACCCGCTGCACGAGGACGACTTCAAGATCGACCGTTCGCTTCTCTCGACTTATCTCTCTTTCCTGAGCCTTTTCCTCGGCTCTTCCTTCGTTACATTTACAGCAAAAGCATTCTTTTTTATTTTTATTATTTATTTATTTATTTATTTATTTTTTTCTGTTACTTTAAAGTAACTTGTGCCAACGAGATTCTTTTTAATCGTGTTTTTCTCTATAACTTAAGGTTCTTTTGTATAAAATAATAATTATTTGGAAAAAAATTTGCGCATTCGATTTTAAAATATACTTATAGCCAATACTCAAAAATTGTAATCAAATCGCGAAAGGTCTGTCAGACAGTTGGCATATCCAGAACTCGCGCTCGAGGCGAAGCGGCAAACTCGATCATTTAATCCGCGCGGCTAATCCGTTTGACACGCGATTCCACGTGCTGCTTGATTTATGGAACGCGGGTAGCTGCTGCCGCGTAGGTGTTAACGTGTGATGCGGCTAATTTCGTCCTACTTAAGAGAGTTCCAAGTAATCATTGTTAAAGATATTACGCCTGGTTGCGCGCGCTCGCGCATTCTTCTTTTTTACCTCGCTTTTTTACGAACAAAAAGCATTCGTTCGATGGCTTGAACCGTTTCATCTTTGAAAATATCGAATACGCTTATTTTTTTTTTTTTTTTGTTATTTTTTTTTTTTTTTTTTTTTTTTTTTTTTTTTACATGCGCACGGCTTATTTGTCTACACTTGTAATTTAGGTACTTATTAAGGTAGGTGATTGATATTAAAAATTAAAAAAATCCCGTTATATAATATTGAATCACCTACATTATTTAACAACACATTTATGCAATTCTTACGCAACGACTGTTATTAAAAAAGATGAGAAAACGGCGAATGAAAAAATTTCCGATTAAAAATGTTGCTCGAAAGAATTTCCTCAGTTAAATCATATCGAATTAAATGCATTATACTCATTGACTGCACAACAATAGCAGCATAAAAACTCCTTGCACGTGTCGCAATGAAAAATTTTTGTTAAATTTTCGAAGAAGTATAATTTTTTCTATTATTTGTAGAACCTTATTAACAGTTTGACATATTCCTTGCAATACGAATAAATAATTCATTTTGAGAAATTTATGGGTCTCTTACGTTATTAAAGACTCGCGCTTTGATAGGTTCGCAGCTCGTTATAGAGATGGCGCCACGTGCTTGGCTGATAATACGCGCAGCTCGTTCAAAACTGTCGTACTTATCCTTACCTAAGTACAAACCACATATTCGCTCGTGTCAGCTGGTGGGTTATCAATTTTTTTTATAACAACGCTCACCAGTGCTCTATTATACGAAGTATAAACAAGCATACTTCTTGGCAATAATAATTTTGATTTTGACGGCAGCTCAAAATAAACAGCTGGCACATTTTGTCATCAATACTATCATTTTGTTTGCAGTAAAATAATTCAGAATTTATATAGAGCTAGTTTAAAAACTGCTCCCATTATTTCATTGCTCATGGTGAATATTCAAATAAAAATAAATAAACATAAAATTATTTTATAGCCTATGAAAACCTTGAATTAAATTACATGACAATTGATGTGTTATAACGGAGATAAAAATAAACGTAGTGGACAGTTTAAAAAGAAATTCTTTCGAAGAAAATTGAAAGGAGTAAATTGAAAGGAAACCGCGCAAAGGCCCTTCGAACGAGCGGCTCTCGGTTCTCGGTTCAACGGCGAAGCCGCAGCGGCGGAGCGACGAGGAAGACGCGGCGAAGCGCGCGATAATAAAGCACACCCGCTGAGAGACGACACACAGACAGAAGTACGTAGCGGCGCGTGTAACGATATGTAATGAAAGTATAATCGCGAGCCGGCGATCGCCCGTTCGCGCTCCCGCGAATTAACCACATGCTAGCCCCATTTGTAGCTACACGACGCGTATCAACGACTTTATTAATTATGTGGATTGCAATTACGTTACACGGCGCTGCGCCGCCCGAGCTCTCGCTACCGCTCTATGCTCTGCTATTAAATTGTTTTAGAGGCCTCTTTGGGTTTATCTATATCTATATATATATATATATATATATATATATATGCAGCATTGCACCGTTCGCGCTACGTATCGGAGAGAGAAATGGAGCAAACTACTCGTTGCTCCTCCGTTCTTCCTTTTTTTTTTGCCGAATTCTGGAAGTCGCGTGGAATTTGTTCACGCGCGCTTTTGAAAAATGGTGCAGTTGCTTCGATAAATATATCTAAGTTATGTCAGCTTTTCCTTCATGGCCGCGACTGTCTAGGTGAATAAAAGATAAATATCGTCTGAGCAATGCTCATTAGTGAATCAATAAAATATATGCCCTTTTTTTCTATAATTTTAATTGGCAAATTATACTTTATATATAACGAAATAATATCAGCTTTTAATTTACACGTGTTTAATTGCCGTCGGTCATAAATATTTCATGAATGAAGCATATTTTGCAAAGTGTAAAATCTTCTTATTAATTATATAAAATTCTTGGCAATACTCTTTTATAATATCACATATACACGCCGCAAGTGTTTTTTTTTATTTAAATCTTAATTTATTAATTGTCTTGTTGATTTCACAATCAATATTATCTCACATTATAAATGTATAGAATATACGATGCAAACATTTAATTTTTCTCTTATGTTTATTCATAAAAATGGACAATTTATATCAATCTGTCATGAAATTAATTTTCATTTTAATGCATAAATTGGTGTTATAATTGAAAGTGATAAAAGCTCGATTAATATTTTCATTTCATTGAATTTAGTAAATGATAAATTATTTACTTTTTGACAGAAACGAGAAAAGCTTTGCGCAAAAGCTCCGAGACTAAAAGAGATTGAAATCACAGTTAAATCGAATCAAATTAGTAGCGCGAAGCAGGGCCGCGATCACTTGTTTACATGTAACATTCACACACACACACACACACACACCCATACAGACGCGCATACGAGATTTTAATGTGCGTCCGAGCGCGAGATTTCAACGAAGTTAACGCGAGCTGTGCCCCTCGTTTCGTTCTCTTGCGCGCAAAAAGGACGCGCTCGGAAAACGACGACAGCGGCGGTGGCTGCAACGCTTTAGAAGAGCAACAAGCATTCGTCGTCTTCGTTGTCGTCGTTGTCGTCGTCGTCGTCGACGTCGTAGCGTTCCCGCAAAGAGAGAGAGAGAGAGAGAGAGAGAGAGAGAGAGAGAGAGAGAGAGAGAAAGAGGCTCCCCTCAGTCGGCTGATCGCGGGTGCACGCGCGCGCTGTTCCTTCAATTCAATTGAATTCTATTCCAGCGTGCAGTTGATATCATTGAGGTCACCACTTAAATCCTCATTGTCGTTTCGTCGCTTATTGTTTCACCCTTCGAATGAGAGCGGGTACATATACGAATGCTGCTCCGCGTACGTTTCTCGTTCTCAGAGTCGCGCGTGTGCGTGCGTGCGTGCGCGTCCTGTGCCCGCACCTAATCCACCTAGAGCAAAGTCTTCGGAGCCTCGTATCGGCTCATCGAATAAGCCACTCGAAAAAAAAAAAAAAAAAAAAAACAACGGCGGCCAATACCAAGCTTAACTATCAACAAATATCGCCGCGAATTATCGCCTCGAACTGAAAAGCCTTCTGGTCTGCGTCTTGCATTTTACCAAAGTTGAATTAATTCTTAATATTATATAAACGAACGGCGTCGTATCAAATCTCTCGAATGAACGTTAATGCTTCTCCAAAAGTTTTTCTTATAATTTTACAATTTTATAAATTAACTGACAGTCACACTCGAAATTTTCTTAAATTTATTATTTGATAAATTTATTCGACACAATACAAAAGTAATCCGATTTTATCAAATATAGGTATATTTGTGATGGATTTCGACAAATTATAAATAAAATAATTGCTTTCTTACATTTAACTCATTAAATTAATTATTTGAGAGATTAGTAATTGCTATGTGTGAAAATAAAATTTCTGACAATTTTCGCGTTACAAGAGTAATTAATCTAGATATTTTATTACAGAATATAAACTTTATAAAAGACAGAATATGTACTTTGTATCGGACACTTTTAATATTAATAGCTAAAACATATTTTCTCGAAGTTTTAAACGCAATATTAACTCATATTTACCGCGTCTTATGTACATGGTCATGTAAAAAATATAGTTTTTATTTAATACAGCAAGACATGCATATAAAATTATATATTTATTATTAATTTTAGTATATAAGTCGATTAAGCTAACGAATATTTCTTTCAAGAGAATAAAATGAATGAAATAACGTCGGAGATATCTGGAGATCTCAAAATCGACTCTCACATCGCCAGCGAAAATTCTAAAGTTGCAGGTAGAGTCGCTTGACGTCGAGGACGCAGGGGGGGGGGGAGAAAGGGGGAGACGCTGCTCTTGTGGAGGAGCTGAATTCGTACCGAGAGCTCTCGAGGCGGGCGCTCGCACACTGGCCGGTCTGAAGATCTCTCTCTCGCTCTCTCTCTCTCTCTCGCTCCTTTATTTTTATCGCGAGTCCACCGCACGAAAACACGCGTACATGCGCTCGCGCTAGCGGAATAATGGGAGCGGAGTGAAGTGCGTCGCGGTCGCTCTCCGAGAAGTGGGCATTGTTGGCCCACATGCTCGCTCGAACAAACGCGACGGCGACGGCGGCGGCGGCGGCGGCGACGACGACGACGACGACTCCGACTGCAACGACCGATCGACTTTTATTACGCCGAGGGACGCACACGCGCACACGCACACATGGGAACGCAGGCGAGCGAACGAGCGAGCTGAGCGCGATCCGACGAAATAACCTCGAGGATCGTTTCGCTATAGCTCTCTTTCGTTACACTCCATTTGTCGTCGATTTTTTTTCACCCTCGGCTTAGCACTGGCGCTCTCTCTCTCTCTCTCTCTCTCTTTCTCTCTTTCTTTCTCTCTCCCTGCGATTTTTAGGTCCTCTCCCCAGCCTCCATTGTTTGAGGGTATGTGCTTGTATGTCAATATTTTGTATGTTTCATTGCGGGAACTTGTTTTAAAACTTGAGCGCTTCGTGTTTTGAGAACGACTTAATGGAGCCTTTCGCATCAACGGAAAACTTTTTTACTATACCGCCAATAGAGACCTTGTTAAAGAAAAAATTTCTAAATAAAAAAAAAAAAAAAAAAAAAAAAAAAATAAGCCGCGCGGTTGCATTACATACTTGACTTGGTACTTTAAGGGAAGCGTATATACGAGTATAAAGTTTCTAGCTCTAATGCGATTGCGCGAGCAATGCTTACGTCGTCAGCTCGACATCTCTTAACAAGTGTGGGAGAAAGGACGTTATCGAGGTTGCGCACCGCTCGATGAGAGATGCCCAACGAGATAACGCGCGGAGAATTATCTCGCACGGTATTTACGTCTCGGTTTCTCTGACCCTTCGCGTGCGCGCGTCTCCTTCGGTTTTCCCCGCAGTCTGGTTGGCACCCCGGGGGTCGCAAATTCCACCTACGACGCTGACAATTCCACTTGATTCCAAATACTGCGACAACGGTGACGTCGAAGTTTCCTGAATGAGTTGGTAACGAGATGCACGGGAGGACTGATCTCCGCGCGCGCGCGCGCGCCGGGGTGGCCCGCACGTGTACTCAATGGACCAATCAAACCTCGCCCTCTCTCTCTCTCTCTCTCTCTCCCTCTCTCTCTCTCTCTTTCTCTCTTACTCTGTTCTGGATTAATGTATCGACGGTGTCATCTCTCCCTTATTGTACGAATGTACACAACTTTATCGTGGCGATCACGGTCGCAGTGAATGTGCGGAATCTTTAGGTTGTGTACACGTGATAGTCAGGGGTTGGTATTAATTTTGATTTGTCTCACTAAACCCTTATACAAATTGTATAGCGAAGTAGTTTTATTATGATATCTCTATGTAATAAAATTACTTAGAAGATTTGATGATATTAGACTATTAGACTATATGAATAAGTAATTTTAGTGTTAAATAAAATATCCGAAATTTTAGAGAAGAAAAAAGACCAAATAAAATATGAACGTATTGAAAACTATTTTAATAGTAATAATTGTAATCGATGCATATAAATTTATTAGATTTACATTATTTTTACAATCTTTAATCAAAGCATAAAGAAAACTCTGACTTTTAAAGTAAATTGAACTACGCCAGACTGAACGACGTGTGACATGAACGAGAATCACTTCTCACCCAAAGTGCATATTTTATACGCTTACCTACTCTTCTAATGTATTTACTCCACCGATATCTTTTCCCTAGCCTAAGCCCCCTCCTACGTCATTGTTCAAAACGATGTGTAATCGCCTTCGGAGCCGCGCTAACAAATTCATGCGCGATTATTTGTAAGGGTTCAATTGCACTTCAATGCTTTAACTATTGATTTATACACCGGAAAAAAATAATTTTTTTATTATTTTATAAACATATGGATTATGATTATATAATGAATATTGATTAAATTTAATTTTAAAATAAATATCAATAATTAATCTTTGAATTAGAGAAACATAATTTATTCATACAATATTTAAAAAAATGTTTTTAGTCAAATAAAAGTAGTAATGAAAAAGTTCCTTGCGTTGGTAAAATTAATATTTGAATTGCCGTTCAAATATAGTTATTTCAGTTATTTAACTTTGCAAAAAAAAAAAACTAATTTTGACATACGTAACTTACACTGATAAAAATACTGAACATGCAATAAAAACATCGATTATTGGGTAAAAGTTGAACGTAGCTTAGAAAGTAATAATGTATCGGATGAAATCAAAATAATGACATAATACCTATTGATCCGTGGACAATTTTTTGCTCAGTTTCAATCAACTGCGTCTTAATAAAATAACAATTTCAGAATACGTAAAATTTTTCACACATATCTATTTATCATTAAATTATATCTTATTATTGTTACAATATTCAAAAACTTCAAATTTTATTTATTTATTGAATTTTATTACAGTATTTAAAAATTAAAAACGCATTTCTTTTATAAATTAAATGAATCAATTGAAGGATTGTTAATTGTACATTCATTGAATGATCGTTGTTATTATGTAATTTCGATTTATTTAATCAAAGCTCGAAAATCACTAAGTGCCCGTAAAAATTAATAAAAGATAATCGTCCTCGAGTACAGAACCGACTTCGCCATGCAAAAGAAATGCGTATACTATAAGTCGAGGCTGCTTCGAGATCAGCGAAAAGACGTAAAAGTTGCATAATCGCGTGAGACGCTCGCTTGCCCGCTGTCGATTGCGCATAGTTTCCCCTCTTAACAGCCATTCTCTTTTTTTCTCTGTATCTCATTCTCTCTCTCCCTCTCTCTCTTTCTCTCTCTCAGAACAGCGCGTTGCAGGCAGCTCTTCTGAAACTTGTGACATGGACAACAACTTTTGCCGTGGTTTTGCCCTGCGAAGTATGAACACGACGCTTACTTTGCGTATTCATTTGCGGTTGCAACCAAAGCTATACTTACTTTACTTACTTTAGCGTCTCTCCAAAGTGCGGAAAAAAATTGATCGGGTTCAGGTATTTCGCATGTATCGACGGTACCGCGAAACTTATGCTTTAATGTTTATGCGGTTTCTCGCAAAATGATTGCAACTATAACATACTTTTCGTAACGCATAACCATTGCCGTTAATTGTGAAGTATTAATAAAATCATCCCATGTTTCGCATGGATCTCGTTATCTTACTGTCAAACGCAAGTTATATTTTAATTCGATATTGTTTACGTGAAACCTGAATAAAATAAAAATGATTGTCCGATGCATAATTTCCGCAAATTCATAGCTCTATTAACGCCTCTTATTTTGGGTGAATATAGGCGCGTTTGAGTTTTAAACTTAGAAACTTTATAGGGGGAGAAAAAGGAGAGATAAAGGACGCGGAGAATCCCCGGCATTCGAGTGGCCCTGTCGCCGCAAATTACAGATCAATTCAAGTCTCGTTCCATTAACAATGCAGCATTACGCGGACTCTTGTCTCCTCGACCTGCTTGCGATCGCCAGCAGAATCCCCATGGCTCCGCGGGATTAGCTCGAGTTACGAGCGTGCGAAAGCCTTGCGTATAGAGAGAAAGAGAGAGAGAGAGAGAGATAGATGCTGCATTGGGCTATCCTTACACACAAATGATGTCGGTGCTTCAACCTTATGTTATTTAAACTATGCCGCATCGAATTTATCGAATGCTCGGCGCGTAAATGGTTTCGATTTGGCTTTTTTTGATTCTCGATCGAAAAATAAAATTCAAATATTGAGCCACGATTTACGAATTCATTTTTCTAAGCGTTCGATAACGGTTGAGTTGAGATCGCGCAACGCAACCATCGGCGTTTTTTTTTTTTTTTTTGTATTTCCCCGAGACTTTTTTATATACGGAGTAATTTCTTCGAGTCGACGGAGTAGCGATATCGGGTACACCCGGGCCTATTGACTGCGAGCGTCGACGACGAGCGGTCACCCAATGACCTCGCTCTTATCAAACGCGCTGATGCAATAAAAGTCCCAGAGGCTGATTTGACGCATGCGTTGAAAGCTCGAGTCGTAGGTGCCCGCGTGTGTACGTATGTAACATCTGCGGGAACATTTTAGAAGCCGCAGCGTTACGCAATCTTTTACGTCGCCATCCCAGTGTCGTGATTCTTTCATCTTCAATTAATTCAATTCGGCTTTGAATCACACCGGTGACCGACGATAAATATGAACGCATACGCACAAGTGTGTATATATATATATATATATATATATATATATATATACACGGGCTAAACGAAGTAGTAGCGAGTGGTGCGGGGAATTATGCCAACGCGAACTTTAATGGATAAGTCGTTTTAGCCGCTCTGTGTCTATATACTAATCGCTCCCTCCCGACTCCACAGTTTCTCCTCGCAATGAATTGACGTCGTTTATAACGCGTAGTACAAATACTAATTAGATATTGTTTCGTTCGCAGTCTTGATTCATTGTTTCGATGCTTTCCCGCCGCTCTTAAGGAGGCACCACTTCTTCTGTTTCTTCTCTTACTCCTTCTCCTCCTCTTTCTTCTTCTTCTTCTTCTTCTACTTCTTCTCTTGTGCGCTGATTAAACGAATTAACTTGTTGCTTTCTATTACATTTTCTCATTTCTTCTTGGAAATGTTGTAAGTTCCGAGGTGTCTTGATGCGATCTATGAATTTATGCCTCTTTTCATTGAATCTGACAAATTGTTACGACGTCGTTATTTCAAAATCATGCCTTAATGAATTATGTAATTAAATTTTAATGAGGCCTTTTATGTTACTCTAATAGAGTAAATTCGCATATTTTAAATTAAAAACATATGATAATTTTTATAAACGTTTCAATTTTTCTTCTTTTTATCACATTTGATTACTTTGAACTTTAAGGACTTGATTCATACGAATCATCGCGAAAAAAGCATGATTCATCTCGACTTCCGAAACAGCAAGCGGCATAATAATGCCACGTTTGTATTTTTTTCGATATCTGACTTCGAAATAAAAATTTTGAAGGGTATTTCTTTTTTGAAGGGTATTTGAATGTATACACATTAAGCTAAACTTGAACAATATATTTCTAAACCAACGTGGATAAAAGTCATCATCGAGAAGCGAACAAAAAGAATATGTTGACTTCCGGTATCTCTGCCCTCTTCTTACCACTTTTATCTTTCAACCGCTCATTCGTCTTCATTATGATCGGAGCGCTGGCGATTAGTGCGGTTCCACGTGCATATACGAACGCGAAAGGCCGAGTACGGTAGACTCCTATCCTTCTCGGAAACGAATGAAAAAGTACGCGCGTAGAAGCGAGCGAGGGAGATACGTCCAGCGTCCGCCGAACGGTTCGTCGAGCTCGCGCATATCGCAGTCGGCCGCGCGATACGACCACGCGAGAACCCACACACAGACGCGCTCGCTCGTTCGCTAGCTCTCATCTTAAGGTTTTAATTGAATCAAGCGGCACGCAAGCGAGCCTTTTCTATGTAGCGCACACAGAACGCTCTTCTCGGGTCAGTGGAGGTCAAATCGCTAATAGACCGATCCTTCGGACCCGCGCGTCCGCGTATATACAATCGAGATACCGATACGTTGTCGACGACTGGCGTCGATCTTTTTCCTAATTTTCCCGTTGTCGTATTTCCGCTTCGTAACCTTGAACTGGAAAACGACGAGCGGTCAATAGTTTTTAATTGGAAAATTGAGCGACCACTGGGCATGTTTTTTTTTTTTTTTTTTCAAAATATTTTTACGACCAACGATTAAGCAGATGAAATGAAGGTTTACAACGCTTAAATTTTCGCGCAAGATTCGATATAATCTAAGTGTTATGACTAATTTATTGAAAAAAAAAAAAAAAAAATCTTTTATTATTCGGTAATGTGCAATATAATTTTGCAGCAGACTACTCGAATCTCTCGTGATTGCCCCGACGAGGCGGGGGAGAGAGGCGCGTGCGATGCAACGGTGACAGCTGTTGAAAAATAAATCCAAAACGTCAGCGCGCGCTACCGGAACCCGAGGCTGCGCAGCTTCCACCGAGGGGCACAAGAGTTATGATCGAGCGCGTTTCGCAAGGTCGACGACGCCGGAGAGAAAGAGAAATACACACGGCGACTGTAACTCCGTGCTCGTGCGGTTTTTTTGCCGCGCGGGCAGTGCGCGACGCCTTCGGGACCATTATAAAACTTTTTGCGTCGGGCGACCCTGAGCAAGAGAGAAAAAAGACGAAGAAAGCGAAAGAAAGGAGAGAAGCTTCCTCCGTATGTGCCGGGTGACGCCGGCTTGCGAAACGTCGACGAGAGAGAGAGAGAGAGAGAGAGAGAGAGAGAGAGAGAGAACGGAGCGAGGTTCTACAGGTTCTTGCTACCGGCGAACCTGGCTAGCGCTCGCTCGAGGTGCGGGACGCGCGCGTGATTGATGGATCCCCTCGCTCCGAGTGGTCTTCGCAATCAGATGCTACTCCCTCTCTTTTTCACTCTCTCTCTCTTTCTCTCTTTCTCGCGGCAGTTCTTATCCTTTTTGGATTGTGCGTCGGCGCGATGCACCTTACCATTTTCTTTTCTCGCTGCGATGAAAACGCCGATGAACTTTTATCGGAGATTGCTTTCTCCTTTGGATTCTAGACATGTTTACTTGCCGCACAAAAGCTTTTTCTTTTTTATTACATGAAAAATAATTACTATAAATTGCTAACAAACTTTTTATAAAAATTTAATTTTTCTTTTTACGATTTCATACAATATTTTTGACCTAAAAATAACATTTAACATACATATTTATATAAATTCTGATTTATTATGGAAAAATATATTTTTTTGAATTTTATATTTATTGCTTGTCAAATTTAAGAATGATAAATTTATTTACATTTTTTCAGGATATTAAAAATTGATTAAAATTCAGAAAATATCAATTTTAACGTATTGTTATTCATCAATCATCAAAACCTGTAAGTACTTTTATATTATATTGTATATATTATATTATTTTATATTATATATTATATATATTAAATTATATTTTATCTATATACATCTATGTATCTATATATTTATATTGTATTATATCTTTATAATTATTTTTATTTAGTTTTATATTCAATATATTTATCTCTAAACTATCTTAGTCAGAATTTTTTTACAATTTAATATATTATTGTAAAATGAATAACCGCGTCATAAAAGATGAACAAATTATTCTTTGGATATAATCCCATCCAAACAAAAAAAAAAAAAAAAAAAAAAAAAAAGAAAAAGAAAAAGCAATGAATGAAATGATTTTATGCCATATAAAAAATATGATTATGTTCTAATTCTCTATGCGCTTACTATTTCTTTTCATCGATCCATGTGTACAAAAGAATGTTTCTCGCGCCTAATGTTGTAAGAACATAGAGCGGTTTACCGAAGAGAACAAAGCACTGACAGCAATGGAGATGAAGAGAAACACTCTTGGTTAAAGAGAAAGAAGGAATAGAGTAGAGAGAAGAGAAGACGGTCCAGCAACAACAGCATACTCTTTCTCCTTCTCTCTCTTTCTCTCTCTGAGTCTCTATCTCTCTGGCTTTGTGACGAAGATTGTGTGTTAATGTATGGCTGGCATTCGGACGACAAGCGTGACAAATTGCTTTATTAGGTTGGCAGCCCGGGAGCCTTTCCACTCTCTCTTTTTCTCTCATTCTGTCTCTTTCTCTCTTTTTCCTTCCTTGATCGCACCTCGTACGTATCTCATCGCGATTTTATATGCGCTTCTAGTCATATGCATTCCCCTTTCTCTTATCTCTTTCGCAGCTACGCGTCCGTTTTTTCGATTTTTTTCCATGTTCTTGCATTAACTTGTATGCTGTCCTTTTTCGATTAATGGTTAAACGACTTTGGCAAGATGGTTGCTGTAGGGAAGATGCATTACCATTTTTTTTTTTTTTTTTTTTTTTTTTTTGGTGGAAAAACTGATTCTCACGGACATTTCTGGAATTTTATACAATTTAAAGAAATTATAAATCGGTGCACGTATAACCTTACAATTAATTGTAAAACTTTGTGAAGAATCACGTGATTTATTTTATAATCTAAAATTCTGAGCAATTAACCTAATTTAGTCAAAAGATTTTTAAATTAGTAAAAAATAACAGTATATTTTATTCTTTTGTAAAAGCTTTTGTCAAATAAATTATTATATAATAGTAAAAGCTTTAATACATATTAAATTAGATTATAAGAATATTTTTACATCTATTTTGTATATTTTATTCCACATAACAAATGTAATAAATATACATCTCATGACTGCATTAAAAAACGGTGTATATTTATAATGAAGAATGACAATTTTCAATTAAATTCATAATAGAATATAATTTTAAAAAAGTTTTCCATTATTTCATCATTTAAAAGAATAATTTCATGGCTTGTAAAAGTATTTTTTTCATTAATTTTGAACACTTCAAAACAATAAAGTTTGTTTTAAAAAATTATATACTTTTGATCACATTGCGGAAAAAATTTACTCTGAAAGGATTTAATCAGGATTATTTTATGAATATTAGAGACTCTTTACTTATAAGAAAACAAAATTTTTGATAATCGTATTATTATTTTTTTTTTTTTTTGCTGCACTTGAAGTCTTATTTTAAGCATCGATAAATGGGCAATATGACCGAGTACGCATATAAAGTTTTGATGAACGATAAAGAAAAAAGAAAAAGATGGCGAGAATCAGTGCTCATAAGTTTTTGAGTGAAGATATAGAGGTTTGAATGGCAGAAGTCCCTTGACAGATCTGTTTAGCGAGATCGGAGAAATAGTAGTAGTACACTCGTGTCTCTCTGCGGTCGCCGTCGGCCTCTGATTGTCTTTTATTGGGTTAAATTGAACTTCCTTCTCGTGATACGCGGCTCGCATCAACTCACTCGCTTTGAGTAGTTGCTTAGCTCTTAAACATCGTGTAGGTATGGGGTGTCTTTAATGTACTGCAATAAGTATAACTTAAGAAGCGAAATAAAAAGAATTTAATTTGTTCTAGTGCCAAATAGTACCAACGATTGAGAATTGTACTTTCAGATGTAAAAACATTTTGACATTTTTTATTCGTCTCTCGTCGATAAAAGTTTTTCAAAAAAAATTTATTATGAATTTCTCGAACGCAAAAACTCACGCGTTTATTAATAATTTTATGCAAAAGAAAATTTTGTAATCCACGAAATTTGAATTGAAATTTGAAATTTGAAAGCTGGTGCATTTGTTTCGTTAAAATAAATCTTGTTTTATTATTTAACGAGACATTCGAGTATACATATACGCGTATTGATTGAGCAATGCGCATTTTATATACACATATTCCTTTAAGTTTTTTCTAAAGATAATAGCCACCTTTAGACTAGCTGGAATTAGAAGCGAACCGCTGATTTCAAGAGGGACTTTTTCTTTTTAAAGCGCGTAAAAAATATTTCGTGCCGTGTACTTTTGCAAACAAAGCAGCGAAGCAGCTCGACTCCTAGAATTAAGAGTTTTTGCGCGAGCGGCGGCGTAACAATTCGCGAGGGCGGCAAGTCTCTCTCTGTTTCTCTCTCGCACGCGCGCGCGCGCGACGCAGGAATTCAGAGCGAGTAAACACAGTTGGCGGCACCGACGCACCAGAAGAACGCGATCTCCGCGACGCGACCTATGAACCACTGTGCTCCACTGAAACGGTTAAACGCTAACTTAATAACTGAGCGTTTCACGATTGCATTCCGCGGAACTCCCAGCCGCGCAATTTATTATTGCGAGATTTCTGGATTAGCTCGAGCTTCATTCAATTGCTTCACCATCATTTTTCATTAAATTTATTTTTATGCATTTTTATTTCACTCAACATGCCTGCGTAATTTATTTTTATCATTTCTCATACTGTATACCCGTACCATATAATTTTTACCATTTATTTTAATGCGCTTACAAAATTAACAAATTATTTATTTATTTATTTATTTATTTATTTATTCTTTTTTAAATAAATTAACAGCAATATTGTTTACCGTCGTCGCGAGCAAAAAAATTTTGTTTACCTACGGAATGTATTGCCGTTAAAATGAGAGAGTAGAAAAAAAACTCGTGCATCAGAAGTTGTGCAAAGTATACAGAGACGATGAAAATTCGTCGGGAGAGCTGAATATAATAATGGCGCAGTTGAGAATCTCTGGTTCGCGAGGGAATCGTACTGATAAGAATGAATTATGCAGATAAATGTTACGGCGATGTCGCCGATGTATCAAACCGCCTCAACTAGCTCATTCTCCTTCGTTATCTATTCATTGACGAGGCCGACGTGTGCGACGTGACGCTGGACCAGAAATCCGGACTGTTCCCATGTTCCAGTTACGGATCGGCCGCTCGCCGCGCGCAACGGATGACGACTGACGCTTTGTCTTAAATATAATACACATGTATAAAATGTGTTTATATTGATCGGTGACACGAGGATGGACACCGGACATGCGGGCGCAGCTGTTGGTTGTCTCAGCATTTAGACGGACATTTTGCTTCCACGTACAGTGATTTAACTCCTAATAAATTACTTTCTCCCTCTCCCTCTCTCTCTCTCTCTCTCTCTCTCTCGCTCTCGCTCTCTTTCGCTCTCTCTCTCTTTCTCTAACTTATGACTGACGGCGCGTAATATAATTATGCACTTGAAATTGTATCTGCGCTTAAAAGATAAATTATAATTGATTTTGTCCCAACCCGTTAATCAACTAAATCCGCTAATATTAATTATTATTCAACGATTCACTTGCTTATATTGAAAGCAAAGAAAATTCAAAGATGTTACAAAATAATGTAATCAAACGTATTTTTCACGTACAAATACGGCAACCGAAGAGAAACGTTTTTTAACTTTATTTAGAAATTGTAACGGTTTACGTTCAATTTATATTCGGCAGTCTTTACTCATCCATCCATCAATATAACAGTCTTCGGCATAGTCAATCAATTTCGATTTTTTACTATATATCCTCTGCTTGCTTTGCAGGTATATATAAAAAAAGGTTTGAGCTTCGAGTGCGTGTGTATGTACGTATACATACAATATATGCTTGTGTATGTATACGCAAGCACTAGAGACGAGTGGTTTCCACACCTGCCGAAAGGTCTTTCGAGTGTTTGACGACGAACTTGAGTTCGTAATGATTTTTAAACAAGTCACACGTCAAAACCCTTGTAGAAGACGGTTTATTTCTATTTTCAGGTATTGAATGTCGAAACAAATATTTTTTCTTTACTGCCTCTATCAATTCTATTTGTTTACATTAAATATAGTTTCAAATCATTGACATAATTGTAGTTTATTGAAGTATATACATCTTAAAAAATCAAAATTTTTAAATAAAAAATTAATTAATTTTTAATAAAGTATGGTGTTTCAACAAATCGCAATATTAGGAATCTGTCTAAAAATAATTTTCTATATCCAATATATGTATACGTTAAGTTATCGATATTCATAGTTACTTTTAAATATATTCCGGTCTACTTTCATTTCAAATTCCAACACACAGTCATTTAATTTTTTTTTGGCCATCGCACTTCTATTCGAAAATTACTTACTCTATTTTTTTTAATATCATGGTCTTCGTGTGTGTATTGATCAGATCGTTGATTACACATTATTATGTATGTTAATTTTCGTTTACTTACAAAAATTTTATATGGTGAATTTTTAAGATGTACTTGTAAATATTATTTATCGAAGAATTCAACACGAGGCTCAAAAGCAAGGAAAGCAGTCTTCCTAAAAAGAACCCATTCAGCACAAATCGTCGGACTTCCGAAAGTCTCACGGAATGTCGTGTGCGCGAGCTAGGCACCGCATAGAAGCTTAGGTACATAGAAAATTATGCGCGCAAGTCCGCGAGCCACCCTCGCCTTTCGTGTACTCAAAAAGTACATAAGAGAGGAGAGGGAGCAAAAAAAGAAGAAAGAACGAGAGAGAGAGAGAGAGAAACAAGGGGGTTCGAGTATTAGCGATTACACGCATCGAGGCGCTCATACATCGGCTCAGCCCGTGTGGAAATAAGCAGACAAAATGGCCACGCTCCGGCTCACCCTGTTGTCGCCCTCGCACACCGACCTTCCGTTTTTCCTTCGGCTTTCTTTTTTATTCTCCGCGATGGACGGATGGATGCTCGGCTGGATTCGCCGACCGCGAAAAGAAAGGAGCGAGCTCGGGAAAAGGTTAGCAGGCGTGTGAGTGAATAAGTCCGTTGAAAGGAAGGATGGAACGAAAAGTAACGCGAAGCGACTTGCGTCTTTTCCTTACGAAAAATAGAGCACTTCACAGCTTTTCAATCGTTCTACTTTATTTTCAACAGTAATTCTTCTTTATTTTAATTCCTTCATCTACATCTTTTTGCATTATTATTTATTTACACTTTCAAAAAATAGAAACTAGCAAAATAAGCTAGCAATAACGTTAAGAAATCATAATATAATGATTTAATATAAAAAAATCATTTTGCGTCGAAATTCGCTAGAGTTCATAATACATAAATTATGAAGCGTAGAAAAAGACCAGCCACCGGTGAGAGCTAAAAAAAAAAAAGTACATCCTTTCGAAACAATAGCGCACAAAATATACGCGTATGGAGCACCGCGTCGTCGCAGCCGCTCACGCCCTGGTGCATACTCGGGACGAGCGCGCCGCGGGGCCACTTTGCTCCGAGAGGCGCGCGCGCGCGCGCGCGACAAGAGGACGAGAGCAAATCCCTTTAATGGTTCTTGTAAACATCGGCCATTGAGAGAGCGAGAGAAAGGAAACGTTACGGCCCGGCTGATCCCGGGACGCGTTTAACGCGATCGCTTCGAAAATCGGATTTGGTCCCATTGTGCAGCCGAGAGAGCCGGAGAAAGGGATGACACCGACTCGCTTGCTCCCCAGCTCCGCCCTTTTAAGCTACTTTGCGTTCGCTCGCCTCCGTGCACATGCCGCGATCCCGGCGGAGGACGCGAGCGAGAAAGACAGCGTGCGAAAAACTCGACTGGACGCGATCCGCACACCGTTGCTGTAAGATGGAAGAGCTCGCACGAGAACCGAGAATATGCGGAAGCCGAGGATCGAGTCTTCGTTGCGAGTCGCAAACGTTTATTTTTTTGTTTTTTTTTTTTTTTTTTGTTAGCGTGGCATTTTTTCTTTCTTTTCCTTTTAACAGACGGGCATCCTATTAATAACGAGTTTACCACTTGAGTGAAGTAATTAAAGGAGGGAATATTGAGAAGAATATTGAGACGAATACTTGAACGAATTGAAATAATTTCTACCGGCGATAAAAGTTAAAAATTTTCCACCGGCAGGGATAGCTACTAATCGAAAAGAGCAGAAAAGACGAAAACGTGAACGCGCGAGATAGGAATCTCGCGCAATGGACCGGTAGCGGTTCCGCTCCACAAGTATGCGAGGGAGGATCGTCCGTATAGAAATTAAGGCAACGAGCCTTCGGCCTTTGCCGCAGCGACTTTAATTGCGCGTAATTGTTACGAAGGTCGGAAGCGGCCTGTAGAGACGTTTGCCCACGCAATTGACGGTCACACCACGCTCTCTTTCTCTCTTTTTCTTTTTCGCTTAACCGAAACGATTTACGACCGCTCGGAAAATACATTTTTTTTTTTTTTTTTTTTTTTTTTTTTTTTTACAAATTTTATAAAAAAAATATCAAATTCTTAATTGTGTCGTAATAAATGGACAACATGATTTAATTGCATTATATAAAATGCCGATTTTCTATTTAAATTATTTATTTATAAAAAAAGTATTTCATTTTTTTAGCGACATACATTTTTTATTTATCAAAAAATTATAGGATATTGAAAGTTGTATCATGTACATTTGAATAAATTATTAAATTTTGAAAAGTTTATATTATTGTGAATGTGAACGTAAACAAAAAATTATCGAGCGGATGTAATTTATTCGGTATAAATAACAAGTCCCGCATGAATTTTGATTTTTAAGTTCGCA